>JAJJMC010033111.1:1306880-1334091 GCA_023531435.1 Papaver californicum | reverse complement strand
ACCGGACGTCGACGGAGCTTCACCGGAAATTTCTAAATTCTTCTCTAGGCTTTCGTGTTTGATTTTTTTGGCTTCTCTTGGTTTATATAGGTAGTAGAAACCCTAGAGAGAGTTCTAAACCTAATAGAACTCTCTAAAACAACCCACAAATCTCAAACCGAATCAAAACACAATTCCGGCCAAATACATGATTTCCGAGCTGATTTCACGGGATCTTTTGATGTTTATGACTTGCGTGAGATAACAATCAATGTTTGGAACAATCTGGAAGAAAAAGAAACTTGTTTCTCATGTGAATTCAAAGTGTGCAGTTGATACAGACGATTTCCGATCGATCCCGTGCTGAGTTGACTCGGTCAACTCGGGTTGACCGATTTGACTCGGATTTGACCCGATTTATCCCGATTTGACCGAGTTGACTCGAGGGTACCCCTTATCCACTTCTAGGGTGCCAAATAACACTTGTCCTTGGGTGCCTTTATCACTTATTGAGCCAATTTTTCCATAAATCTTTATTCTTCTACTGTACCTACAAAAGCATAAAAACACGTAATATTTGCAAAATCGAATACTAACTTAATAGAAACTAAGGTACAATTTAGACAATAAAATGTGTCTATCAAGTAGTCTTCCTTTGAGTTGCGGAAACCCAATTGAAGAATGGCTGTTTTGAGTGCATTATACCAGGCTCGTAGTGCTTGTTTTAACCCATAGATGGCCTTGCGAAGCTTGCACACATGATGTTGCTTGGACGCATCCTTGAAACCTTGAGGTTGTGTCATAAATACAGTTTCTGTTAAGGCCAAGTTCAGAACGCATTGTTGACATCCATTTGCCGCAATACTCATCCATTCATGACCGTAATGGAGAGTACAGTTCGTATTGTTGCTTGTTTAACTACAGGTCTGAATGTCTCTGTGTAGTCAATGCCCGACCGTTGGTTGTAACCCTTTGTCACAAGTCTGGCTTTGAACTTGTCAACTGAGCCATCAGCCTTTCTCTTGACCCTGAAGATCCACCTACACCCAACCGGTTGACACTCACCTGGTGGTACGACGAGATCCCATGTACCATGATTCATCAAGGCAGTCACCTCCGCAGATATGGATTCACGCCATTGAGGATGAGCCAATGCTTGGCTAACACGGGTGGTTTCAATGATGTGCGGAAGAGGATGTTTCGAAGTAATGTGTACCTGTTTCGGCTTGAAGATTTGGTTCATGGACCGTGTGGTCATGTTATGAGCACGTTAAGCTTGGAATTATTGAGTGAACTCTTGAGGTACAGACGATGTTGGTGTATACGGAGAGGAAGCACCAGACTCACGTGTGCTGCTGGCTTCAGCTGGAAACATCTGTGGAGAACCCTGGGCTACAAGAGGTGTTGTTGTGAGAGAGTAAACACCAGCTGCAGGCAGTTCCGGTGATGCTAGATAGTTGGCAGATAGTTCCGGTGTTACTGTAGTGTTGGCAGGCAGTTCCTGTGTAGAGTTGGCAGGCAGTTCTGGTGGTGCTGTAGAGTGGGAAAACCGATGTTCCACTGGACAGGGGTGCTGGCTGTTGGCTACAACAGGGTAAGTGATAGGAACTAAAGAAGCAAGGGTAACGGAGTTACCTGGAGCAGATGCAACAGCAGCAAGAACACTCCCTGGAGACTGACGTGCACCGGTGGCTGGTAATGTAGCTGATAGAGGACAAAGGTCAGGGAAGAGTTGGTGAATGTTAGGAGATGACCGAGTAGAAGCACAGGTCACAGAGGGACCGTGAATGAAGTGTTGTGGGTGTTCTTCGAATAGCACATGACGAGAGATGAAGATTTTCTTTGCTTGGGGTTCAAAGCATTTGTACCCATTTTGAGTTGGTGAATAGTCAAGGAAGATACATGTTTTGGATTTTGGTTGCATTTTGTTTGAGTTGTATGTTTTTGTTAGGGGATAACAAATACACCCAAACTGTTTCAACTTTAGGTAGTTTGGGGATTGACCAAATAGAGCTTGAAACGGAGATTTGTTCCTGAGAATAGGTGTGGGTTGACGGTTTATGAGATAAGAAGCTGTTTGGAAAGCATATGGCCAAAAAGAGTAATCTAGATTGGCATCATAAAGAAGGGTGAGACCTGTTTCGGCTAGATGACGATGTCGACGCTCAGAAGTACCATTTTGTTGTGGAGTGTGAGGAACAGTAGTGAGATGAGTAATTCCATGAAGCAAGAGGAAAGATTTTAAAAGCAATAAACTCACCTCCAATGTCCGAATACAAGGTTTTTATGGGTTTCTGAAAGCGATTTTCGACAAGTTTTTTTGAATTGCGGAAAGATTGTAGAGACACCAGATTTTGTATCCATAGGATAGAACCATATATATTTCAATGATCCACAAAAATAAGATAGTAACGTGAACCATCAATCCCTGTATAACTTGCAGGTCCCCAAACATCTGTATAAACAATCTCAAGTGGTTCACGACTTTGTAGACTTGTGATACGAAAAGGTTGTTGATGTGCTTTATTAATAGAATATGAATGAAAAATTGAAGATAAATGTTTATGAGCAGAAACAGGAAGAGAAAAAATCTTAATGAGATTGTGGACAATTTTGAGAGAAGGATGTCCCATTCGCTTGTGCCATCTTTCAACCGAGGTCCTTTCATGCACATTTGCAACCTTTGGTGCCGTCTTCAGTGATTCCAGGAAAGTGTAGATGCCATTGCTACATGCTCATTTTAGTAAATTCGCCCCCGTGATCTTGTCCTTCACAAAAAAATGGAACAAATGAAATTCAACAAAAACATCATTTTGTTTGGATAGATGATGCAAAAATATTAATTTTTTCCGGAGATTGGGAACATAAAGAGTGTCTCTTAGTAAGGTTCGATGTGGTGTTGTTAAAGCTAGTGAACCAATATGTGAGACAGTCAAACCTGAACCATCACCAAGAATTACTTCATCATTTCCATCATACTCTGAGTGTATGGATAGATTTGATAGATCACCAGTGATGTTGTGAGATGCTGCCGAATCGATAAGCCAGTTTTTGTCTTTGGCTGCGGATGTGGTAGCACAGTTCACAGAAGCTTGCTGTGACTGAAATTGTGAGCAGGCTTTGTCCGTGTGACCCATCTGGTCACATAGTTGGCACTTTCGTTGGTAACGCCTAGTGGATAAATCTGGCCTACCCGGTCCTGTGTTGTAGCGTCTTCCATCACGCTGCGGTCCTGTTGGGTACCTACCTGAGTTGTTGTTGGAATACTGTCTGGGTTGATCGTTCTACCTGTAGGGTCTCTGAAAACGGTTTTCCTGTGTTGCTGGTCTTGTGTGTGTGTAGTTGGAAGACATAACCGCACTTTGTGTTGAAATTTCGAGGCGCCTTAGGTAGGCTTCATGACCAACTAGTAGGTCATGTAGTTCTTCAAACGTCAGAGATGTTTCTCTGGAACTTATTGGTGCTGCGATCTCTCTAAATTCTGGGCCTAGACCATTTAACACATACAGTGTCAGGTCATCGTCGGAGATAGTGTGATCTATGATGGCTAGTTCATCCACTAAATTTTTTACAGCATGTAGGTGTTCTGTGAAACTTCTGTTTCCACGTTGAAATAATGTGATTTCTTCCTTTAACTGCATTGCTCTAGTCCTAGACCGGCTAGCATAGAGGTGGGTAAGATTTTTCCAGGCTGCATGGGAGGTTTTTGCTGTGGGTGTTATGGAAGCTGAAGTAGATGCCAGAAGGGCACTGAGGATAAGTTTATCATGTCTGATCCAATGAGTCTTATGAAGCTCATATGTAGGGGATCCATCTGAAGTTGGACATGAGAAGGTTCCTTCAACATAGCTGAGGAGATCGTATCAAATAAGAAGTGCTTCAAATTGAGCACTCCATTGGGGAAAAGTAGTAGAGGTTAATTTTTCATTGATTTGAGTAGTGATATTGAGAGCAATAAGATGCTTATCATATGTGCAGGGAGGTTGAGTATTGATGGTGAAGTTTGGTGTTTGATTGGAATTGGTGGAGGCCATTGATTCTCGTTGGAGATTTGAAGGCTCTGATACCATATAGAAGCTAAAACACTGTAAAGCTTTTACTCAAAAGTTTTCCCACACCTTTATTGATATGTGTATATGAGTATTTATACAGGATATTACATCATAAGATAGGAAACGATATATACAGAGTTACTAGAATTATGTCTGTACAATCTGGTAAGAATATGGTTAAAAATATGAAAGTCAATCCAAGATATTTTTTATTCAATGTAGACTAAATATGCTATATACAGTTATCATATTTTTGTTGAATATTCTTTCGTCAACTCACGTTTCCCTTATACTGGGTACCTACTATATTTCCCTCTTAAACTATTACTTTTGAAAATTGTTGTATGTTGCTCTTTTCTAGTTTGTTTATAATCTTAATGTCTTAACTTGTACCTAACGTTTCTCTACATGACAATAGTGCTCTAATGTGTAAATTAGATTTCCTATTCGTGTTTTGGCTATATTCTTTTTTATAATTGGTGTTACTTGGTAGCAACTTCTGTAGACACGAATGGTGTCCACTTAATTGTAAAGAATCAAATACGTAGCTTGGTCTTTCTTTATTATATAAAATTGTTGTTTAAAATTTTGATCTTACTGTTTTAGACATCAAGTGGCTTTATTTTTGTATTTTATGTATGTAGTGTCCAAAAATAGAAAATTTTAAACAACTTTCTTTGACCTTGCCGGAACTATGACAAGTGGTTTTGATTCACTTCGGTTTTTGTCGTGGACCTTGAACACATGGTTGTTTGATTTTGAAATGGATGTATATTTTGCTATTTTTATTTAGCGTGACGTACTGGGGGTTTAGCCCTGCTAATTGGGTTAAAAATCAATCCGTTAGAAAGAATTTTTTTTCGATCTGTCACATGTATCATTGGTGATGATGTTTCAGTGTTACCAGATCTAGAGATTAAGCTCCTAAATGATCATGAAAACATCTTGTATTAACTATTTGTAGACTGATCGGCATTTTTTTGTTGCTGATCAATGCCAGAATTGAGTGTTTATGGGTATGCTTTTTTGGTATGTCTAACCTCTTCTTTTATATCTTTTTCCATGTGTATGCCGGTGCTGATCCAAATGTGAACCAGACGGAGTAAAAGTCATCATTCATTTGGTGATGTTGAGAAACTTTAAATTGAATCCTTTTTTTTTTTTGAATTTCAGTTTTATTTTTTGGGTTTCACTGTATTTAGTAAGTATTTGGGTTTCTCTGTAATTTATAAGAATTGGGTTTCACTATATTTAGTAAAAATTTGGGTTTCACTGTAATTTATAAGAATTTGGGTTTCACTATTATTTACGAAGAAATTGGGTTTCACTATAATTTGTAAAAATTTGGGTTTAATTTATAAGAATTTGAGTTTCAACTTAATTTAGTAAGAATTTAAGTTTGAATCATTTTCTTTTTATATATTAATATAACTTAAATGATACTTCAATTATAAGGTTAAACATTTCTGATTTATAATATTAAATATAAAGATACGACAAATTCAAATTGCCGTTCATAGCGACAAGTCGAAAGTATTGTTATTAAAGTAATTTTGCTAATTCTACTATAATTAGATAGTACCGTTCCAGAAAAAGACAGTGAATCTAGGATGATTTTTGCAGCATTTTAAAGTCGTATAATTCGCTTCTAGAACAACTTCACTTTTGCAGCATTTTGAAAGTGTCGTATAACTCGCTTCTAAAACAATATCTAGATGTCGTATAACAGCCTTTTTCTACTAGTGAGCCCCCCTTTTGTTCCTTTCGACCTCCCTATTTATACTAGAACAACTCAACAACTCCCAATATCTCTCAAATCTTACATCAAATCTTCATCATAAACGCACAATCAATTCTCGATGATTTTATTTCTTTCTCTAACTCCTCGAACTGATTTTGTTGCATATTCTTGCACGTTGTTTCCTTGTATGATTTTCCAATCTTCTACACGATACTGATTTTATAGAAACAAATATCCGACGAGAAATAGAAGAAAATCCTTTGAGAATATTCTCACGTGAGAGTATTTTTCTTTCTTTTTTTATCGAGTCTCCAACTTCCATACAACTCTTACAAATATGGGAAGGATATTCTTTGTCTTAACATACCTTTAATTCTTGTCCTAAACTATCAAAAACTTCACAGTTCCGTGAAGAAATTTTTTCCGCTACAACTGAATTCTAACCAGAGAAAGATGGGTGCCTTTAGTAATTGGGTTCCCTTATCCAAATGAAGATGCCTTTAGTAATTTTTGGGTGCCTTTATCACTTTTGAACCGATTTTTCCCACGATTGTTTATTCTCAAAAAATACTTACAAACATAATAAAAATACAATATAAGTACACAATTGAGTTCTAACAATATACAGATTGGGAACAAATCAGACACAAAATTGTGTCTATCACTGCATAGTTACTATAGATAAACCAGCTACCAAAATTAGAAAAATCTATCAAATCTCGAACTTCCGGCAAACTAATCTTATACCCCATCTTCAAAACCCTAATGCTAAAAGTCAGCATTCATATTTGCTGAACTTTCCTGCAAACATAGAGAGATAATTTGGCGAAAATAAGGATCCAATAATGGCAGATGAAATCCTTGGAAATGTTAGTGATCTTACATACCCTTGAACTTGGAGATACATCTGAAGCTATAGTTCATCATTATGATCAGAATGAAGACTCCGAGGATAACCAATGGGACATCCGCCTTATAGGAAAAGTCATCATAGAAGGAAGAATGAATCACAAAGTTGTTGACAAACACATTCAATTCACTTGGAATTTTCTGACCCAAGAAGACATCAAAGTCATTGAGCTTGATCAAAATATTCTAGTCTTTAGATTTAAGGATTTGACTCAACTTGATACAGTCTATCAGTTAAGACCATGGAGTATTGATGGGCATTTGGTTGTTTTACATGATTACTATGAAGGCTGTAATTACAAAGAGCTTGATTGGGAGTCCCAAGAGTTTTGGATCCAATTAAGATTATTGAAGATATGGGTAGATTCATGGGTGGGGTACGAGATGTGGAACCAAAAGATGCCATTCCTATAGCAGGAGAACCAGTCAAGAATTTTTTTAAAATTAATCTTCAAACACCACTAAGAAGAGAGATTTTGGCAGTCAATTCTGCAGGATTCACAAGCTGGATTCGCTTCTTTTATGAAAAGCAACCCCAAAAATTATGCCCCAAATGCTTTGTTGGCATATTTGAAAGAGGCTTGTGAAGTTGTGACTGCTTTCCTGGAGGCGGCACATAAAAAACCTCACTATTTTGGAAGCTTAAGAGAATATAAGAGTAACCCAAATATGCAGAAATTGAAATTGAATGTATCTCAGACACCAAAGCATAGTAAAAAAATATTCATTGAAGACATGCCAGAATGTTATCTAGAAGGTTAAAAGTGCAAAGTATGAGTATGGAAGAAGTTTATCTTGGTATTCCTTTATTCTTGAACAGAAGAAAAACAAGATCTTTCTCAACCATTGTTAGTAACATGAAAAACAGGTTGTTAAAGTGGAGAGGGAAGCTTATAAACTAATCTGAAAGAACAACTCTTGTTAAACATGTTCGTAGTATTATGCCAATACATCAAATAAGTACCTTTAGGTTGCCACATGGAACTATTGAGGAACTTGACAAGGTACAAAGGAAGTTCTGGTAGAAAAGGTTATGTCATGATAAATAAAATGGAGGCTTAGGCTTCAGGGATCTTAAGTGCTTCAATCAGGCTTTATTAGCAAGATCATCATGGAGATTATGCAAAAAATACAGTCAACTAGAGCAGATGCTATGAAAGCAAAATACTTTCCACACACTTCTCTTCTTCATGCTCACATGAAAAATGATGCAACATGGGCGTGGAAAAATGTGTATAATAAAGTAGATTGTATAAAAAAAAAGATAGTTTCTGGCAAGTGGGAGATAGCACGAAAATCAAAATATGGCTGGAAAAATGGGTACATGGTGAAGAAGAACCTTTGGCACCATCTTTAAAGACAACATTAACTTTGAAGAATACAACATGGTTTCTGACTTGATTGATCCTAACACAAAAACTTGGAAAGTGGAGATAATACAAAGTCTGTTCACTATTGATATTGCTAGCAAAATCTTGAGTATTAGAATTCCAAGGAATGCTGATGATAGTGTGGACACTTACAAACAATGGGTTCTTCACAGTTAAGTCTGCTTATAACAAGTTAGTAGAACTGAAGTATGGGGTTCAGCAGCAACATCAAAATGATATAGGTGGACATATTTGGAAAACTTATCGAGACTTAAGACAACATCAAGAATTAAACTGTTTCTGTGGAAGTGTCTCACAGATAATGTGCCTACTTCAGAAAGGATTATGAGGAATATCAGAGGAGAAATAACAGAATGTCCCTTGTGCCAACAAGAGTGGGAGACTACTGATCATTTGACTATGCAGTGTTCCTTCACTAGAGTTGTTATTAGCACAGTTCAAGGTAGTTCCAGATCTATGCAATAATATGAAGATCTTAAAACCTGGATTGTCAGTTGGTTCAACAATGAAAACAATACAAATGAGGATCGGATAATGAATATATCAATTGCAATCTGGGAGGTGTGGAATGAGAGGTGCAGAGTCGTCTTTGAGAAGATAAAGCCAAATCCAGTATCATGCATTAGAAGAATGCAAAAATTTTGCCATTCCCTAATGAATGCAAATACTACAAATATGATGGTTAAAGCAAAAAAAATATTTCCCAGAAATATTAGATGGCTACCTCCATCTGCGTATTTCTTAACTTTAAACTTTGATGCATCCTTTAAACTTTTATCTAAAAATTGTTACATAGGACTGATTATAAGGAGCTTTGCAGGGGGCTCATCAATGGTCAAAGTGCATCTACAGGGATGTATATCTAAACGCAGAAAAAACAGAATGCATGGCGGCATTGGAAGCGGTTCGCTGGGCATGTAGTCTCAAACTGGAGTACGTCATTTTTGAAACGAACTCATTAAATGTGGAAGACACAATCAATGGTGCTGAAACTATTATAAGTTGGGAAAACTTAACTATAATTAAAGACGTGAAGTTTTATCTTAATAATTTTAGAGTTTGGAAAGCTAGGCATGTAATAAGAGACAAAGCAACAAACTTTTTAGCAAAACACCCCAAAAAGATTTATGATTTACAGAGATTGGCATGATATTGCACCTGATTTTAGTTGTAAAACTGTTGAAGAGGATATGGGGATATTCCCCCATTATCCACATCTTAATTTATGATTTTTTTTTAAATGAGCGGTAATTTTATTTAAAAGGACTTTCCGGACTAAGCACTTTTATTTTACTTGTCACCCCATTTTGAAAAATGTGAAACCATAGCAGACCTCATAAAACCTGTGAAAAAGTTTCTTCATTAATTTTCCGGAAATGCTAGTTTTCCCGAAGATTTTTTCCCAAAAATTCTCCCGACTGAGATAAAAAGGATGACCCACATTTATCTTTTACCATCCCAATGATAGAGAGTTTGGATAAGGACCATTAGATCCCCTATTCGGGAAAATATTCGGAAGAAGAATCGGGGAAACTAGCATTTTCTATTAATTTTCTCCCTTAAGTCCTACCTTGCCTGTAATCCAGATCTAGTGGTGATCCTCCTAACAACATGGCCAATATATAGCAATGTTGTGACACGTATATGTGAGGAAGAATAAGCGGAGAAAAACACTCGGTTGAATTTGTGACTGGTGTTTATATCATATACTGTATAAATATGCAGTGTATGAAGAAGAAAGGACAAATAAGCAATACAGTGTACCAACTTAACTATTTGGCTTCTTTTACATTGGCCCTTGCGTTTGTCCCTAGCTACACTCTGGATGATGTCTCTGTATTATTAGGGTTTTTTATTCTTTCTCCCACCAAGCTACAAAAGGAGAAGACAAAACAGTCTAAAGATATCTGGATTTTTTATTTTTGAAATTGAAGGTGATGGTTTACTGATAAAGGAAATGTATCTCATTTTAGGCTATGTGTGTCAACTTAATTATCTCTAGACATTCTTTTAGTCCGTTCTTCCTCAAGTAGCCATTAACAACAAAACAGTATCCCGAGCAAAAGCAGAGCCGAGTTTGGTATGACGAAGGAGAGGACATTGGCTGATAAAGGAAATGTATCTCATTGCATTATGCATCATTGTTTCTTTTATCAATGTTATCAACCAAAAAATGGATGCATAATCTGTTATACAACTACAAAAATGATTGCATAACTTGTTATGCAGTCGAGAAAATGGCTGCATAATCTGTTATCCAGCTGCAAAAAAGGATGCATAATCTATTATGCAGACGATAAAATGGAAGCATATTGCATTATGTATCACTTTTGCTTTTAACACTGTTATCAACCAAAAAATGGTTGTATAATCTATTATGCAGCTACAAAAAAAATTGCATAACATTGTATTATGCATTCTTTTTTTGTTAGAATATTAAGGCATATACACCGTTTTAATCAGTGGTTTCCTAACCAAATTAGTGGATGCATGAATCAAAATATGGTTGCACAATGTGTTATGCATCACTTGTGGTGGTTGCATAATTAATTATACATCATTTTTTTTTGTTGGAATGATTTTTTAGTTATATATATCGTTTTAGTGGTTACAAAGGCAAATTAATGGATGCATAAACCAAAATATGGATGCATAATGTGTTATGCATCCTTTCTGGTGGTTGCATAATGTGTTATGCATCTTTTGCGGTGGTTGCATAACGGCTATGTATCCAGTTTTCAAAATTTGTGCCTAAAAGGACAAACACCTCCGATTTTCTCGTAAGAAAATATCTAAATTTGATATTGTTGTTTGTACTCGTTGTGTAGATCTCTTTAAAAGCTTTCCAACGAGATAGAATTTGTAAGATTCCAAGGCATGGATTTTTAGATATATTATATTCTAGTTTGGTTATCAATTATATCCCTGAAAAAAATATGATGCATAAGGAGTTATTCAGATACTTTTCATAATTTTGAATAATTATGGATGTCACAGAAACTGAAAAATATTTTGAGTCTAACAGTAAGAATAATCTTTTTTTTTTGCATGAGCCTAAAATCTTCGACTGGTTTTGGGTTATAATATTAGAGGTATTGTTTACAGTCTTAGGTGCCCTAATCAAACAAATTTTGAGATAAGATGTTGATTTAGGGTCATAAGCCGGATTTGTGGGCCACGATAAAATTTTAGGTAATTATATATTCTTTCTGTTTCAGTAAAAATGTTACTATCACTTTATCGTTTTTGCTGAAACGGAGGTAGTATTATTTTATCATTGAAATAGAATTCAAATCCTAACAAAATTTGGATCACAAGGTAGATATCAAATTATAACGACATATTGTATTTACATACCTAAGACCGCAATATCAGATCACAAAATAAATTCACACATAGGCGAATTTTGAATAGAATGTGATAAAATTCGGGTTACATTGTAGATATCGGGTCATATTTCTTTCTCTTTTTATCACGCTTCCGAGACAAAATTTATGTAATAAGAGCAAGCACTTGGTGGGGTGTTTTTCTTGGCTTTGGTTAGTTCAACCAGTATAGCAAGAATTTTTTCTAAATTGTAAATTATAACCAACCTTTGGCTAATGGGTCTAGAGATATGCAACACCCACTCACCAAGACTTGGCTTGTTACGGTGTTTTTCTTCGCTTTGGTTAGTTCAACCATTATAGCAAGAAATTTTTCTAAATTGTAAGTTATAGCCAACTTTTGGCTAGTGGGTGTTAGAGATACGCAACACCCACTCACCAATACTTGGCTTGTTACGTAGTGTGCGGAAATTCAGTTTTCATAAAATATCCTAGACAAATACTGAATATCCATCCTGTTTTTTTATTATTCGTTTATTTATTTATTTTTCCATAATTTTCTTTTTTTCCTATTTTTGCATAGAAGAACTGGTGATCAAAAAACAATTTGACGGAGGCTCGGCCTTCGTATGGCACTGTGTGGACAGAAACTGAGCTTCCATCGCCATAAACCAAAACACAATAAACTTGATTTTCTTTTCCTTTTCTTGACTTGGCTACGAATCCAAATTTCATCCAAAAAAAAGTAGTTGATCACTGTGCTTGCTCTTAAGCAATGTTTTGGTCCCGGAGTAGGTCTTTGGATCACAGTAACAAGTTTTACGTATTCGTATACAGGTTTAGCAAAGATATTTTACGTCATAGCCACTGTACCAAAGACCTTTGACCATATGTAATTGGATCACTTCTGATTATTTATTTTTTTAAGGAAAAAAGTTAAAATTGTATTGAAAATAAAAATAAAAATCATATAGGAAAAAAACAAAAAAACAAACAGAAGTGCAACCAGAACCAAGGCAAAAGCCAAGTTCAAACTACGAAGAAAAAAAAAACTAACAACGACACACACTAAACAAAATCTTTACAAACAAAACAACAAAACAAGCTACAAATAGAAAAAGCTCAACTAGACAACATCAAAATTTCCTCTTAGCTGACTTTCTTTGCCCCCTCCAAGATGATCAATACTATCCTCATCCTTCACCCCTAATCTTCCGAGCTCCCTTTTCTTCTTAGTTATCTCCCTCTCCTTCTTAGTTTTTTTGATAACTTTCAGCTAAACCTTCTGCTAACCTTTAAATATGCTCATAGGTTCCCCTTTCTTACTCCCGTCAGTGACACCTAATAAAGCAGAAAGTTTAAAAAATTATCCACATTTTGGGTGCTAGTCATAGGTGTCTTCCCCGGGATATCCTCAATCGATTTTACCTTCCCAATTTCTGTAACTTCAGTAGATGGAACATTCTCCACATTGCCAACTTCGGAGTCTGTTTGATAAAATAATTTTTAATGTATTGTTTTTTGATTTTGGTAGGAATGGATCTTAGGATCTAAGGGTCACTAAGGACACTAGATCATTTTTACTAATTGTGAATGAAACCTTTAGTCTCACATAGGAAAACTAAAGATGTTGCCTCTCCATATTACTAAGAAAATTGCATCTAAGAGTGACCCTTTGGGTCAACACACTTTTATGTGGGGGAGAGGAATTAGGCAATGGGCTAGTTGATGCAACCACACATTTCACGTACGCGCGGTGCTGAGCACCGAAGCACGCAAGCCGCCGTCTCTCCGGTCGGGCGGGTCGGGGTCGGGTTTAGGTTTGGGTTCAGGTGTGGGTAACCAAGACTTATTTTTTTGGACAAAATACTTTTGAATTATTTCCTTAACGAATTTAATTTCAAAAAATAAATCTTGTCTTAATGGGGGGCGTCTGTTCTGGTGAATATAATTTTTTTTACAACATACATCGACATTTTCTGCCCGTTTTTTCTTTACATCATTATGTCGACACATATTTACAACATTATGTCGATACAGATTTATTTCATTATGTCGACACAGATTTACAACATTATGTCAACATAGAATTAATTGCTGGACTGATTTCTCTCTTCCTCTTCGCCTATAAAAGAAAAGAATTTTCTTTATTTCAACTTATCCCAGAGCAGGCTACTGTCCCTTGCTTTTTTCCCCTCTTCTTGCTTTGTTTGTGCATTGCTTGTTTATTTCTTTCCTTCATCTTGCTGTTGAATTCGTTTGAGTGAGCAAGTATTTTAGTGCTATACAATACTTGTATCGGGAAGTTTTATCCTGGACACAACTTCACTGTTGGGTATTTAGCATCACTCATTTTTGAGGCGTACCGGTGAACTATTATGTTAAGGACAATGATCAAGTAACTCTGCCCTCAAATCAGTGTTTAAATTTCAGAAGTTTTATTTAACGTTAACCTCATTTGTTTTTAGTATTTTATTATTGCAGAACCAACAATCTTAACACAATAGTTTCTTCTGTAACAATGGAAAAAAATGATGTTGACAGAACAGAAAAATTCAGTGGGAAGGATTTCAAATGATGGCAATCAAAGATGTTGTTTTTACTGAGTTTTCATATGCTAGATGATCTTGTTCTGAAATCTTTTGATGGGAGTTTGAAATGATGCTGGAAATGAAAGGGAATTGGACAGTTTTGTTAGGCAGAACTATATGGATAAAAACCATATTCTGAATTGCTTAGAGGATGCACTGTATGATTTTTACAATAAAAAAAAGAATTTTTCTTCTTTTGATTTATGGGTTGTTTTAGAGGCAAAATACTAAACTGAAACTGTTGGAAGTAAGAAATTCTTGGTAGCTAGGTTCTTGGAATATAAAATGTTGAATGAAAAATATGTGGTGGATCAATTCCTTGAATTTCAGCAAAATTCTTGCTGAAGGCATGGTGATAGATGAAACTTTTCAAGTGTCTGTTGTGATTGAAAAATTACCGTCTTCCTGGTCCGAATACAAACATAGATTGATGTATGAGACTGGTGAAGTCAGTATGGTTGATTTGGGTAAGAAGATTCAAGTGGAAGAGTTACTTTGCTCCTAATACAAGAACGTATCTTCTGTAAGGGACATGTCCAACACGGCTCATGTAATTGAATACAAGTCTTCCAATACTGAAAAGAGTGAGAGCAGCAAACACAACCCTATGCCTAGTCCTCACAAGAAAGGTATGTTTCAGAAACCCAAATCTGGCATTGGTAAAATTAAGGGTGATTCTTATGTTTGTGGAATTCCCGGCCATATGGCAATTCACTGTACAAAACGTAAAGACTTTAATAACAAGAAAAACAATGCTAATTTGGTTGAAAACAACAAGAACGAGTTTTCTGGTATTGTGTCTGAAGTTCATTTGATAACCAATGTGAGGGACTGGTGGGTAGACTCTGGTGCTACCAAGCATGTCTGTGGAAACAGAGATATGTTCACCTCCTATCAGAAGGTAGTGAAAGGCAAAGTTGGGCTGAAGCTCACTTCTGGAAAGACTCTCACATTGAATGAAGTTCTTCATGTTCCAGACATCTGCAAAAATCTTGTTTCTGGTGGTGTTTTAGATGATAAGGGTTTTAAAATTGTAATTGAATCTGGCAAAGTTGTTGTCACTAAGGGTAAGGATTATGTGGGTAAGGTTTATAAGACTGAGGATCTCTATAAACTTAATGTAACCTCTGATGAAATGAATAAAATTGATTCTTCTGCTTATGTTTGTGAGTCATTAAATGTTTGGCATGGTAGACTTGGACATGTAAATTATAAATCAATGCATAAACTGGCTAGCGAGGCTGCATACACAAATTTAGTTTGGATAATGAACATAAATGTGAAGTATGTGTAGAATCAAAATATGCTAAAAAAACCTTTTAGAAAAAATGTTCAAAAAAATTCTAAACCCTTGGAAATAATTCATTCAGACCTAGTTGACATAAAATCAAACTAAATGTGATAAAATATGGTTTATAACTTTCATAGATGACTGTACCAGGTACTGTCAGGTATACTTGCTCATGGGTAAGGACGATGCCTTAGAAGCCTTTAAGATGTATAAACTTGAAGTTGAAAACCAATTAGATATTACCATTAAAAGAGTTAGGTCTGACCGTGGTGGTGAGTGTTAAATTCCTATAGGATAATTTTTCTCACAACATACCATTATTCATGAGATCACTCTTCCTTATTCACCACAGTCTAATGGTGTGGCTGAACGGAAGAACCGAACCCTTAAGGAGATGATGAATGCCATGTTGATTAGTTAAGGATTACCGGAAAACTTGTGTGTTTGTGTGTGTGTGTGGGGGGTGGGTGGGGGGTCCTCTCATCTTGCTATATCCTGAACATGATACTCTTTAAAGGATCAGATAAAACTCCATATGAACTATGAAAAGGTAGACAACCTTCTTATGCATACTTCAAAGTGTGGGGCTGTTTGGATAAGGTTTCTATTCCTCCTCCTAAGAGAACTAAGATAGGACCCAAAACTATTGACTGTGTCTTCATAGGGTATCCTGAAAATACTATTGCATATAGGTTTATGGTTGTAAGTTCTGAAATTTCTGAAATTGGTGTGAATACTATTATGGAATCTGGGGATGTTGTGTTCTTCGAAAATGTTTTCCATTGAAATTTGATTTTCGCATGATATGTGTTGATCCCCTAGATGTCCCTTTGACCATTCATACATTACCTTTATAGGAAGATGAAGTTGAATTTGAGCATATAAGAGGTAAAAGACTTAGAACTGAAAAACCTTTTGGGCCAGACTTTATAACATGCTTAACTGAGACTGATCCACAAACTTATAGAGAAGCCATGACTTCTTCTGAAGCTTAAAAAATGGATATAGTCTTAGTCAATCTCATTATATTGAATTTGTGCTTAAAAAATATTATCAGTTTGTTGTAAACCTGCTTGTACTCCTTATGATCCTTGTTGTAGACTCAAAAAGAATAAGGGTAATGGAGTTTCACAACTTGAATACTCACATTATAGGAAGTCTGATGTATTTGATGAATTGTACGAGACCAGATATTGCTTATGATGTGAGTAGGTTGAGTAGGTATACCTGTAATCCGGGGCAGGAGCATTGGGATGTACTTATTAGATTGCTGTGGTACTTGAAGTACACTTTGACCTTTTGTTTGGATTATGAGAGGTACCCTGCCGTCCTTGAAGGATTTTGTGATGCAAACTGAATATCAGATTGAGAGGATTCTAAGTCTATAAGTGGATATGTTTTCACTCTAGCAGGTGGTCTGGATCTTGGAAAAATTCCAAACAGACATGTATAGCTCGATCCACTATGGAATCCGAGTTTATTATGTTAGATAAAGCAGAAGAGGAAGCCGCTTGGTTAAGATGCTTTTTAGAAGATATTCCTCTTTCGCATAGGCCTGTGCTAGTTATATTTATACATTGTGATAGTCAAGCTGCAATAGCTAGTGCTAAAAACTATAACTATAATGGAAAGGCTATACACATTCGTAGAAGACATAATTCCCCGAAACAACTAATCTCAACTGGCGTTATTTCTATTGACTTTGTGAGGTCTAAGGAGAATATCGCGGACCCTTTGACGAAAGGTTTATCCAAGGAGATAGTTAGTAATGCATCGAGGGGGATATGGCTTAAGCTCATTAAATAAACTTGCTATGAAGGATACTCAACCTTGCTGACTGGAGATCCCAAGATCAAGGTTTTGAATGAGACAACTAATTTATGGTGGCTTAAAGAAAACACTATCAGAGAATTTCACCTCTGTCCCTTCTCTATGGTGTAGAAGTGATAGTGTGACTGCATGTGAAAAATGACTTTTTATTAAGTCTTACTGAGTTTTATAGTTTCAATATAAGATTGAAGTGGGGTGTAGCAGTAAACACTCTTGATGGAACTCACCTATCTGAATGTGGAAATGAGCCGCTTCCTATGGGAATGAAGCTGATTCTCTAGAGCATTCTGAGAAACGGGATACGTCTAGGGCCAAAACGGATACAACGACACGAACTTGACAGCACCTAGAGAGATATCACGCGTGGAAGTTATTGATGAACTACACCAAACGATGGAAGTTCAAGACATCACGTTCACTGTTTATCAAGTAGTTCCGGTAATTTCTCACTAAGCAAAGGTTCAATACCTTATGGACACCTCTTTCCTATAGTGGTATTTCTCGCTTTCTGATTTCTGATTTCTGGTTTTTTATCGATTTTTCATTCATGTGGGGGATTGTTGGATAAAATAATTTTTAATGTTTTATTTTTTGGTCTTGGTAGGAATGGATCTTAGGACCTAAGGGTCACTAAGGACACTAGATCTTTTTCACTAATTGTGAATGAAACCTTTAGTCCCACATAGGAGAAACTAAAGATGTTGCCTCTCCATATTAGTAAGAAAATTGCATATAAGAGTGGCCCTTTGGGTCAACACACTTTTGTGTGGGGGAGAGGAATTAGGCAATGGGCTAGTTGGTGCAACCACACATTTCACACACGCGCGGTGCTGCGCACCGAAGCACACACGTCGCCGTCTGTCCGGTCGGGCGGGTTGGGCTCGGGTTCGGGTGTGGGTCAACCAAGACTTATCTTTTTGGAGAAAATACTTTTGAATTATTTCCTTAACGAATTTAATTTCAAAAAATAAATCTTGTCTTAACGGGGGGTAGTGAGTATAATTTCATTTACAACGTACGTCGACATTTTCTGCCCGTTTTTTCTTTACATCATTATGTCGACACATATTTACAACATTATGTCGATACAGATTTATTTCATTATGTTGACATAGATTTACAACATTATGTCGACATAGAATTAATTGCTGGACTAATTTCTCTCTTCCTCTTCGCCTATAAAATAAAAGCATTTTTTTTTCAACTTATCCCAGAGCAGGCTACTATCCCTTGCTCTTTTCCCCTCTTCTTCATTTGTTTGTGCATTTGCTTGTTTATTTTTTTCCTTCATCTTGCTGTTGGATTCGTTTGAGTGAACAAGTATTGTAGTGTTATACAATACTTGTATCAGGCAGTTTTATCCTGGACACAACTTCACTGTTGGATATTTAGCATTACTCATTTTTTAGGCGTACCGGTAAATTATTATATTAAAGACAGTTTGGTGATCAAGTGACTCTATCCTCAAATCAATGTTTAAATTTCAGAAAGTTTATTTAACGCTAACATTATTTATCTTCAATATTTTATTGTTGCAGAACCAACAGAGTCTTCTCTATTTTCAATTGCATTTGAATCACGGTCCATTTCTTCCTCCCTGATGACAGCGGCTTTAACTCTTGAATCTTCATTTGGAATTTCATCCTTTTTAAACAACATATCAAAAGAGTTAAAATAACAACTTTCCACTTGGTTTTTCTTATCTCCTTGCCTTGTCGGCTTCTTATGCGTTTTAGCGTAAGTCCACTCTATAGCATAAGGTACTCGGTCATCTATGTATATTGCCCAAGTCTATAACTACCGATATCAAACCACCCACCTTACCAAGAACCAAACTCCGAAAGAGTCAGTGAGACAATATCTTCATTTGGCACAAAATGTTTGGTTTAGTAATCATGAAAGAAATGTTCAATCAAAATAACGGGTATATCTGATATTTTAGGGACCATTTCCTATCCGCGTTGACAAACTCACCGTAATATTAAACACGGTTCGATGTTCATGGTAATACAAACTCAGTCAATCTCACCAGGACTTGTTACGTACACACAGTTGACATACTCAAAGAAATGAGAATACGAATACGAGAGAGAGATAGAGCAAAAAGAACACCAAATCTATTCTTAAATTTTGGAGACCTAGTCCATAAACCCACTAGCACTATAGAAAGGACATAAAAAGGAAAGATACAGAAAAGAAAAGGTAGGACAAACTCCAAAAAGTCAGCTTGTGTCGTTAATACTATTCTTAGTTTCTTACTAGAAGAACTGGTCTTCGTTGTACTTTTCGGTAATACGAGAAAAAATATACTAGTACGAAAATTAACTGAAAGTTCTGTTTTTTTGTTGTGACCTACCCCTCCAGCACCAACTATAAATACACCGATTTCGCTTTATTTTTCTTTCATCATCAATATCTTCTAGTACAGCTTCATTTAATTCCCAAAACACACCAACATTCGCCTTTTTAGTCACATCTTAAACTTACTGATCATTCATTTCTGTCTCAATCTCTCTTTTGGAAAGTTAAGAATGGGGTGCAATGTCATGGAAACAAAACCAGAAGATGATATTTCGTCTTCAGAAAGTGTCATCAAATATAACAAAGGAGTTAAGCATTTATGTGAAACTGGAATTGGTAATGTCCCTAAGAAATACATATTTCCTACTTCTCAAAGAAACAATGAAAATGAAGTAGTGTTAAGCATTAAGTTACCTATTATTGATTTTGCTGAGTTACAAGGTCCTAACCGACACAATGTACTTCATTCTCTTTCAAAAGCTTGTGAGAATTATGGGTTTTTTCAGGTACTACTAACTCTCTGATCCATTATTCATGAATTAAGTTCTTAATTATTTTTGGGTTTAAGTATTAATGAGTTTGATTATTATCTTTATGTTTCAGGTTATAAACCATGGCATATCTAATGATACTATTGAAAATATGATCGATGTAAGTCGACGATTTTTCCAACAGCCTATGGAAGAGAGATCAAAGTATATGTCGACTGATATTCGAGCACTGGTTCGTTATGGAACTAGTTTTAATCAAAGTAAAGATAGTATATTCTGTTGGAGAGATTTCTTAAAACTTAATTGTAGTTCCATGGAAGATTCTCTTCCTCATTGGCCAACTTCTCCTTCAGATTTTAGGTATGTATATTACATCGTGAATTCATGTTTAATACGACGAGTAATTAATAATTATCTCAAATCTAAATGCTAATTGATAATTTCTTTTAATTTGTTAATATAAACAGGGATGCGCTATTTGAGTACACGAAACAAAACAAATTCTTATTCCTCAAGATCATGGAAGCCATAGTAGAGACTCTTGGGATAGTTGGAACAACCACGGAGAATGAGAGTAACGAAAATGATAGTGTCTTAAAGGATTTTGTTTCAAAAGAATTCGAAAACGGAAGCCATCTTATGGTTATTAATTGTTACCCTTCGTGTCCACAACCAGAGCTAACACTTGGTATACCACCACATTCCGACTACGGGTTTCTTACTCTTCTCCTTCAAGACGAAGTCGAAGGACTTCAAATACAACACGAAGGACAATGGCTTACTGTTGAGCCAATCCCAAATTCTTTTGTAGTCAATGTTGGTGACCATCTTGAGGTTGGTTAATAATTTTCATGAAAACGTCATCATTTTTGCATGAAATTGTAGTAAAAAGTTAAGCTTTATTATTGACTTTAATTCTTTTTGTGTGTAAACAGATATTCAGCAATGGAAGATATAAGAGTGTATTACATAGGGCAGTAGTGAATGCAAACAGGACAAGAACATCGGTTGCTTCGTTGCATAGTATGCCCGTCAAGAATATGGTGAGACCATCACCAACACTCATCAATGAAGATAATCAAAGGCGTTATTTGGACACAGACTTTGCTACTTTTGTTGACTTTATCTCTACTTGTGAACTTAAAGAGAAGGATTTTCTTAATTCAAGAAAGTGCTGACATTTTATGAGAAAAGTAAGACCATAGCAATTGTCAAGTCAAAACAAAATCTACCAAGAAGAATGAGTATTAATTACGGGTTTGTGTTTTCGTCTTTCAGCATCATCACAGTGACATCATCTGCCTTTCAGTTCCAGAGTGGCCCTTGTGTGTTAGTACACAACTTAGTGGGGTTCTACCATGAGAACCTTTTATATTTCATTTCAATTTCTGGTGCATCAAGTTTTATTTAGGTGGAAAATCACTGAGACATAGTTTTCAATTTACTATAATTACTACAGTGATGATTTTATTTTCTTGGTAATCAATATAAAAACCTTTCTCATTTGCGAATCGCTCCGTTTGTCTCCGTCCCGTTTTACTATAACTACGACTACAGTGGTGTGGTGATCAATGAACAGTTCTGACGATATCAAGGTATCATACTTTTTCAACTAGTAACGCTGAACCTTTTAAACACCAAGGCCTAATTGAATTCCGACAGATGTTTACTCAGTGTCTGTATTTGTATAAAATCGTAAACTAGTAATTTCTAGTAATTTCTGGTAGGGACTGGAAACTGTTACGATACTTAAGTGACCGCATAGAACTTGTCTTTGTAGTACTACTTTCAAGTTATTGATTTTCTTTGTGTTTGTAGTTATCCTTGACCCTACCACCATCCTCAACAATTGCTCTATAATCAAATTCAGGGTTCAGGGTTCCATTCCATCATCGATAACATTTCTCTCTCTATATATATCTAGCTTAATCACTCTTTAGACCAACTCACCAATTCATATATTGGGTGTAAAGTTATGGAGACGAAAACAGAAGATGATATTTCTTCCTCGGAAAGTGTCGTACATAACAAAGGAGTTAAACATCTATGTGAAACTGGAATTGCTAATGTTCCTAAGAAATACATATTTCCTTCTTCTCAAAGAAACAATGAAAAAGATAAAACAGTTCCAAAGTTATTTGGTTTAAACGTTAAACTGCCTATTATTGATTTTGCGGAATTACAAGGTCCTAATCGACTCTCAGTTCTTGATTCTCTTACCAAAGCTTGTGAGAATTATGGGTTTTTTCAGGTACAACTTAACTATATATCCTCTAATTCATCAATCACTTGATTTAAGTTCTTAAATTTTGGGTTAAGTATTAACGATCTTTATGTTTCAGATTATAAACCATGGGATATCTAATGATACTATTGGAAATATGATCGACGTAAGTCGACAATTTTTCCAACAACCTATGGAAGAGAGATCAAAGTTTATGTCGACTGATGTTCAAGCACCGGTTCGATATGGAACTAGTTTTAATCAGAGAAAAGATAGTATTTTTTGTTGGAGAGATTTCTTAAAACTTGTTTGTCATTCCATGGAAGATTCTCTTCCTCATTGGCCTACTTCTCCTTCGGATTTTAGGTATGTTAATTACTTACATAACCCATGTTTAATACTTACTAATGACAGTTTAACATCTAGATGCGAACTAATTCCTTTTTGCTAATTTTGAACAGGGATTCCATATTTGAGTATGCCAAAGAAAACAAGTTCTTGTTTCTCAAGATCATGGAAGCCATTACAGAGAGCCTAGGAATAGTTCCTATGACAGTGGGGAATGGCAACGGCGATATTTTAAATGATTCCGTTACAAAAGAATTTAAAAACGGAAGCCATGTTATGGTTATCAATTGTTACCCATCTTGTCCGCAACCGGAGCTAACACTGGGTATGCCACCACATTCAGATTACGGGTTTCTAACTCTTCTCCTCCAAGATGAAGTTGAAGGACTACAAATACAACATCAAGGACAATGGCTAACCGTCGAACCAATCCCAAATTCTTTCGTTGTCAATGTTGGTGATCATCTTGAGGTATTCAGCAATGGAAGATACAAGAGTGTATTGCACAGGGCAATAGTGAATTCAAACAAGTTAAGAACATCAGTAGCTTCGTTGCATAGTATGCCATTCAAAAATATGGTGAGACCATCACCAGCACTCATCAATGAAAAGAATCCAAGACGTTATTTGGACACAGATTTTGCTACTTTTCTTGATTTCATCTCTTCTTTTGAACTTAAAGAGAAAAACTTCCTTGATTCAAGAAAGTGTTGACCTTTTTTTATGACAGGAAGCTATAATTAGTACTTAATATTTCTTCTATTCAACATCGTCATCAGTGTGACATTACAAATTTACAACTTTCTATTTCCAGGGTATGTTGTGGGGTACCCTTGGTATAATTATAAGATATTTGCTGTCTGTTTTCACGTTTGACTCGCATGTGTGACTCATAAATTTTTAAGTTGTAAACACAACTTTATAATTTAAATTTTTATTTTTAATTATTTTTTTAATCGTCAAAGATAGGAATAGATTAATAGTGCCTACTAGAGGTAAGCAAAAGAGAGCTCGTAGAACACATAATCCCTTGGGGTCAGTTTAGAGACTGACAACACCCTAACAAAGGAGAAGGGGAACTCCTGAAAAAGCAACAAAAGAAAACTATGTTACAAAATATTGATCTCTATTAGACATAATTGTATCTTAAGATACCCCTTTCACTTCCTCTAAGTTTCTACATTAGTTGTAGGCTTGCATTTTCAATGGATCGATGATAGAGTCAAGGTTCACAGCAACAGCTTCAAAGATTAGAGAGTTCCTACAATTTCAGATCGACCAACAAATTGAAGCCGAAAGAACGTGTCACAGCTTCTTCCCTACTGGATGAACAAATTCAGAAGGACTAGACCAGTTCTTATAACATCCATTAACAAGATTCACAAGCAATGCCACAACAAGTTTTGGAAGACGCTAGGTTTTATAATTGTGAATGAAAAAATTTCCAAAACACTATGCGGCTATTAACCGTTGGAAAAAATAAAATATCGAAAGATAATGTTGAATTCAAAATTTAAAAAATAAAATAAAATATTAAAAAGGTAGGAAAAAATGGAGAAAAAAAAAACAACAAAACGCGAAAAAAATTACCGTTCGTTGCGTGAAACCATATCTATGTGCTTTACTTTGGAAGATGAGATGCCATGATTTTTACTCTTGTAAACCTACTGTGAACGTCTCATAACAGAGTCATGCACAATTAGAGGCACATCCTTAATGATCTCTACTTCAATAGAGATACCAGATTGATTAATGAAAGACTAATTGCCAAGCATAAAGAAAAGTTAGGCATAAAATGATTAAAAAAAAAGAATTAAGCCAAAGATTTATTAACGAAAGAAACGAAAAACAAAAAGGAGAGGGACATAAGCCAAAACCTCCAGAAGAAAGAAATATAAAGGAAACATAAAAATAGAAAAAGATCGGAGAAACAAGAAATTATGTCAACAAGTTCATCCAAGACGTTTCACCCAAAAATTCTTTTCAGGGGGATTCAAGTAAATTCTCTGTTTTGGTTTAGTATTTTTGTTCTTTAAACCAGGCAAAACAGGTTGAAAACTATCTGATACGGGAGAAGGAGTATCTTCTACCATTGTGTTCTCCAATACCGACTATGATGAAAATATTGGATAATCATCATAATCATTTTCATCTGTGTACATGGCTAGATTATTAAACCTATTTTTATCAGCACTAGCCGTCATGAATAACTTCTGAGAGAAGATCCATTGTATGTTTCTTGCTCTTTGAGAATAAATCAGCTTCGTCCTTAAATAAATATTCCCATCAAGTCCCTTTCAAAGAAACATGACTCACATCACTAACAACATTACTACCGGGACTAGTAGCAACACTTGGCTTTCATTGGCAACTTTGTTGTAATTTTCTCAATAGCTTGGTTAGCAGATTGCATAGCTATTTTCTCTACAAATTCAAGTTCAACACTATTTACCTTGACGATGTCTCCTGTAATTCTAGGATAATGCATCGGAGATAACACGTTATTCACTAGTTTACTTTGGACCAATGAGCTGGGATATAGTACATGATCTTCAATTGCGATATCTAGATATGGGTGTCACTTGGGTTATTCACAGCTTGTGCCATGGAAGATCCTAACACCGAAGTACTGTCCTTCAAGGTAGTTGACACGGGTTTTGCCACATACTGCATATAATTTTTCTTTCTTTGCTCCTGCCTTTCATTCCTCCCATTATGTTTTTTCTAAAAAACTTCAGTCCTCGTAGTTGCAGGATGCCGCTTGCACTCTCCCAAAATGTGTCTAATCAATTTACAATATATGCAAATACAATTTTCTTTCGTATGTAAAGTAGGCCAAGAATGCAAAACCATCCCTCTCAACAAAAATTTCATCATGCAGCTTCTCCAAAAGATCAATTTCCAGAAGAACTCTTTCAAATTAAAGTTTTCATATGCTTGATTAAGATTTAGAGTATTATAATCCACCTTTAATGATGTCCCTATAGCACTTACACTTTCGAATAGGGTTTTCTTACGCCAATATTCCAAGCTATTGCCATATATACGAGCCCACACTTGAACTAGAGTTTGTCTTTGATAATCAGGACTGAAATCCTTAGTCCAGCGTTATAAGTGCATCATACCAGGATTCAAAGAGATTGAACCAATAGAACAAAAACAAGAATAGCCTTTTCCAAGAGAAGATATTACCCATGATATGTTGGAAGGCCATACTGTAAGGAGTTTTTTTTCCTTATGTCTTCAATCTTCATCGAGGGAGAACCCTTAAGAATGAATAAATGTCCAATCAGATTGTTCTTACATTCATCGACATCTTTGTGACATTCATATTAAGATATCTTGATTGATAAAATATTATTCTTCACAATAGGTTTTGGCAATTGAAAAAGAGAAATTCCTTGATTTTTCGTACCATATAGCATCTTTGCATATGATATGGGTTTTTCCACAAGTTGTTGAACTATAGGAGAATGATTGCTCACAATATTAGTAGTACTAATCATGAACAAAGAATTTGTATCATGATCGAGTAACATAACATCTCGATATTTAACATCAGAATCTATCGAACTTGGAAAGTTTTCGAGAAAACCATAGAAAAATACCTAAATTTTAGAGCATATTTCCTCTCTCTCCTCTCTATTTCATCAGCCACCTTGTCATAAAAAAGAAAAGAAAAAATAATCAATATGTATTACACAAAACTCTGATTCTTACAATATTCACAATAAAACTAACATTGGTCTAACGATTATAATTTTCTTAGAATATTGCATTGGACCAAGATGTTATGTTGACTATAGAACCACCAGTGGAAATGGAACCAGTAAAAGTGTTGATTTAGCATCAACTGGTCTAAGAAACTGCAAAGAATGAATGTTGATTTTGAAGATGAGGATATTTAAGTTCTAAACTTTCTTAAAGTAGGCTACGAAAAAAAGGTTCAAGGAAGGTTCTCGCTGAACTTCCATAAACATAAGTCAGTTGTAGCAAGAAGATTTCAATGAAGTTTCTTTTATGTTGGGTTCTCTAAACACTGTCCAAAGATAGGAAAACGTTGTGCCTATCAATTTAGCTTTAATTTGTAATCGCTCTATTAGTCGGGAGCACTTTTAGTGGTATGTCCAAACTTAAGTCCATTATTTAACCTGATAAGAGTGGGAAATGTAAAAATCACTACTTTACCAGGTGACGGCGACATTGGCTCTCCAGCAAGAAACAATATCACTATTTATTAAGTGTTTTTTTTCTCTCTTCTTTTTCTATAAAAGAAAAAGACCCGGAAACTCTATATTTTTTTCCATAAAAATTCTTTTTGGACGTGGTTTCGAGTTAAAATAATTATCAATTCAGAGAAGCTGGTAGTGAGCTGTATACATTATAAGGAGATAGATAGAGACGGATGATTATGTCTTTTGTAGTGGAGGGAGGAGTCACATACACACGTAGAAGCTTCATTCGCGAAGTAACCTTTGTTTATGTTTCTAAAGGAAAATTGTACAGATTTGGTTTAAAGTTGGTTAAATTTTGGATCAGATATCAAGTAATGTTTTCTAAATTTGGCAGCACCTATAATTTTAAAATCAAAATGGTGTCTCCTCACGGTCTTTTGTTCTGTCTGCCACTCAAATAGAAGTCCAGCTTTTAACAATTTCAAATGACTAAACATGATACTGTACCATGTGTTACGGGCTAAGATTTTAGACTAGATCGTGCGGCACTTGAACTCTTCAA
>JAJJMC010033111.1:1288939-1301880 GCA_023531435.1 Papaver californicum | reverse complement strand
AAGAGAGTATTTGATTAAGAGAGAGAATGTTACAATTGCTTAAGAGAATGTTGGTGGATGATTTGAGCAAATGAGCTCTCCACCTTATATAGTATGTATGGAGGATTCTAGAATATGTTCTAGAATCATCATCTTCTAGAGTATTCTATACTTTACAAGAATATACAAGGGAATATTCTTTATCCAAGAATATTCTGGAAGCTTGTGGACTTCCCTAATCTTCTAGGCTCTTATAATGGACCTAGAATCTTGTCATGGGCCAACCCAATATGTGGGAAAATGGGTGGGCCGTGACACATGGTAGGCATGAGATGGTTCATGGGACGTGTTATGTTAAATATTGTACTTTTCAATGGTTTGGAGAAATTTGAAACCAATATTCGCATGCTTAATTTTAACAAAAAATTTACGCCCTTTTTATATCTTGACTAGGTAAAGGCAAGGTTGGTTTCACCAATCAATCTTAACTAGCTTCAGATCTCTAAAGTATTCGGTAATCATAGTGACAGATACAAAATTCTTCAAAAATTCTACAAGAGTTAACTGTATTGTACACTACAAGGTGAAACAAAACATACCTCTCAGACTATATGAGAAAAGGGTTTTAAAATCCTAACTCTTCCCAAAACAGTACAGTTCAGCCATTTTTCATAACTAGTTACAAACACGGATAGATATTTGCGTCCGGTTTTGTTATCACCTTTTTTTCCCAGTTATATCCCCTAACAAAGTTCACTCTTAACTTAACTAGAGTTAGGGTAAAAAATGGGTCGTATTGAAAACCCAATTAAATGAGTCATTTATAAAGTTTTTTTTACAATAAATTTGGAAGAGATTTGGAAAGAAAGGAAACCTAATAAACCTAAAGAGTTGCAGTCGGCGATAATACCACAAACACCACCACCATCACTATGTTGACACAAAGAGTTTATTAGGAACCAAATCAAAATCAAAGTTTTCCGAGGATCTCATATTATATATGTTTGGTTTACATCATGATCCTGACCATGATCACAAAATTGAAGGTGATTCAGTGCTCTCTGGATTGAGTAATTATTTTTTCCCTTGAAAAAAATTCTTTGTCAGGTATAAAAATTTTAAACATGATTTTCGAATGAGATTCATGACCCTATTTTGTTACTGTTACTTCAATTGTATCTCGTTATTTCTCTTATGCGTGTAGGTGTAAATTTAATATGTTATGCTTTATAAAAGAAATTTGTTAGTGATATTGGGGAAGAATGTAAAAGTAGATTTTGTTTACATTATCAACATTTCCTGTTGATGAAGATATGATTACATTTAATCATTATGAGTTGAACGCAACTAGAAGTTACCACCCAAGACTTTAACACAAATACCTTATATTGAATTGCTTCATATTTTGCGTCATTCGGATATTTTAGCATTGAATAACAATGATTGATATTTTCTGTATATTTTGAGCAAGTGTTTTTGCCAAAATTATCACCAACCAATACTACCTGTACCATTTATACTAATGTAACAACGGGTAATTATTGGTATCGAACACAACAACTTGGGAAATTGGTTCGTGGTGGAAGTAAACTGAGCAAAACTGACATGCTTCATGCTGCGTCTAAGTGCATCAAGTTTTTGCAAGGTCAAATTGGTGTAGTTCAATTTATGGGCTCTTTTCAGGTACAAAGCTAAATCAATGAGATTGATTTCCAACTGATTATTCAACTAAAACTTAGGAAATTTCTAATTCTAATATTTGTTGTTGTTGCACAGAAAAATAAGATGTTTAACACCAAATGTAGGAGATGATTGACATCATTACATGTTCAAGAGAAGTTGTATGTTGACTACAAGTGTATAATTTCGGGTTAGTGCGATGAAATTATGCGTAAAAATTAGGAGATGATTTAGATTTTGATACTCAATGTAATTGATTAGTTATTGTTTTATTTTTTACTGACATTGTCAATTAATGAAACTATCTTTTTGTCTTTAGTTGTTAAAATAATACATCATTCATATGCATAACTCACTCAGTGCAGGTGACTTTGTGGTATTGACAATTCGGGCGAACTCTGGACGAGTAAGATCTATTATAGTTTATGGAAATGAAGTAGTGTTAATTTATTTGGGTAAAGGTCCATGATGTATTGATAATTTAGTTTGGAAAATATTGGAGATGTATTGTTAATTTAGTTGGCTAAAAATCAGAGATGTATGATTAAATTAGTTGGGTATGTGGTTGAGTTGGAGAAGAAGATATTTTGTTAGTTTTTTTCAGGGTCAGTTTACTGAACTACTCAGACCAATTCACTTCTCCCTTTCAATTTTATTCTTTTTTCTTTCATATTGTGTAAGTAACAATTTTAAACCTAGTTTAGAGTTATTGTATGATTCGCTTTTGGTGTGCTTTGATGCCACTCATGGCAGGTGATAAAGAGAAAACAGAATACTTCTGACCAATAAGTAATAATTTGGAAGTCAATGATGACAAATAACATGTTCACATATAGTTTTTTTCCAAAATATAAAGATGTGACTGACATTGTGATTCCAGGTACCTTGATACTTCGTGAGCTCCTAAAGATGGTTACAAGGAAAAACTACCCCAAAATATATTAAATAACATTACATAGTTTAATTTTTTTACCCACCGACGTTCCTAAATTAAATCCCAAATGTTAGTAACACGCACTGGCAGGTAATGATCTTGAGAACGATCTTTACAAGTATGCTAAACCAAAATGGTAATTTTAACGGCATTACTATATGTGAACTATGTATTCCGAAGTACGTATATCAGCTCGCCGGCCATACCAACCAAAAAAAAAACCCGGAGAGCCTTTGTTTCCCTGTACACCCTTTGTTAGTTGTTTCCCCCCAAAACCAATAGCCTTGAGGTATGTGAGACACTGCACCTAAAAATTGATGGTGAGAAAGTGTTAATGAATGATTGACTAAGAAATTATGTCCGGGGTGTAAAATGTGTTACCCCAATTTAGTGTGAACTAGGGTGCAGGATTTAATGATACCTTGTGTGAGAAATAATCGTGTTTGGTGAAAAAAGATATAAAATTATATTAAACTTTTTAAATTTATGAACTTACCATTGTTATCGAAATGATTCTATTTGGATGTCATGTCCGAGATGATGTTATTATTTGCGAGGTTTTAGCTTAGTTGATATTATTTTGCCCCCATTGGATGCTTGCTTCTTTTTTTTTGACTAACTTTTTATGAGACCCACCTGCACCCAAATAGACATTGTGATGTGAGTAAATAACTAATTCTAGTCCATATTTACTACCTGTTAAATGGAAGTGTGGGCCACCAACCTGGAGACTTTGAATAAATCTGAGTTGCCTGCAAACCTTGCACATTCGAGTCGGTGTTCGCTTGTACGTCTTACCCTATCATTTCCAATGTATAAGTAATTATTATGATTTAAAATAGAAACCGTAGTTTTCTCCTATTTGACATTAATTTTCCAACTCATTATATCTTTCTTTTATAAGAAATTGTATCCCATACATATTAAGTGGTTAAACGTATGTTTGGATCACCTACCTGGAGAGCCTGAAGCTTCCTTACTTGGCTATTTGTCTCGAACCCCTGAGCTTGTGTCTGGATCAGTGTTTTTTCCTATTAGATCCATTCTTAAAGTGTGTTAAATAACAAAAGTTTTCCCATATTTAGTTGTTAAATGGATATCTCGGACACCTACCTGAAGCCTTTGAAGATTTTTCAGTTTACTGGTCGGCTGCAACCCCCTTGCCGGTGTCATCCTTGTTGTCTTGCCATATTAGATCAATGAATTATCAAACTATTAAACCCCAAAAATATTTGCACATAAATATTAAATATACTGAGTTGAGGTACTCATTGTAGGATATGACGTACTAGCAGTTTTATTTTTTTGCGCTGCCCTCGTGCGCATTTTTCTTCCCTCTTTCATCCTCTCCTGTGGAGTTGCATACTCCATCTTTTTTTGATTAATCTTTTCACTTAACTATTTGTATATGACTTGGTTTACATCCCTCTCCCTCCATCTGCCCATTTAACCATATCAACAAACTGATAACGTAATATAGAAATGATAAAATATCAGAACTGATTTCAAGTTTGTAGATTTCCTTTCAACTTTGGTGTATCTGGACAGAGACCTCCACGAGTCCCTAGTATACGCTTGACCAACTTTTGTTTTTTTTTAGTAGGCCTGACTGAATTATCCTTCTTTGGGGGTGTCGGTGTTGTATCATGGATGTTCCAAATGATGTGAAAAGTTATAACAATATTTAAAAAAATCATATATGGTGAATATTAGGTTAGAGTACTTGAATCAATTAGATGAAACCAAAGCAGTAATGTAAAAGGGGTTATATATATTAAATATATTACATGAATCTACCCTGGTGGAATCCCCCTGGTCCCTGATTAAGACGATGTAGCCAGGTCTGTCAATGTTTCGGTCCCTGATTAAGACGATGTAGCCAGGTCTGTCGATGTTTCGGCCCCTGAGAATAAGACATCTACGATTATTTGTGTGTACACATAATAATGAGTAGCATGATAAAATTTTAAAAGTTAAACTAAAAAAAAAAATCCAATTTGTTAATGATGTTGTTACTGTACATTTTATCTTCCTTTGTCGGGGAGGGTTGTGTGTATCCAAATCCACTAATTTTGAAAGCAGCATGTTGTCGACATCCGGACTCTTGTTATTGTTTACATTACTGCCTTCAGCGACAACTTTGTTAGATTGGGTTTCAGCGTTGTGAAAAATATTACAACTTTGTTGAGATGGTTGATACAAAATTTCATATGTAGTTGGGGCTCCGCCACCTTTGTCACCTGCAATTGATTTTAAAGTTCTATATTGTTACAATCGTAACATAATAAATTGTATTAGTTATGAATGTTCCGACGAGAGTAGTATACCTGTATTGTTGATATGACCCATATCCGTATCCTTTTGCTTATTAGTGTCAGCACCCTCAGCAACATTTGGTTGATCAGCAATAAGGTCTTCCATGTGATCCTCCTCTCTCCTACCAGCATCACCACCATCACCAACATTTGGTCGGTCAGCATAAGTGTCTCCCATGTGATCTTCGTCTCGTTCATGAGTTTTACCACCATCCTCATCATTAAGTTTATAATGTGATCATCCTGTGTGTGACCAGTGCCATCTTCTACTATTGGAATTGTAGGTGGAGACAAGTGTTGATTAGTTCCCTCACCTAATTCAGGGGACCTCACCCGACGTCTCTTACCGCCATGATGCACAGAACTGCTTGATCCACCTGCTTCCAAGTCACCAGCTTGTACATGCTCAGGATCCTCGGCTACTTGTACCATTTTCCCGCGATTTTGGATGTACGAGGTGGAGATGCATTCATGTAAGAGTTTAAGTCTGGGGGTAGCTGATTGATTAAGTCCATCAATTCAAATATGTCAGCATCATTGTTCCTCAATAGTAAGGGAGTCTCTTTTTGCACAAGTGTAGTGGCCAGTCCCCTCAGAAGAAATTTGACGATAATATAATCTGTCAGAAGGTCTTCCTTGAGACCAGGTCTTGCGTATGACCAAGCCAGTTGCAAGCAACTGAAGCCATTTCTTGTTTCAACTACTTACAGTATTCTAGGAACTTAACTAGATTTGTTTATCTTCTTTTGTGTATTTAAACAACTCATTTGTATTGTATTCAATTAATTCTCTCGGAATCAAATCAAAGTTATTATGGGAGCCTTGATCCAAAACTATCAAAATCATATTTTTTTTTCAATTCAATAACCAAACCAAGCCAATGGCTACGAACACAAACACCATGAATGCAAGTTCAATAATCAGCATTAATGTTGCTGCACAAGCTCCTCTCAAGCTTACTACATCAAACTATTTGTCCTGGAAGATTCAATTCCAGACTCTATTCATAGGTTATGATCTCATTGGATACGTATATGGATCAAACCCATGCCACTCTAAAGAAATCCTTCAAGGAACTGAAACAATACCCAACCCAGCTTATGCACTTTGGAGAAGACAAGATCAGCTCATCCTCAATGCCATTGTTGGCTCTCTCTCACCCAGTATCATCCCTGGTTGAAAAATACTTCAATTTACCTATCAAAACACTGTATTCAGATAATGGAGGTGAATATATTGCACTCAGAGATTTTCTCTCCAGCTCAGGCATATCCCACTTAACCACACCACCTCATACCCCTGAGCATAATGGGTTTTCTGAGCGTCGTCACCTCCATATAGTGGAAACTGGACTTGCTCTCCTGTCCCATGCCTCTATTCCATTGTCCTTTTGGCCATATGCCCTGGCTTCAGCAGTATACCTCATCAATCGAATGCCAACATCTACTCTACAGCTTCAATCTCCTTACCAGAAATTATTCAACTCTTTGCCAAACTACTCCAAGCTCAAATGTTTTGGATGCCTGTGTTATCATTGCCTTAAGCCATACAACTCTCACAAACTTGAAGCAAGATCATCACCCTGCATCTTCCTTGGATATTCACTTACTCAAAGTGCCTATTATTGTCTTCATCTACCCACCAACATAATTTTTGTTTCAAGACATGTCAAGTTTGTTGAACATGTATTTCCATATGTGACTCTATCCAGTGCCATCAATGTCGAATCAACTCCTCAGCTTGATACATGGATCCCTCCTCCAATTCCTGTTGGACATGCTCATCAGCCCCTCATTGTGCCCTCTGATTTGATCCCTCCACAAGGTTGCTCATGTGAAGCCCCATCACCATCTCAAGCATCTAATGTCTCCTCTTCTTCAGCTAATGCTGCAAGCAACTCACCTGAGCCAGCTCCACCTCGGGTAACTACGACGCATTCCATGACCACACGTGCTCGTAACAATATTCATAAACCTGTGCAACGAATGAACTTGGTCACACAGCTTCATTCCAATGAACCAAGCACAGTATCTCAAGCACTCTCTTTACCACACTGGCGCGCTTCAATGTGTGACGAATTCAATGCCTTGGTTCGTAATGGCACAATGCATTTGGTGCCAGCCAATTCCAGCCAGAATGTGGTCGGCTGCAAGTGGGTGTTCCGTACTAAAAGGAAATCAGATGGCTCCATCGAACGTTACAAAGCTCGTTTGGTTACCAAAGGGTTCCACCAAAGGCCAGGTGTAGATTTTATGGACACATTCAGTCCGGTGGTGAAACCAACCACCATTCGTGTGGTGCTCAGCCTTGCTATCTCCAAAGGTTGGACTCTCAGGCAACTTGATGTAAACAATGCCTTCCTTCAAGGCCATCTCACAGAAGAGGTATTTATGCAACAACCTCCAGGGTTCATTGACAAGGATCACCCAAACCATGTTTGTAAGCTCAGAAAAGCAATCTATGGTCTCAAACAAGCACCTAGGGCTTGGTACAATGAGTTAAAATGCTTCCTCCTCAAAAATGGCTTCTTCAACTCTTATGCAGATACCTCCTTATTTGTTTACAACCATAATGATCGGCTGATTTATCTACTTGTTTATGTAGATGATATAATCATCGCAGGGAATCATGAGTCATGTGTCTCAAATTTCATTGACACACTGGCTAGTCGTTTCTCCATCAAAGACTTGGGGTCTCTATCTTACTTTCTGGGTATAGAAGTGCTCTACAATAACGAAGGCATACTTCTGTCACAAAAGAGGTACATTGTTGATCTTCTTACAAAAACCAATATGCTCAATGCTAAATCTGTGCAAACTCCCATCCCAGTTACTCCTACTTTGAGTTTGCACAACGGAGATCCTCTAGCAGATGCATCTGAGTATCGTCATGTGGTCGGTAGCCTTCAATATCTCCTTCTGACTCGACCAGACATTGGATATGATGTAAACAAGCTATCCCAATATATGCATGCTCCCACTTCAATTCACTGGCAGTTTGTAAAAAGGCTATTAAGGTATCTCTCTAGTTCTATCAATGATGGTCTTCAAATCTATAAAAGATCTCCTCTTGATTTACATGATTTCTCCGATCATATGCATTGTAATGTCCCTTCCACAATGCATACTTTTTCTGATGCGGACTGGGGTGGTAACAAAGATGATTTCTCATCCACAAGTGCGTACTTGGTTTATCTTGGACGCACTCCCATTTCATGGAGCTCGCGCAAACAAAAATCTATAGCCCAATCGTCCACAGAAGCAGAATATCGAGCTGTGCCAAATACTGCTTCTGAGCTCAATTGGCTCACTTATTTGCTCAGTGATCTGGGAGTGACCCTATCATCTTGTCCAGTAATATATTGTGATAATGTGGGAACGACGCAGCTGTGCTCCAATCCATTATTCCACTCACGCATGAAGCATGTTGCGATCGACTTTCACTTCATCAGAGATCAAGTCCAAAATGGAACCTTGCGTGTCGCTCATGTCTCTTCTGCTGACCAATTGGCCGATGCTCTCACCAAGCCCCTCTCACGCGCAAGATTTCAAGAAAACAAGCACAAGATTGGACTAGTAAGCCGTCCATCTTGAGGGGGCATGTCAGAAGGTCTTCCTTGAGAACAGGTCTTGCGTATGACCAAGCCAGCTGCAAGCAACTGAAGCCATTTCTTGTTTCAACTACTTACAGTATTCTAGGAACTTAACTAGATTTGTTTATCTTCTTTTGTGTATTTAAACAACTCATTTGTATTGTACTCAATTAATTCTCTCGGAATCAAATCAAAGTTATTATAATCTAGTGGTTAACAAAACACTTAAAGATGGCACAAGTTATTACTATTTATATGAATGTATACGGTAGGATATCCAGAAAACTGACCACGTGTTCATAGGAAACATACGGTAGTTCATGATGATTATCGACACGAGAGATACGCGACACCGTAATTCTCGAATACTAGTCATTGTATTCAGGAACCAGAGCCCTTCCACTGTTGGGGTCAACAGTTTCACCTTCTATCATCATGGAAAGATCCCAGTAGAACATTTCACAATGTATCACATACACTCCCAACAACTCAGTGTAGTATTTCCTAGGTCCAGCACTTCGGTGCCTGTTATATAAATGTGGCCTCTCCGGTATTGTCTTCCTCGACCCAAACTGCCACATGCACCTCTCTGGTCGCTGCAACTCTCACTCGCTAAAGTGAACAAGCCAACTATGTGCCTTTCCAGCCAGCCCAACAACAATCTGAATGGTTTTGGTTTCATTGTCAGAATCATGGCTCCCGTACATCATCCACACAAACTGAAAACTCAAGTGATTGGGTTATCCACATAAGTGGTGTGGTACATGCTTCCTTATTTGGAATGCATCAAGTTTTCCTATTCTATTTGCTTGAATAGACCATAAGCAACCACCTCCAGCATACTTGCACGTGGCACTAAACATCTCGGGCGCAATCTTCTTATGAACATACTCTCTCAAACCCTTGATGTGTATTTCTTCTAGGGCTTCAAACAACTTGGCACGGTTTGGGAAAACCATACCGACATATAAGTCTTTAAAACTAGAAGGGGGGCCATTGACACTCAAATTAACAAATCCTAGAGGATTCAATATAACCAAACCATCATCATTGGGGTTAACCGTGTAGTCATCAGCAACATCCATATCCATATCAGTTATCTCCGGACGAATCAAAGTACCAGACCCTCTATTCGCCGAAGAAGTGGATACATCAGCAACCAAAACCACTTTTGACACATTAATAGGGGTTATTGAACAGATTTTTTTAGGAACAATTGGTACAGGAACATGCAACAGTATGTCTCCCGTTACAGTTGTTCCTAAAACATCAATATGTTCTTTCAAACCACTAGTGGAAATGACGGTCGTGTCTAATACGGGATCTGAACGAACACCACTTTCTATGTCCATAATACCCTCATCCTCAGAGTCTGGTCCTTCCTTGTCCATGCAATCTTCCCATTCAAGTGGACTGAAAGCAAGACATTATGGGAGGACCAACAATCAGCCCAATAATGTTACAACTTACTTACTATGTCTTAAAAGAAAATTAAATAAAGGGTGTGTAAGGGTAACCTATTATATCCTTCACTATCCGTCTCGCGATGCCTCGGTATGTCATCGGAGAAAAATTAAAATCCAAGTGCCGTATTAGACACATAAATTGCCGTGGATATATTGGAATTAATACCAGACCTAACAACAATAGTAATTATCAGAAAAGGTTACACCTAAGGCAAACTACGTTTAACTTATATTCAGTTTTTTTTGTTACCTAGAGGTTCCGACTGTTTGCGAGACATTACAGGAAACAACAAGATCTTGTACAGTGGAACCCCTCATGTTTTTAAACCGAGAAACGTCTAATGACCTATACAACTGGGCACATAGGAGAAGTACTCTATAAATGTATTACAAAAATATATATACTCCCACTTTTAAATTAAACAGCCAAGCGTACCCGTCGGTGAGCTCGGGTTGTTGAGATTGATAAACTATATGACATCCATCAAGATCCGAGAGACCAACACCTGGAGGAGGAGGACAATACACTCCCTCTGAACTGGTTAAGCACGACACCTCAACATGTGTGACAGTTACATGTGGAACAATGACAAATGCCATATGTAATTGTAAGTGAACAATAATACGGGACAGGTTAAATACCATAACACGATCAATTATACACATCTAGACAATCGATCTAAAGAGAGATGACGGGTATGTGACAATTGGTTCGGCATTAAAGGTACATTTGAATCTCTGAAGGAATAATAGCTCACATTGGTTGTTACATTACCATCTAATTGAGGTGGGTTATCATCACCAACAATCTCGAAGTTGCAGAATTGTAAGAAATTGTTCAACCCATTAGGATCCTTCACAACTAGATCTTCAATGGTATCAAAATAAGAAATATCAACAAACACAGACACCCCTACGCTCACAAACACCCTAGAGTAGAATTTGTAAATCTTGTTCGGGTTAAGTTTGAAGGACTTCTGCACTAGCTTCATAAAGTCAGGCACGGTCATAGAGGTGGAGACCTTCCGGAACTTATTAACAATTGACTCCCCGACATATTGTGGATAATTTGTAGATGCTTCTTTTATCGTCCCACCAGACGACAATATAATACTAACTAAACTTCCACAAGTTGAAGCATCTCCTGATACACATATATTCAAGAATTGAAAAAATGGTTTTTGTTTACAATTCAAACAACACTTACACTTATACCATTAAAAAAAGTATTCTAAAAAATAAGGTTGGTGCGCTAAAATTATGTCTTTAACACCATCTACTGTTATAATATAAATAAAGATTTTTAAATTAACAAATGACATCATCATCTATAACATAACAAAAAATATTTAATATCAATTAACTAAAACATTAAAACATTAACAACCAAACCCAATTTATGGTATAACATAAATATAACACTTCAGATCTGATATTTACCCAACTAAATTAGCACTCCTGTGATGACATGTACCCAACAAAATTAACCCTGCACAAATTTTGCAGTCGTCCAACATTCACCGACTGCCAAAAATTTTGAAACAAAAGTTTCCAGGATAAAAAAAATTATAATCGTCAAAGTTTGGACGAGTAGAAAAATTGTTGACATTTACTCAATTTAAATGGTAGCACAACTTGCAGTTGTCCAGGATTAGCCGACTAACAACTCAATAGGTGTTCTTTGGTCAGATTATTTATAATCCTTCCACTGATAACTTGAACTAAAAACTTAAACTCATTCCTTACAATCAACAATTAACAATCAAATCTCAGGGACATTACAAACAAAATTCATTCAATCAATAAAAACTCGAATTAGCCATATTCACAATTTCAAACAGGATCAGGGTTTATTCATTCAATCCTTCCACTGCCTTATTCTTTGACCCATTAATTATCAAATAAGATTCATTAATTCAATCAATTTCAGGGCCATAACCACTTCTCTAAATGCATTATTACCTTAAGATACCCACTTATCTAATTTCTGAGTAGTTAGGGTTCAATCATAAATTTTTAAATTCAACCTACTGATACGGACATAATTCATACATATTACCGCTTAATTTATATTTACTGGTGCTTGAATTTGTACTAATAATATATTTTTATTGTTTTATTAGATGGTAAACATAAAATCCGAAATTACAAGAAAATATGGCTAAACGGACTATAATTGTTTATATGCATAGAAAAGAAATGGATAAGAATGGAGCTCGTGTTGGACCAGGCCATACTACATATGATGCTACTGTTAGCATTTTCTCGTGAGGAAATATTGGACGTTGAGAAGGGGCAGACCTAGCGCGTCAGATGGTACAAGAGGGGCTAGTTTGCTCGGTCTTGAATGTGACAAGATAGACTAGTGATGCAAGTTTCATCACGTGAATTAAGAGTATCAAAGCGTAGAAAGAAATGAAGCAGGTGAATGAGTTTCAGTTGTTTTCGGTGGAGCCAAGGATTGATCAGGAAGGATGGCTAGTGAAGTACAACATGATGTACGTGAAACAGACAAAGTCAGTTGTCTGATGGCTTGAGAAGGCGTTGGAGTCAAGAGAGAGAGTGGGACAGCCGTGTAAAAGGCAAAGAAAGATGTAGCTAGGTATAAAAGAGAGCACATGGGTTGTACGTGAAGTATGGCTATGCTATGGTAAGAGGACTGATGGGTGTAGGCTAGTGTCTGGAGTAATGAGTGCCTAGACTATTGGGTAATGAATTGAGAAGAGGTATTCGGTCTTTGGACACACGTGAAGGCTGAATTGGCAGGTGGGTCTTTGATGTTGAAACCTATGTATCAGTCTACGATAGGACTAGGGAGGAGCTGGTGACAAAAATAGGTGGTCATGCACTTTTCTTATTGGTGATTGGACGGACAAAACCTAAGAAGAAGAAAACCTAATAGGGGAGGCGTTGATAGACACATTTTAATGTCTAATTTGCACCTTAGTTTCTATTAAGTTAGTATTCGATTTTGC
>JAJJMC010033111.1:1191822-1258939 GCA_023531435.1 Papaver californicum | reverse complement strand
TTTTCTCAGAATTTGAACTTTACGGGGCATTTTCCCGACGGGGCATGTATTTTTGGGGCATTTTCCCAATTATCCCTTTGGAAAAAACATATTCAGATGTTGAAAGTGACTTCATTTTGAAATCTTGTTAACTAGTTATCTGGAAGCACATCATACTTGGATAAGTGTAACCCAATCATAGATCAAATCATTGAATCATATGACCATGGGGATATCCATCATCATTCATTCAATGTCTTTGAAGGAAAAACAATACAGTCAACGGATAGTGAACTTGTTGTTACTTTTTGGGATGTCAAAAGTTTAAGAACGAAGAAGAAATGAGATTCTGAATGAAAGAAACGCAACTTGGAAACTTGACATCATCAAAAATAACTTTCTCAACAAATTAAGAAGATACAAACGAAGTAAAATTGAAGATACAACCATAACAGCCCTTTGGAAAGAGGATATTAAAGTTGTGATAATCAAAAAAGGTCGTAAGAAAAGTCAATAAAAGGAGGTGGTGTCCCTTGTATGACTTTACATCCTTCTGTTTTTGGGTAAAAACGATTTAAGGGGGAAAAGGGGAAAATGATGGAGTAGGTCACTGCATCTATGATCAAATCGCTTAAACACCAAACATTTGTACTGTAGAAGTACTTTTAAGATCGAGAGATCAATCTGTATGAAAATGGCTTAAATCAAGGAATGGTCGTTTCAATTTCATTTCGGTCACAAAGGAATGAGCTAGAAGGGTTGATCCGTAGGAAGGGAAGCAGAGAAGGTATTGAGATCAATGAAATTGAATGCCAGTGATGGTAAGATGTATTGAACTGTTGTAAGGATGAAAAATCATAAGTATGAGTTTTATGAGAATCTCTAAGATGATAGCTCTGTGATATTTTTTAAGTTCTTATGAGATAAAACTCTTGTTTTGTCGATAGGTTGAAGAACCTATTAATAGTCGTGAAAGTTAACACATTGATCTCGTAAGTGGTGACAGTTGCAGAGAAGTGGAAATCATGGTGAAAACCGACTCCATCATGTTAGTGGTACTTGACAGTTGTACGACCACTATTACATTCACTCCTTCAACTGCCGACACGACTTTTATACTTTCTCATCGTGGGTGTATTGCTACACCGCACGTGATGTAGGACGCCATACCAAAACCCTAGTGAATATCCCTCCATGTGACATTATTGATGTCTCGAGCATGGTTGAGTCTATTTTATAGACATGTATTATTTGGTCAGTTGTTGACCTAGCTAGACTGTTAGTCTTAGCCTATTGATGAGTCCTAACAAGTTGCTTAGCCTGTTACATTGCTGAGTCTAGCATATTGCTGAGATAAACAGTAATGCTTAATACGAATCTGATTGATATTGACATTGATAGTTGAAGCATATTATAGTGCCAACTGAGGCAACAATATACTCGATGTTTGTGGGGGGGGGGGAACTAATTGAAAAAGGTAATTTAGGAAAAGTGGGGTGAGCAAGTGATAATTTTTCAATCCTTAAATATTTTTACTATTGAAGTACTCTGTTTAGATTTGAGAGATCAATTTGTACAATCCTATCCTAAACCAAGCAATAGTCGTTCCAGTCTTGCTTCAGTCACAAAGGAGAATGGGAAACATTGGTCTTAGGGAGGGAAGCGAGAGAAGGTTGAGGACAGAGTATCAGACTATTTATGATGTAATTGGTGTGAATAGCTATGAAAAATTTCTCTGTATGAGAAGGTTGAATGATCGAGTTCAACTTGTGTTGTTCTGTGTTGGAATTGTATTAGACTTAGACTTAGAGTTTTGTCTAATTCTTCCTTGTTATTATGTCCTTCAATAGATTAAGAATCTATTTATATCATAGCTATTGTAACCACCTGACCTCTTTTCTGAAGAAAGTGTCAGAGGTTGGGTAGTGGTGAAGGCGTTGACAACTGATCTCCACTTCAATTGAGGTTGAATGGACGGTTGCTCAACTTACCACTCCTCTACGCAACTGTTGATCGAACTTTCCAGAATTTATTTTTTATTGGTTGCACTGCTGCACCATATGTCGTAGACCACCAGACCAAAACCCTAATTAGTATCCCATCATTTATGAAATCTGATGTCTCATGTAATATTGTAGTGCTAAGCACTAATGATGTTAAATCAATTGAGACCTTCTCATTGGGTCTCTTGACTAAAGACTTGTCTTGATTGACTAGTTGATGAGTTTGTCTTGCTTGACTGGATTGATAGACTGATGAGTTCAGCAGACTAAAATAAAATAAAATAAATATTTCTGGATTGACTAGGTGATGAGTCTAGCAGACTAGATAAAATAAATATGTGTTTATCTGTGGATAAGGAGAAGTATGTCCATCTTAGTCAATATTGCATTGACATACTTATTTCATAAAAATAAGTTATTTGTTGTTGAGCATAAAAAATTGTATGTAATGCTTCATACGAAAATATACATGAAAGGTCTAGCATAGCTTAGGATTTCAAAACTTTTCAAAACTCTAATCTGCCAAATCAAGTTATTCACGTGAAAAAAAGAGGAAAAAGCGCCCAACTTTTATCTTGAAACAAGAGTCTCACGCTTTGTTCTTTACACTCGGCCTCACACATTGAGGGTAAAAGGGTTAAATGCCAGTTTTTGACAAGAAGCAAGACACCAAATTTTAACAAGAAGCAAGATGCTTACATTTTACTCTTGTACTCAGCCTCACATGTTGAGGGTAAAAGAGTAGAATCTCAATTTTTAACAAGAAGCAAGTCGTGTGATTTTGGCTTCTGAACGAAGGCATACGAGTTTTGCCTCAAGAGTAGTCATGCAAGCTTAGCTTCTTATCTAAGGCGCACACGTTGGAAGTAAGAAAGGTAGAGACGTCTCCCTTTTTAAAAATTAGGGTTTGAAAGTGTTTGGCCAGAAGGCAAGAAGTTCATGTTTTACTCTTGTGCTCTGCCTCACATGTTTAGAGCAAAATAGTAAAACACCAAACATTTGGAGAGAAACATCACGTCCATGCTTGCTCTTTGAGTGAAGGCGTGTAAGCCTTGTCTTAGAAACAAGACGCACAAGCAAGCAAGGGCAATGAACGTTTGAAAATTAGGGGTAGCTTCCTTTTACAAAATTAGGTTCGAAAGTACTTTTTCTACATGCTTATATGTGTTGCCAATCTTATTTTCAAGCGTTTCAAAACCCTAAATTGAATTCTTATCACTTCATTCACGTTAATTGTCTCTTTAAGCAAAGGATTAATGTGACTGAGGTGGGATTTAGCTAGTAGAAGCTATGAAATTGTGTATGTCACAATTTTAACTTTTGAACTTAAGTACAGATGTGGTACTTTAATCAAATAGAATCATATAAGTGTTTTAGTAGGTTAATATCACTCAAGTGAGTATGAGTATCAACATAGGTATTTTTTGGGAATTCAGTTGTGGAATATAGCATCAAAAATAATACTCAAATTACTCTATACTAGTGGGGAATTCATCTAGGAGCTTGACATTTTATTTAAAAATCATAAAACATCTGGGAATGTTGTAGTGAGCATCAGTGTTATTCTGATAATTTTTACAGTAATAAATGTTTGATACATTCAGTAATTTTAGTCATATATGTAATTGGCCATACATATAGACAGAAGACAAGGATAAGCGCCTGAGAGAACGCAAGGATAAACGCCTGTTTAAGAATTCTTTTGCAGAACTTTAAAGTTTAGTATTTCTCAGACCAGAGTCTTGAGAGGTAATTTACTATTTTATCCTTGTCAAAATCCCACCATCTACATTAAGTCCCCTGCCTAGCACGGAAAAAATAATGTTGCATTGTATGCATTAAGATGGTGGCATGTCAGACGAAAATAAAATAAAGTATAACTATATAGTTCAATGGTTAGATATTACCAGATGAGTAGTATTCGCTTTGAGCTTTTGCATAAGAAAGCTAGAAGAACGTCTTGGAATTGGTTGGACATATGCGGCTTAGGTGGACATGCATGGAAGGCACAACTAGATGGACAAGTGATAAAGTACAGCTGGATGGTCGAGCAAGGAGAGGCTTGGACAGTCAAGCATGGTCTTGACGCTGGACGAGCATTGGAGCTTAAAGACGGCAAGCATGGTACGGCTAGGCAGAAGAAGCAAATCCACTTTTGTCTAAGTCCAGCAGGAATATTTTATTTTTTATTTTATTTGAGAAAGTTTTTCTCTTTCTGAAATTGTGCTCTTAGGTATTTGTAGCATTAGTTGGTTGTAGAGAGAGTTGAGGCAATGCTTTCGTCAGAACACTAATACGAGTGTTGAGGCAGCAGTGCCGTCAGAACACTAAGACGAGTGTTGAGGCATCGGTGCCGTCAGAACACTGAGAGGAGTATTGAGGCAGTGGTGCCTCAGAACACTGAAAGGAGTGTTGAGGCAGTGGTTCCTCAGAACACTGAGAGAAGTGTTGAGGTTGAGGTGCCATCAGAACACTGAGAGGGGTGTTGAGGCAGCAGTGCCATCAGAACACTGAGATGATGTTGAAGCAGTGGTGCCTCAGAACATTGAGAGGAGTGTTGAGGCAGCGGTGCATTGATGAGTTGGACATGGATGAGTTCAGTATTGCATTATTGATAAATAGACTTCAAGTATTGAAGATCTATATAGACATTGTAAATACATTAATGAATCAATATTACTTAATATGAGTCTTAATATTGATATGTATATATAGAAGGCGTTCAAGGGATTCAATTGCAGAATCGTTGTACTTGGAACAAGTTCGAGTTGCTCTATACTAGTGGACGATCCATCTAGGAGATAGGTTCGAGTTTCTACATACTAGTAAACAACCTATCTAGGAACTTTGTTATTCAAGAACAAGGTCAAGGAAGATAATGACACAAGAGTATGTTCTGAATATTTTGTATAGTCCGAGAATATCTGAGAGGAGCCGCATCAAGCACCCATGTGATTCTGAGGACAAAGTCGCTCTACATTATTGGGAAATCCATCTAGGAGCTAGGATATCCATTCAGGAATAAGAATATGTTCTGGATATATATTTTGTATAGTTAGAGAACATATGGAAAGGAATTGTAACCAATACCAGTGGAATTCTGAGGACAATAACACTTTATACTAGTGGGCAATCCATCTAGGAGTTGTCCAATCAATATAGATTCAATACAAATATTATATATATATATATATATATAGAGAGAGAGACAGGGATGAGCACCTGCCTTAAAATTCTTTGGAAAATTATGAAGTCTGATGTTTCTGAAACCCGGGTCAGAAACATATTCTTTTATGATTTTAAACGAAAATAAAATAACAAGGCTTAGTTGTTGGATATTACCAGAAATGTGGCAGTTGGCTTGAACTTCGAATATTGTTACGTTTATGGATCTGCAAGTTGAGAGTGATCAATAGAGATGTATAGAGCCACATCATCATCATCTGGGATTAAGCATCAGTAGTTCATTCTTTTAAGTACGACCACACAAGATCGCATAGTTGGTGAAGTGCTACAAGTGAAGAAAATTAAAGAAAAATTCAAACTCCTTTCAATCCAGAAATTCTTCACACCATCCTGTAGATAATTGTAAGACGAAGCCAACGCAAAAAAAAATGAGGTCATTCCGAGTTAGTATGAAGAAGTTATGAGAAAAACAGTGAAACCAACTTGGATTTGGTATCTGTTGGGCCTTATTGGTCCTGCGCGGGAAGAGAAATAAGGGAAGCGTTTAGGGCTCACCTTTGGCGTTAAAATTAGGGGTTTTGTTGGTTTTTGAGGAGGTTAAGTCTCCTAATTGGATAAGGAATCAAAAGAAAGTGGAAAAGTTTAATGAGACTATGTTTCCTCGTTGGATAATGATCAAGAGGAGGTTACCAAAGCCTATATAAAGGGGAGCCTAGATACAATTTTGAAGAGAACTTCTCACGGATAGAAAACTAGGGTTTAGTTTTGCTTTTCAAAAACAGTTTATGATTTTCTTTAGTATTTTAATGGCTTTTAAGAAATTTATGTCTAGCTAAACCCAACCACTGGGACAATGGAGGAAGCCATATTTCATGAATGAATGGTAACTATTTTTGATTCTTAATGACTTTTGCATTGATTTTAACTGATTTATGATTTTTCTTAATTAGTTGTGATTTTGTTTGATGGTGTATGCTTGGACTTAAGAGATTTTGATGCGCCATGCTTGTGATTTACAATTAATGTTTTAGAAATCTACTTTTGCAAAGAAACAGAGTCAATAAAAGAACTATAATTGTTAAAGAATCATTGTAGAAATCATTCAGAAGTGATTTTGGTGGAATCCTGAGTTCCATTTCTTCCCAATATTATTAAAATCTCTTACTTATTTTCTAGTTTAAATCAAAATTAGGTCTAAAACGAATCTTCACAAGTCTCAGCGAACGAACTATTTTTACCACTTTTCTAAAGCGACCAGTTGGGTAGACAAGAGAGGCGGCATGGATTGGACGGACAGTGAGGATTCATGGATGGACGGACATGTGAGAGGAGTCCACAACTTGGCTTGGATGGACATATGGGGAAACACATCTTGGACGGAAAAACAAGGAGGTAGCTAATGAAGAAGGTATATTTGGATGGACAAATGAGAAGCGTCCATTGGTCATCACTAATAGTAAGGTAAGCATACGTCTTCTTTTCTTCTTCTTAAATTTACATGAGTATATGCTCACAGATGGAGTTAGGGTTTTCCGACCGAGCTCTTTTTGTAGTAGAAGTTGAAAATGCCATCACTCTTCTCTTCCAGAGACGTGAAGGCGCTATCTTTGAAATTTTTGTTGACATGGAAGAGTTTGGCCGACCAAGATAAGAGGTTGGAAAGCGTGAGAGCTGTTGGGATGGATACAGCGTGAGAAGCTTGAATCCAGTCTAGAAATTTCTGTCTGTGCATCATTCCCTGTAAAGGCTGTATAAGCTTCATATGATGTTCGTTTTCAGTGGTTGACCCCAAATTTTGAAGCCAAGAGACTAAACTATCATATGCAGCAAGAATCAATTAATTTGGAATTTTTTAGGTCGGCCAATCATGTGTTAACATCCATGATTAGTAATCCCGTGTAAATTTTCAGATAATGTAGACTTTATTTTAAGAGTCATATCTATTACCTCGGGTATCCGAATGACGCGCCCTTTCAGTATGTCATAGAGGAGACATGTACGAAAAACTTTCGTGAAGGATGCATTGGCCCATTCCTCACCCATAAGCAAATTTTTCATAGTTAGGGAACGACTAAGTATGTAATAGCTTGGGTATACCATTTGGAGGCGTCCAAGAACTCGAATTCGATGAAGACTGGCTTTTTCATGGAGTTGATGTTGTAAGGAGTTGCAGGCAAGAGATGGAACACCAGCGAGTGTAAGATGATGACTCGATCCATAGTTGGAAACAACAAGGTGGAAGACAGAGAAATTAGTGATGATAACATGGCTGGAGTAACTTTACTTGTTGAATATTTATCCAGGCTGGAGATGTTTGTGTCTTCCTTGTTATTAGTGGTAGATGGAACTTTAACTTCAGTACAACGTTTATTTTGTCAGCAAATTATTGTCTCCAAAGTAGAGTAGGTAGCATGGGCGTAGTCTCCATGTGTATAAGTGCATACTCAAGTCATAAATTGAATAAGTTTTATACGGGAGTATCAATTGTTTTGTTGACTAATGAATCTTATTCCTTTTAGACTAATGTTCCTTATGTTCCATCTCCTATGATCTTTGTATCATGGTCTTTAATAGTCGAGCTTCATCATTCAAAAGAAACAAGAAGGAATACAGGAAAGTTTACCAGAACATGTACAAATAAGTAGAGTCTTGATACAAAGTTAGGATTTTGGTTTTCATGTGGAAACTTTGCTTAAACGCTCTAACTTGGGATTACTGTATTTTCAAATTGTATTAGAAGCAGGGTATCCATTGAGCAAAGGGAAGTAGTCGGCGTTGTCTAAGGCAGAGAAGCTAAGAAGAGTGGCCAGCGTTGATATAGGTAAATAAACTGGCGTAAACCCATTGAAGGAGTTAGAAGAGATAGATGGTCCCCTTTCATCTATCTTAATATCCTGTTGGTTATGTTCCACTTGAACGTTGCATGAAGAAAGAAAGGGTGGATTTGATGACACATGGAAAGCACGTGTGGATGACATCAACAGCCTAATTGAATTGGAAATTTATATGTTGTTGAACTTAATGATCCAATTGAATCTGTTTCAAATGGATGACTGCATTTAGTCTTCAGGGAGTGAATAAACTGCATTCAAGATTCCCATTAACTATCTGGTTCTTCAAATAATTAGTCTTTCAGATATAGTAGATCTTCTACTGTGTTGGGTAAGGGAAGCCTTGTGATCAGTCCCCAAGTGTAGCTCACTTGGAGTCCACTACTAGAATAGATATGATATGATTTGACGGAGATATCATGCTTCCTTCCACGTGATCCTCCCGTATGGAATAAAGGAGATATCAGAGTTTCCCTGTATTGTTGGTTGTTTTTGATGCGCTGTGGCTGGAGCAAGAACTTCAATGGAGGATGGATTCGAAGGCGGCATTGACTGCGAGGCCAAGCAGTGTGAGACAGAGCGTCACTGACTCTGTATTTCATAGGTGGTCAGTCCTCTTAAACATTGTATATAGAATGAAAGTAATTACCTTTGTCATTCTATAAGGATGATGGAAGACTAGAAGTATGCGTATTCTCAGGACCGGAGAGCAGTACGTCTTCACAGTATTCATGTTCTTCACGTCTTATAGTGTATATATACTGGTGATAGTTCCACTGTATTCCTTAATTCCGATGATGATAGTTGGATGTAAGTTGTATCTATGCAATATAAGGACCTATCCGCTTTGTAAGGTAAGGAAGATGGTGCCTCTTCCAGGAAAAAAAAAGGAGTCTTGAAGCTGGCGTTGTCGCGGGTATAAAATTTTATTCTATTGACGTTGCTAGCATCCTTTTCTACTTGCTGCTTCGATGCTAGTATCTCCAGGTAAGCAAGCTAGCACATTTTTGTTTTTTTTTAAACCTGAGTAATTGTTCAGTGAAAATATTTCTCTTTTTTTTTTCGCGAACAACTTTCACTTGAAAAGAAGGTAGGAGTAGCATTTCACGTTCCCTCCTTGCTAGCAGCATCGTCTGCTCTAGAGAGGATGACCTTGACTTCATCGTTTGGCCCTGATTTGTCTATGAGGAGGCCCTCTCTGCCAATGCCAGTAGCTTCAACGCCAGTTGGTGACCCGCTAGAGCATTCGTCCTTCCCCTTTGTTGTTGCAGCTAGGATGTCAAGCTGGTCTCAGAAGAAGAAAAAAATAATGGCTCAGAGCGTGATCTTGATTTTCCAAATAACTCAGAACATGGTCGGGTAAGTCTTCATCTTGTATTTACCTTATAACTGCTTAGAATTATCGCTTGAATGAAGTAATGAATGAAAACTTGTATGAAAACATGAGCAATTCCATGAACTTCGTTGCTAGAAAAATTCAGACATAATGTTTTTACTAAAAACGCTGTAGAATTCTCATATGGAGTCCGTTTTCGATGATCTACCCCAATGTTTTCATGACCATGAGTACGATATCTCCCAACTTGAAAGATTTTGAGTTTTGAGGTCATTTAGGGCCTCAAAAATACAAAACGGTAAAAAATTCAGGAAGAATTCAGGAATTTTTCAGCTGGGAGATAGTTGAGAATTTTGATCATATCTCTTAGCTCGTTTGTCCGATTGATGTGATTTGTTGATATGTTGTAGTGGATATCCATACAAAGAGTTTAATATGTAACTTACCCATATATTCATTACCAATTTCTCCCAGATTGCGATTTTGTACAGGGTAATGCAAAATTGCCTTCGATAAGTTTAATGTGACAACGTGTTTTTAAGCCTCTGGGATATTTGCTTGAGATTTGGGTACTTGATGAAGTGTATTCATATGATTAATCCACGTATATTCTGAAAATTCTTGTTGGAGCTTGAATCAAAAGTAGAGAGGAACATAACAGCAGTGTAGAGGCAGTGATTTACTTTTGTTTCCCTTAGTGACAACACCTATAGATGGTTGAATGTTGTGATGCTTACTTGTGAGTTATATGTTAGCACAAGTCTCACATGCTTCTTCATTCCTAGCAGGTATGACTCTCTCCATCAAAGCAGGTGTAGTTATAGTCGATTACCTTAGTATAGGAAAGAGTCTCTTGCATCAGGAGCACCAGCGTTGTAGTAGCAGAATTGGTGTTGAGAGTTAGTTACTGAACCTGACCTAAGATCAACCGCTTTTAAAAATGAGAAAATTCAAGAGTTTGAAAAATTGAAAACTTGCAACTGAGAGATCAATCTCCCACTGTAGTCGCCAAAATGTTTATGGGGAAACACGAATATAAGGGTAATTTAGGGAAAGTGGGGTGAGCAGGTGATAATTCAACAATCCTTAAACATTTGTACTATTTAAGTACTTTGTTTATATTCGAGAGATCAATCTATACAATCCTGGCCTGAACCAAGCAATGGTCGTTCCATTCGTTCTTTAGTCAAAAAGGAGAAAGAGAAAGGTTGGTGTTATGGAGCTAAGCGAGAGAAGGTTGAGGTCAGAGTATCAGACTCTGTAGGATGTAATTGGTGTGAATTTCTATAAACAATTTCTCTGTATGAGAAGGTTGAATGATCTAGTTCAACTTGTGTTGTTCTGTGTTAGACTTGGGTCAGACTTAGACTTAGAGTTTTGTCCAATTCTGAATTATTATTCTGCCATTCAATAGATTAAGAATCTATTTATATCATAGCTATTGTAACCACCTGACCTCTTTTCTGAAGAAAGTGTCGGTAGTTGAGTAGTGATGAAGTGGTGAAGGTGGAGAAGGTGTTGACAACTTTTCTCCACTTCAATTGATGTTGAATGGATGGTTTCTCAACTTACCACTCCTCTACTCAACTGTTGATCGAACTTCCAGAATTTTTCTTTTATTGGGTGCACTGCTGCACCACATGTCGTAGACCACTAGACCAAAACCCTAACTAGTATCCCCTCATTTGTGACTTTTGATGTCTTGTGTAATACTATAGTGTTAAGCACTATTGGTGATAAATAAATTGAGACCTTCTCAATGGGTCTCTTGACTAAAGACTTGTCTTGATTGACTAGTTGATGAGTCTGTCTTGCTTGACTAGACTGATGAGCCTGTCTCGCTTGACTAGAACGATGAGTCCAGCAGACTAAAATAAAATAAAATAAATATGTCTTGCTTGACTAGCTGATGAGTCTAGTATACTAGAATAAAATAAATATATATTTATTTGTGGATAAGAAGCAGTATGTCCATCTTAGTCAATTTTGCATTGACATGCTTATTTCGTAAAAAAAAGTTGTTTCCTGCTGAGCATGAAAAACTGTATGTAAGGCTTCATATGAAAATATACATGAGATGTCTAATATAGCTTAGGATTTCGAAACTTGTCGAAACCCTAATCTTCCAAATCAAGGAATAGGCAACGAAATCTTGAACCAATCGGCCACAGTTTCTTCATCAGTTTGCAACGGATATTTTCGCAACTGCAACGTTTATCTTCAGTTGTAACAGTTTCTTCAACCCATTTGCAACGGATATTGTCGCATCTGTAACATTTATTTTCAGCCCTTCTTTAACAGTTAGTCTGTAACGTCTATAAACGTTGCAAACTCACTGTTTTATTTACCACTATTACAAAACCATCAATTTTTTGTGGCAACGACGCGGACTTGTTTTTAGAATTGTTTTTAGATTTTTTTAGGTTAATTAGTTTAGTTAGATTTTTATTTTATTTTTTATTTTTATTTGTTTTATTTTACGTTTTTGGGTATTTTCTTTGTATTACAGGCTTTGGATCAAAAAGAAATTGGAGTTAAAGATTATATTGATTGATTAAAGACTTGGAATCAAAGACAAATTAAAAAGAACGGAAAAAAAATAATTTTATTTATTTTTTTTAGGGTTTTTATTTTTATTTTTAAGAAACTGTATTAGGAAATTCTTATTATTTTTTTAATTATTCTAGGTATTTTTCTATTTTTTCTTATTTTTGGACTTTGAACTTTGGAATTTGGACTTTTGAACTTTAGTATTAATTTTTAAACCCTACGGAAGGGTATTTAAATACAAACTGCAACAGGGAAGGACGACAATTACGATATTGTCTCGGCCCCTAGGGTTCGTACACTGACACAGGAGTCGGTGGCCCGAGTCGACTACAATCAATTCATCCCCCGTCTGGTACGGGAGGTAAGACTCGATCAACCCACGAATCCCCTGCAAGTGGGTTTACTGTATTCCTTCGTATGCATATATGTTGAGGAATTCAATACGCATTTATTTTCTAGTAAAGGGCAAGGATTGGCCATATAAGATAAGGACTCGAATTTCATCACCATTTCTATCTTGCCCGCCTTAGGAATACGTTACCTAACGCGAACCTAATCCTTAAAATTTGACTAGAAAGAAGACCAATAGGGTATCGAGCTTATTGGAAAATCATTCAAAAGGATTGTATTGGTTACTTTGTTAGCCTAACTTAAAGTTCAGGAAGATTATTTTAAGTTGATTAGAGACGCCTTGTAACCCAAGAAAAAGTTGCCAAAGAGGAAGGGTTATCAAAGCTCCTTAGAGATTATCCTGTTTCTATTCGACTTAATCTAATTCGGATCGTTATAAGAGATTCGCTAAAACTGTAACTAGTTTCCTTTTTGTTTGCTAGATTCAATAGGTTTGATTTGGTTGAGTCGGCCTTGTTTGTGTTTATTTAGAATTCTCTTCCAATTAGGAGTTATTTAATTGCATGCCCAGGCCGCCTAAAGTCTTGAGTGAGTGTGCCTGGAAAAGAGATTCTATTGGTCGTTTGATCAGTGACGTGAATAGAAACTCTATTTTTAAAATTGAGAATTTAGGAAACCCTTCTTTCTAGAGCCCGATTTTTGGAAACTTAGTTTTGAGAATTTGTCTCTTAGTGAGGAAGTTATTCCTAATTTTCCAGTTGTGCCAGAAATGGCAACCTTAAAAGATTTGTTGAATCCTACTAGGACTTCTCGTCCATCATGTATTAAGTTAGCTGAAACTCAAGCAAACTATGAGTTAAAACCTGGGACCATACAAATGCTCCCAATCTTCTTAGGAAAAGAAAATGAAAACCCTTACTTTCACATTAGGGATTTTGAAGAAATATGTAATACCCAAAGAATTCACAACATGTCTGACGAAGCTTTGGAACTTAGGTTATTTCCTTTTTCCCTGAGAGACAAGGACAAATCTTGGTTATATTGTTTGCCATATGAATCCATCGAGACATATGAACAACTTACCACTGCCTTTTTATCTAAATTTTTCCCTAGGCACAAAATATCATCTATTAGGCAGGAGATTCCACATTTGTACAACAAGAGGGAGAATCTTTGTATAGGTATTTGGAAAGGTTCAATGATTTATTAATACAATGTCCCCAACACGGTTTAGAAAAGGTTAGACTAGTCCAGATCCTTTATGAATAAATAGATTATCCAACAACGACCATGGTTGAGTCATTGTGTACAGGGAGTTTTGATAGTAAAATTGTTGATGAGGAAATGATATTTTTGAATAAAATTGCCGAAAATACCCATCAATGGGAATGTAGTAAGGAACCCCAGAGAAAAATCATATTGAGCAGAGGTAATTTCAATAGGGTAGATGGAATTCTTGAATCAGATGTCAAAATTGCAGCTATAGCAAAAAGGTTAGAAGCCTTAAAATTAAGTCAATCTAGTTGTGGAATAGAGCCCAAGTCATTTTGGGAAGGACAGACTGTTGAAGAGTAAGCTCATGCTCTTTACAATAACACTAGATATGATAACCGTCAGAATTTTGACCCATATTTAGAAAGTTATAACCCGGGTTGGAGAAACCATCCAAACCTTTCTTGATCTAAGGGCCAAAATCAAGGTCAGTATAGTAACCCTCAGTTTCCCCCAGGTTTTGGTTATACTAAGAATCCTTCTGGACAAGCACAATTTCAGAGCCCTTTAGATAAGAAGATCATGAGTTTAGAAGAGTCTCTCACCTTTTTATCTCATAACACTGTTAAGTTTCAGCAATCGGTTGAACAAAGTTTAGAAGACAATAAAAAGATGATCCAGGCTAAATCTCAGGCTATTTATGATTTACGAACCCAGTTTAGTCAGTTGAATGAGTCTTTGAGAGAAAAGGGCAAGTTCCCTAGTCAACGAAAACCCAACCCTAGAGGATTTCATGAGTTATCTTCTGGTGAGAAATTATCAAACCATGTGAATTCAATTAAAACCCTTAGGAGTGGTAGAATGGTAGACAATAAGGTAACCTTGCCCGATATAGTTCACCCTTCTGAGCATGTAGCTGAAAAGACTGATAAAGTCTCTAAAGAGTCCAATGTGGTTCCCGCTGAGCCCGATTTTGTGCCCAAAGCCCCATTCCCACAACTTCTAGTACCAACTAGGAAGGAATCCAACTTTAATGATATATTGGATATTTTTAAGCAAGTTAACATTAATCTTCCTTTATTAGATGCAATTAGACAGATTCCTACTTATGCCAAGTTCCTTAAGGATCTTTGTACGTGAAAGCGAAAGCTTAGAGTATAGAAAAAAACCTTTATAACTAGTCATGTGAGTTCAATTATCCAGAAAAACACAACTCCTAATTATAAAGACCCAGGTTCCCCTACCATTTCTTGCATAATAGTGTGAACTTACTTCCGTATCATGTGTACCTCCAGCTAGGACTTGGTGACATAAAACCTACCCATATAACACTTCAGTTAGCTTATAGGTCTGTAAAAATTCCTCGTGGTATTGTCGAAGATGTTCTTATTGAGGTTGATAGGTTTATTTATCCTGTGGATTTTGTTATCCTAGATACCCAACCTGTTCCTGACCCAGAAAACCAGATACCTGTGATATTAGGTTGCCCATTTTTAGCTACATCTAATGTGATCATTAATTATCGAAATGGTATTATGAATTTATCTTTTGTTAATATGACTATTGAGCTAAATATTTTCCATATTAGCAAGCAACCCCATGAGCTAGATGACACATGCATTGAAGAGGTGAACATGATAGGAACATTAGTTCAGGAGTCATTACCAAACATCTTATCTGGAGATACATTAGAGGGTTGTTTAACCCGTCTTGGCTTAGATTTCGACGATGTTAGCACCAGTGATCAAGTGAATGCTTTGTTAGACTCTACCCTTGTGTTAGATACTAATAGATGGAAATCTAAGTTCGAACCACTACCAGTTTCTAATTCTACCTTAATTCCTTCTTTAGAAGAGCCTCCTAAGTTGGACCTCAAACCATTGCCAGATACTCTGAAATATGTGTTTTTAGGCCCATCTGAGACTTTGCCTGTAATTGTATCATCCGACTTGAATAGTGATCAGGAAAGTAGGCTAGTGACCGTACTTCAAGACAACAAGGAAGCTTTAGGGTGGACCTTAGTAGACATTAAGGGTATAAGTCCTACTGTTTGTATGCATCAGATTCATTTAGAGGACGACACCAAACCTTCTAGTGAGATGCAACGTCGACTGAAGCCTAACATGATAGAAGTAGTTCGAACTTAGGTGCTTAAGTTGTTATATGCGGGTATTATCTACCCCATTTCAGACAGTAAGTAGGTCAGCCCCGTTCAGGTTGTTCCCAAGAAATCAGGTATCACTGTAGTCCAGAATAAAAACAATGAGTTAATCCCAACCCGAGTGACCACGGGGTGGCGTGTTTGTATTGACTATAGAAAATTAAACAAGGTCACAAGGAAGGACCACTTTCCCCTTCCTTTCATCGACCAAATGCTATAGCGATTATCTGGACATAGTGATTATTGCTTGTTAGATGGCTACTGTGGTTATAATCAGATTGTTATTGCCCCAGAAGACCAAGAGAAAACTACTTTTACATGTCCCTTTGGTACCTTTGCGTGTAGACGCATGCCTTACGGGTTGTGTAATGTAACCGCTACTTTTCAGTGTTGCATGATGAGTATATTTTCTGACATGGTAGAACGGTTTTTAGAGGTCTTTATGGATGATTTTTCAGTGTTTGGTTCATCTTTTGATGAGTGCTTGCATCATTTGACATTAGTGTTGACTAGATGTAAGGAAAATAATTTAGTGCTTAATTGGGAGAAATGTCATTTTATGGTTCGATCATGAATTGTTTTAGGGCATATCGTATCTTCTAAGTTTATAGAGGTAGACAAAGCCAAAGTTGACCTTATTAAGAATTTACAGGTTCCCAAAACCGTAAGAGATATTAGGTCATTCTTAGGGCATGCAGGTTTTTATCGTCGATTTATTAAGGATTTTAGCTTGATTTCTAGACCTCTTTACAATTTGCTAGCAAAATACATTAAGTTTGTCTTTGATGATGCTTCTTTAGAGGATTTTGAGAAGCTTAAGACTTTACTCACTATCGCCCCTATAGTCCAGACACCTAACTGGAACCTACCCTTTGAAATTATATGTGATGCTTCAGATTATGCTATTGGTGTTGTACTAGGTCAACGAAAAAACAAATTACTTCATGTGATTTACTTCAAGTACACCAACAATACTTTTTCGATCATACATAAATAAACTTTGTATAATGACAAGAGTCATATCAGTATTATGTCGAAACTAAAAAAATATAGAAAACTATATTGCATACCTCAATAGGATAAGTTATAGAAACAACCAATGTATATCCTTTCTTTTGATACCTGGTCATAAAAATGATTAAATCATCTAAAAAACTAAAGTCATGTAATACAAACTTCAACTAATGTATATCATTTCTTTTGATACCTAGATCATAAAAATAGTTAATTAATCTAAACAACTAAAGTCATGTAAAACAAAATTTGCATGTTATGTTTTTAATGAATACGAATGTAAAAACTTTGATAGAAAAGGAACAAGTCAAAGTGAATAGCTACTAACCTCAATTTGAAGGATTGTGTCTTTGTCTGTCTTCAATACGTCTTCATCTCTTTAATGAGTAACTAGAGATTGTCTCAACATTTCTATGTCCTAAGTCTAACTTAACAAATTTGATTTTAATAAACAATTCAAGCGACCGAGTTTTGGAACTAAATTTGACAACTAACCTTTGACATACCAACGTTTGGTGGGTTCAACCGAATAGCGATCCAACAGAGGAAATACCATGAGATACAGTTTGTTATTCAGTCGTCAAAATGGTTGCATAACAAATTATTCTTTTAGTTTGATCTGCATAACATGTTATGCATCCACTTATGCATGTTATGCTTCCAGTAATATTTGTTATGCATCTTCTTCTGAGTGTTATAAGTTATATTGTAATTTCATGATAACTTAAAAGATCAATACGCTGAAATAGAGTTTGCGAACCAAGATTATCAAGAATGAAACATTAGTTATATAATGCAATTGCAATACATCTTGAAAAGAAAAAGAATGAGACAGTTGAGGCGTTCGATGAGGTGTTACACTTTATTGAAGAGATTGAGTCTCCAAAGAGTTCGGCTGTGAAAAAGTTGAAGATAGTAAGAAATATGTTGAAAGACAAGAAAAAAAGTATGGAAACAAAGATAGAGAATGAAGTAGGGTCTGATTCTGAAATGTATGAATTTGTGAAGAACATCTCCATGAATCAGGGATAGAGTTGCAGGTGGTATCATCATATGAGTCTAACGTTCCAATTTGTGAAAACTTGTCAAGGAATGAGACAGTTGTTGAATGTTGAAGCACATACCCAAGAGGTTATTCCATAACTGATAAGGATTCGAGATAGCGAAGACCAAATTGAAAAGTCAAGGACAACAATCGTCACTTTTTAAGTTTATGCAGTTTGAACAATCTGGAAGTCTCTCTGATGACAAAGAAACGAACATGCAATAGCATTAACTACCATTCTACCAACAACAAAAAAACAACTTGAAGCACGTGAAAAAAAAATTTGGTGCATGATGATCAACAAGATCATACAAAACTTGAAAACTCAAGAGAAAGCAAAAAAAATTGGAAAACCCTCATTTGATATGCATACTACACCTGAGATACAACAAGTGCCCATTGTTAAGATCCATCCAGAGATAGTAAAAGAGAATCAAGAGAAAGATATGACCACTAACATCTTGAAGTCAAAGTAGTTAATATCGAGTATTGTCTTATATTGGCGAGGTGACAAATGATTATATCGTATTTTATCGGTGATACACAATTAACTTTGTAATTTTATAACATATAAGTAGATATGCATTATGTTACTCAAAGATTTAATGAAAAACATTTATAATGTAAAAATATCAATTAAACTAGTTTCACTTAACAAACTAACATCTCCAAACGTAGAATTTTTATGGGAAGAAAAAAAATTAAAAAAAAGACAAAAAATATATATTGTTAATAAATACATTTGTACCTTACTGATATTATCGACCGATACGGTTGATATAATCGAATTATTCATGCGTTGATGATATTTTTCGTATCATCTAGGTTTAAAGGCCAATACACGATAAATTCCGATATTATCGGCCGATACGACCGATATTAACTAATTATATTATTTTAGGTACTTGGAAGAAAACATGTTAACTCCAACTCCATAAGATGCTGAAACAGAAAAATTTCAAGAGAAAACAACAAATAAAGTTGAAGAGGAAGAAAGACAGAAAACAAGCACGGTACACTCTTAGATTTTAAAAAATTATTGGTGTATAACAAATTATGCAGCCTTTTAATGGAATGCAAAACAGATTATGCATCCCTTTATGAGTTGCATAACACATTATGGATCCTTTTTGTGGATTGTGTAACATATTATACATGCTTTTTGGGAACTGCATAACAAATGTACCCTTTTTTAAACTGCTGGAAAACTTTCTTATGTCTAATTGAATCAACCATTATATATAACCTTAATATTGGTTACCTGCATTATAAAATTATAAAAGTGGAGATGAAATAAAATAATGTGTTTATGTTTGAACCATGGTGTTTATGTTTGGTTCTGTTTATCCCTAGGAAGAAAAAACAAAACAAGTTGAACAAGAAGAAACACTCCGAAGAAAGGTGTGACTGAGGAAGAATGAAATAAAATCGTATTTAAAATTAAGCAAATGCACAAGGAAAAATCAAAAGAAACATATGAAAACCAGGAACATGTACAAATGGGAAGTAGGGTTATAGGAAAAAAAGAATACGACGGTCAAGAATGAAAAGAAAACGAATACAATCCACACAGATTATAACCTAGGGAAGAAAAAAAAGATAGACATAGATGAAGATGAGAAAAAAATTGATTCACAGACAACTTCTAAGACACATAGCATTTTTATTTCCATCCCGTTTACACCTTTATCACTGCTTGAATAAATAGAATATTTTCTAAGTTACGGAGCATTGATAGAATCAGCCGAGATGCTATTACTAGAGACCTACTTTAATAAAACTAACAACTTGTAAATGCATCAACTTAGAAAAAAAGTTTTAATTTAAGAAATACTAATAGCTTGTAACTTAAAAATAAATATTGTTACTCTTGTAGAAATTTAGCTTGGTATGGCAAACACGAAGGAGGAGATGAAGACCCGTACTGTTTGGGATATTCACATTTATGGTGAGACAATTAAAAAGCTATTGGACAATGATTACCTGGAAAGTGGTCAGGTAATTGGATTCTACAGTTGCATGTTATTTCAAAAGCAACAAAATGAAATGATGAATGACAGTTACGAACATAAGTACGTATAGGTAGCATTCATGAAGCCAGATGTTTGGGTAAGTTTTAAAATTATCCATATATCCATCCACTTTGTTTCATTATGCATAATACATGTACGTATCCGCAAATGTTTTTTTGTACAAAATATTTGTTTTGCAGTATTTTTTTAAAAATAAGATTTCATATGGGATTGATAATTATGTTGAAAAATTCATCTTGAATCACTTTAAAGAAGTTGAGAAACTATTCATACCAATGAATTTTATCACAAAAGTATATTGACCTGGTAAACATTGGAGCCTATTAGAACATACCTTCGCAGAAGGTGTGTTGACCTTTTTTAACAGTCTTCCAAGTTCAATGATTCAATCCAAGAAACAAGCAGTTAGGATAGCAAATGCATGCATGTCATATCTAATCAGAAGATATAAAGGAATCATGAAACTACTACTAGAGTTTGAGATAAAGACTGATACACTTGTATATCGGGATATTCTGCATGAAAAGACAATTCCTCAACAAGGTTCTCAACCTGCCTTATTTTTATATGCTACTGCATGAAGTGGAGGATGAAGTTAGGAGGCAAAAGAAAACTGAACTAGGCCCCAGAGTTTTTTGTCATGTAGTTTTCCTCGTTAACAAAATCTTGTGTGTTGTGTGATTGCTTTAATTTCCGCATTATAATTGTCATATTTATAATTAAATAATCATACTTGTATGTTAATCACATCTTGGTAAATATCCCATAGTTAGTTCGATCCGAATTTTGACTATTACCAAAGATCGCCTCGTTGAAATAATCTTGAAGTCGTTATTGTTATGATAAGGTTATACAAGGTGATTATTGATGTAATTTTAATATAGTGGTAAAAAGAGGTTCGATTCTCGAACTTGTGAAGGTAATGATTTTAGAAAATAATGATTCTAATTAACTCTAGAAAATTCCAGGAGTAAGAAAAAGACTAAATAACCTAAAGATGATTTTTGAATAATTTTAAAAGGACCAGGAATCAGGAATCAGGTAATTCTAACAACCTATGTGATTAATCAGATAATTCTTTTTAAATTAATTGAAGCACAAGTAATTGCCAAAATTGGTTTCGTTATGCTAACAAACAGAGGTAAATCACAAGCATGGACTATCAAAATTAATTAACCAAGCATAATCCATCAAGCAAAAGCACAACTGTTGAAAGAAAACCGTTTTCACTATTTAAAACTATGCAATTCTAATAATAAAAGAATTATAAATAATTATTAGAAAATAATTAAATCACATAAAATTGAGAAAATTACCTTATCCATCATCCCAGTAAATAGATTTAGCTCATGGTGGAGAAAACTTGCTCAAAAGACCTTTTCATTGCTCAAAAAGTTGATTACAAGGTCAAAGAATAGTGCAACAGCTGAACAGATACGTATATAAATGTCACAGAACAGGGTTCAGCCGTTACAGAAGTGTTTCTAAGCAACAAAGGTATGAAAGAAAGGCAACAGGAGCAGTTTGAATCAGCAACAGAAATAAATGTTGCTGAGTCGTCTTCTCCGATGGTGGTGATGAAGAACACGCCGGCCGGAGCAGTAGCAGGTCACCGGCGGCACGGAGCTTCACCGGAAATTTTTGGAATTCTTCTCTAGGCTTTTCCTCCCGATTTTCTTGGCTTCTCTTGGTTTATATAGGTAGTAGAAACCCTAGAGAGAGTTCTAAACCTAATAGAACTCTCTAAAACAACCCACAATTCTCAATCCAAATCGAAACACAATTCCGGCCAAATACATGATTTCCGAGCTGATTTCACGGGATCTTTTGGTGTTTATGACTTGCGTGAGATAACTATTAGCATTTGGAACAATCTAGAAGCAAAAGAAACTTGTTTCTCACGTGAATTTGAAGTGCCCAGTTGATACAGTTGAATCCCGATGAGTCAACTCGGTGACTCGGCCCGATCCAGCTTGAAACTGACTCCAATCAGTAAACTACCATCCATGAGCGGATACCCTCGAGTTATCGGCCTACAAGGTTTGATGTCTGGGTTGACTCGCCTGGTTGACCCGCTGGGTTGACCCGATCCAGCTCAGCCCGATCCAAGGGTGCCCCAATACAAAGTGTGGTGCCTTGATCCATTTTCCCGGGTGCCTTGAACACTTTTTGAGCCAATTTTTTCACAAATCTTTATTCTTCTAATGTACCTACAAAAGCATAAAAACACATAATAGACACAAAATCGAATACTAACTCACTAGAAATTAAGGTGCAATTTAGACACTAAAATGTGTCTATCAATTATGCATAGAATGATATCGGAAAGATTATGGTGTACTTGGTACCCTCTTCATTTCAATTATTGTAGTACGCAGAGTATTGGATCCAGACTTTGTTATAGTATCAAAAGCATGAATACGTGGGAGACCGTATACGCGCCATCTCTGACAGGTACACATCTTGCTCTCCAGGTTGACACAGTTAGAAGTATCCCCCTCGACTTCATAAACATGAACATCGGATTGAATAACCATCCAGGTTAAAATATAGGCCAAAAACCTATAGCCGCAATCGCACGACGATTACAAAGTAGAAGCGACAAATACGGGATCGTCCACAGAGATTAATATTATTATTTCTAGCTATTACACAAATTATGCGCTAAAACAAATAAATATTTTGGATGAGTTTAATTAATTTAAAAAAATAAAAAGATAAAATAAAATAATTAACTAAGGAAAAATAAAGACCTAGGGTTTCGGATTCCACTACTTCTGATGTTGGTAATTCAAAATTAATATCCTAAACACAATACTCTCATACTACTCAAAACAGTTACGAAATCAATCTCATGTTTTGGAAAATACAACGTTTAAAATATTTATACGACTTGCGTCGTTGTAAAAAATAAAACTTCCTTCTCTTATGAAAGATCAACAGCCTAAAGACTATTCAGAACAATTAAATCAAAGCATATTTACAAGAGAAACTATTAGTTATTAAAAGTACAAATAAAGAGAGAGTAATTTATGTCTAAGAAATTAAATAATAGAACTACACATCAAAAATAGCTTCATCATTCACCATAAAAAGAAGATTTAGCTACTCATGGAGAAAAAGAATAGAAAAGAAATCATTTTATTCATTTTACTAAAGAATTACTATAAAGCACTGACCAATATTGAGCCTCTGAAATAATTTATCTATCGAGTTAATTAACGACATATTTGTAAAGCATTTGGAAAAGCACATAGTTTTTATGACGTTAAACCCAGAACTGTCGCAGACTAGTTAACCAGAACCGTTGCTGAAGCAGCTAATTAGGCCACGGTTTTAGCAACAGTTTTCTGGAGCTTTATGTTGTTCCTCCTCCTTCCTCTTCTTCTTCGCGTCCGAGTTGCAGATAAAATTTCTTATTTTATTTTCTTGCATTTCTGGCCAGAGCCAGCCTCCCCCTTGTTCAAACCACACCTCTTTATTTATACTGCAAAGGAAAATCTCATCCCAAATTTCCTCCAAATCTTCTATTTAATCCTTTCTTCTAATGAAAAATCTCGGCAGTTAAATGAAAATACCCAAGAATATCTTCTCTTTTCCTTCGTTTTGATCTTCGCCCTAAACAAAATCTTGGTGATATTGTTTCCCTCGGTCTTTGATTCTCGAAAAAATTTAGTTGTGTTATTTCCTTAATCAAAGATATTGTTTCCTAATCAAGATAACCTTCCCGAGAATATCTGGTCACGTCTTGTTTTACCGTATATCCACTTTTTACGTGAGATTATTTTGATTTGAAGAGTTTAAGTTGTGTACAACTCCCTCTTTATAAGGCAATAGAATAATTCTTGTATTAAACCCGTGAATCTTTCAAAATTTTCTGCTCCGACTTTTTCTGCGTGAGAAGGAAACAATTCCCACCAAAACTTTTCATTTAAAGTGGGAAAGATGGGTGCCTTTATCAAATTCATGGGGTGCCCTTATCTTAAATGAGGGTTCCTTTATCATTTTTAAAGCCAATTTTCCACAAAAGTTTATTCTTAAAAAAAATACCTAAAAACACATAAAATAATAATATTAGTACAAAAATTGAGAACTAACAGTATAGATATGAGATCAAATCAGAGACAAAAATGTATCTATCATTAAACCCTCGCCAATGAAATTCTTCATCTTTTGTTCATTTTTTGGTGTGAGAATTAAGTTGAAACTGAAACCAGTGTTCCTCTTTTCTGACATCATCTCCATCACCTTTTTCAGTACCTTATAAAAAATAACATTTGCAGACAGTTTCATGTAATGCCTAATCCAACTATTAAAAGATTCAGCAAGACTCGAAGTTGTTCTCCCGTACTTAAAACCCTTAAAATAGGAATTTGGTTAGGACTAGCGAGAAATAACTTCTATATAATTAGCAACCCATGCCACATCCGAGATCCACAATCGGTTTGATTCCATTTCGGTAACCATCAAAGCTAAGAGCATATGTCGCATTTTTAAAAGCATCAATAACGGAACCATACCTATCGTCGGAGCTAGTAATGGGTAAGTTTTGCTTCAAATGATAAGTGCAGTATCTGTATAAGGATCCAGAAAAAACTTGTGGAATAGCAAATTTTATTCCTTCCCCATAATCAGATAAAAAATTAATTAGCCTATCATCAACTATATTTTTTAAATTATTCAGGGACCATTTCCATTTATCATTATCTTCACCAGGGACTAGGGTCATGGATCTGCATATAAAAAATCATGTTACAGGACTCAAAAAAATAAACAGTTGTTAAAAAAAACTCCATAAAGAATTATGCATCTAACAAAATGGTGCATAACGCTGCCATAAAAAGGCCCAGTAACAAATTATGCAGCCATAGAAAAAGTCGTATAACGAATTATCTAGCCACCATAAAAAAAAAATACAAAAACATACCTTGTTCAGCGTTGATACCAGTGGCATCCATAAGGCATCCTTTAAATCTTCGTGTCAGAAAAGTCACATCCATATAAACTAACGGACGGAGGAAACGACAACCATGGATACATGCCTCGAAAGCAATAAAAAAACATACAAATTGATTATTTTGTGGATCAACCTTAAAATTAATTAAACTACCTTAGATGGTATTGTGAATATCATCTACATACCACACCAGATGTGAATATGACATGACATCATCGCCAAATATATCCTGAAACACTCTTTTTCTAGCTTGATAATACTTTACATTGATGCCATATTGAGATTTCAAAAAAAGAAATTGAAGGTTTGAAACTTGGATCACTTTTGATATCGTCCTTGATCAAGCTAGAAACAAAAAGACTGCTGAATTTTTGGTTGAGAATTTTATATCCCAATCCACAATCATGATAATTAACATAATTCTTAACCTTGAGAAAAAACCCTAAACCGCGAAAGGGAAAGTGTATTTTATAAACTGAGCGGAGAACCTACTAGGTTCATTCTTTTTAACAACAAGACGATCTCTGGACTTAACCTCATATTACTTCGCTGTAATCCGTACTTCTGCTAAGCTTTACCAACTTCATCAAGTGTTATAAGCCACCCATCAGATCTAAGCGTCTTTGTAATAGGCACAGACTCATCCTCAAAGAAACGGATCATAACTTCTTCTGGTTCAGTTACACAATAACTACTAGAATAACTAGTAGTACTACTGGAAACATTACTGCCAACTTCAACAACCAAACTAAAACTCTTTTGACCTCTACAATGGCAAAGAGATGCAAAACACCAAAGTAGGACATCACAATTACCGGCACGAACTTGGTTTCATCGTTAAAAGAGAAACTGATACGCTGAGAAAATAAATGAGTCCACTTCTAGAAAACAATTGTCTTCAAGGACTCTAGGGTTATTTAGATATCGACATAATAAGCTAAAAATTCATTCATAATGAACCACGGAAAGTGAACTAACGAAAGACATTTCAACCTGTAACACAAAAACAAGTAAAAAGGAAAGCCTCACAAAAGAAAAGAAAAAGATGCATGCATTATATCCATCCATGTGTATCATGCATATATATATATCCAATTTTTGTGAGTACTTCGTAAAAAAAAACCTGCAATCTAAAGCTTAGTAAGAAATATAAAAATAAAATGGAAGCTGAAGCTGAAGCTGAAGCTTGGTAATTGTATAACAAAAATTCAAAACAAAATTATAACAAAATCGATTTGATTGAATCTAAAATTCGATTGAAATTCAAATCGAAACTCTCAAAGTTGGGAAAAGATTTGTATTGATCTAACCGATTTGAATGTCAAATTCAAAAAAGATCCACATTAGTCTAACCTGAACTTACAGAAAGATGATCAAATTAAACAAAAAAGCATGATCAAACCATGGATTCTTACTTGAACTTGATATTGTATCTTCTTGGACAATCTAATCAATAAAGGACATAACAAGATAAAAAAAAATCAACAAAAACAAAGCTAAAATCATCTCTTAGCTCGCAGAGCTCCTTACCTATAGAAAATCAGCTAAAAATATCTTTAAGAGCAATTCCAGTGGGCATTGGTATTTTAGCCAATATGCCAAGCTACGTGGCTCGGCAAATTCAATTCTGTGCAGTGGTAAACTAGTAAATGGATGGGTATATTGGCTAATTTCTCAAATAGGACCTATTTTTTATATAAACTAATATTAGTTTTAAGTTAAATGGGACCTATTTTATTAAAATAACCTTAAAATTTTGATATATGGAACCCATTATATATATATAATATAGTTAAAGTATGATTATAACTAACTTAACAAACTTTTTAAATATAAAAAAAAAAAAATTTGGTGCATGAAGAGTCGCTCTGCTCAACAAGGGCCAAAGCTCGGTGCATAAAGAGCCGACCGGCTCAACATGATTCGATAGTCTCCCATAAAAAGGATCGACTTAACTAACGCCTCAATGGAAAAATCCCCACAAATACCCTTTACCATTCCATTTTTTGGGTTTGTCCATCCCACTGTGGAGTGGTAATTGACAAATTAGTCAATATACCCACTCCGCTGTCTTTGCTTTAAATATGCTTCCAAATCCTAAGAAATCAAACCAAACCAAAGATCTGAAACTTACAGATAATGCAGATAGAATTGAAGTCAAACAAAACGAAAAACAAATTATTATTTTTTGTAAAGGAACAAGATTAGAATGAAAAATTGAAAAGAAAAAACCGCTGGAGAGAATTTCAATTGATCCTTGTGAAAATCTTCATCTCAGCTCCTCCGTACCAAGATCAGCCTTTTGAAAAATAAATTAACATAGAAGAAGAAGAATATAAACGGGAAGTTAGTTTGGGCATTAAGAAAAAACGAAAACATAAATTTTGAATAAAAACAGGCTTGTGAGAGAATTTTTCAGAATATATGAGTACACACCTAACTTTTTCCGGATGTGGATTTATGAGAGAAAATGAAAAGAAAAATAGGTTTTATGGTAGTTTCCACTAGTTTAAATACCCATCGATTGAATATAATATGCCCCTACTCCCTACACATCCAAAGGTAGAAAATACAGATTAGTCAAAAGGTTTTCCTGGGGAAAGAAAGTCGAGCCCAAGCCCACTCGTTAAAAGTTGTTCGCTCGCTAGCAGATCAGGTTTTAACTTTGTTAGGGCATACTTTGCAAATATATGGGGAATCAGCAGCTAAATCATGGTGATTGCCGTATGTTGCTCTTAAAAAATCATATTGGCATACATGAAGCGCAGTAAACCGCTGAGTCGATGACAGGCTACTGCAAATAATGAAGGCCACTTGACACTGGCATAGGCTTCGATACCGTATCGAGATATATTTTTATTATATCAAATCCAAACAAAAAACGCTTTATTGAAATGATAATAGACTTTTGATTTTCCAAGGTGCGTGAGCCGTGATCAGGGGCAGCAAGCTTAAAGTAAGGGTGTACAGTTGCACACTAAGCCTAGTTGATTTAGGTATTTTTATTTCGTTTTGGGTATAAAATTATCTTTTAAGTTTATTTTGTTCCCCTGATAACAACAGGAGGAATTTCTTTCTACACCCCTATATTATAAACCAGGCTCCGCCCCCGCCCGTGATTTAATATATGTGTAAAAGAAAAATCCTATCCCAAATATGGTATATAGGTAGGATTTGATGCTCAGATCGATACTAGTAACAGTTGTAGCAGGGACAGAGCTATGTACAATTATACATCCGAGCTTTAGAAATTTGGGCTTTTTAAAAGGTGTTTTTAACAAGAAATTATTTTTAAACGATTTTTTAGGACCCTTTAGAATTTGAAGGGACCATTCCCCTATTTTGCTAAGGTTACTATGAAGTACTTCCTGGGTCCCCATATCCATAGAATTTTACTAATGGTAAAAATACGCTCACTTAATTAGAAGGTAATAATTATAGTTGGTTAAACTTAGTTAGTTTTAAGTATTAGATGAAAATATTGTTAAATAGTGAATATGTTCTTCCCCAAACCCAAACTCAACCCCAATATTTGGGTTTTTTCGAGATTACCGAGACAACAACAAAGAAGATGACGTATAATGTTTGGGATACCCGAGTATATTTGTTAGTATGTTTTTGGCTTAAATTTGGTGAAAATATCAAACTTTATAGCTTGGATTTGGCAAGCTCGATGAAAGTTCGGCTAGTACAATGAAGAACACAGATAGCCGAACTATCTAAGTTCATGGTAGTAGCCGAACTTTTAGTTAAAACTATTGGTAATAACCGAACTTATCCGGTAGTAATACTAATGGTAGTAGCCGAACTAAGATGTTCGGTTAGGACTTTAATAGACTTTCAAACCGAACAATGTGATTGTTAACCAAACTTTCAAAATAGCAAAGAATTTTATCAAGTATAAGTTCTTCACCTATCTCGATAATATGATTTTATAACCGAACTTGTATGTCCAGAATCATCCTAAAAAGTTCGGTTAAGCTTATATTTGGTATTTTTAACCGAACATTTTCAGTTTACTAGTTTATTTAAGTAAGTTTGGTTAGAAATTATTTATTTCAGGCAGCCGAAAATTTATGATTTCACCAAGGATTGTTGGTGTCAGAAGTTCAGCCAGGGTTGATATTTACTCTCTAGCTGAACTTTACTCTGGATTGTGCAATTCTTAGCCGAACTTGTCACAAAATATCAATCAATTTTATCATGTAGAAAGTTCGGCTAGCTTGATAATAGGATTTAATAACCGAACATTTCTCTCTAGCCGAACATTACACAAAATATGAAACAATTTTATCAAATAAACAGTTCGGCTAGCTCGATAATATGATTTAATAACCGAACATTTCTCAGTTTTTCATAGATTTAAATATATGTCGACCGAAATTTTATTTTAACAGCCGAAATATTTGTTCGGTTTGTTATATAATAGGCTTTATGAACCGAATTTTTTTACCGAACTTACGAAATTCATTAACTAAAGTTTCAAACCAAGTTACGAAGTATTAACGTCAAATACAAACCACCTGTTGAAATTCAAACCATCTAATTGTTCTAAAATGCAAATATACTGAATTCAAGCACTCATGCACCACGTCGACGAGTGCGATAAACTCTGTTACCACGTCCAAGTTCTTCGTCGTATGGGGTCTCATCTCCACTTTGTTCCAACATAATAGTAGCAGCCTCACTTGATCCTTCCATACTTGGTCCCCTTCTAGTAGCAACAGCAGCAGTTGAACCTCCCTTGTACACGACTCCTTTTGGGCGCCTTCTCCTTGATCTTCTCAACATCATTGTTCGTTATGACCTTGTCCCATTCATTTTAAAGGGATGTATGTTCTTCAGTCGACATAAGGTCTCCCATGTGAGTTTTAGCCATCATTTTAATAGCTTCCTACACGCCTTAACCTATTCAAAGTTAAACATAAAAATACGTTATTTTAGATCAAAGTTTATAACACTTAGAAAAACTTAAAGAGAATAATATTATTTAATTACCACACTCTCCAAAGCCTTCGCCACATCTTCGCCACAAGTAGGCGTCTTCCCAGTTTCAACTCTCTTATCCTTCGTCTTTGCCTTTTCCTTCGCCTTATCCTCCTTAGCATGTTCAACATTATTTATAACATAAGGATGAGTAATACCTAGATACCAATCCATGTACTCTTCTCCATAGGCACTTTGGGTACCCTTGTCCAAAGATATACACTCATTTTCATCAATAAGGTATGCATCCATGTTGTTCCACATGTCTGGCGTTGGATGTGGGTCATGACAAGGCTTAAAGAAATTGGAGGTGTTCTTCGTACCCTTCTTCAACAATCTAAAGTTTTCATTCACCACAGTTGGGATAATCTGCACACAAGAGAGTTAGCGAAATACTCTTTGAGGGTTGTACATCGAGTAACCGCCAAGGAAGAACAATAGCCCATAGTAAGCCGCGACTGGTGAAATCTCAACCTCAGCAAAAGAATAGGGGTGAAAAGCTACTTCATACGCTCCCAAATCATCCAACACTCTCTTCGCGTATGCCAATGGATTCTCTTTAGCCTTCAACTGTGTGTGCTTGAACTTGTACTTTCCGGTCGTCGGCTGCCCAGCAAGCCAACCTTTCTTCTCATCATCCAACTTCATTACAAGGAAGTGGTCGGACACCCACACCTAAGGGGAAAATTCAGTTTAACAAAAGTTCGGTTAGAACGAAAAATTAATTATCAACCCAACATAAGAAAGTTAGGCTACATATAAAGATTAATCAATCATCTTTCTTATGCAATTGATTGGGATGGGTATGTCGAAGATTACCTGGAAGAGAGTGTAGTAGCCTCCGATTTGTAAAGTATTAATCTGATTAGCGTTCCTAAGTTGGTCTTGAAGGAAGGCAAGGAATACAGTGCCCCAAGAGTAATTATTGACCTCTTCGAGGGGATCCAAAAGCTGGAGAAAATTGGCATCTACCTTGTTTCCAGAAGTATCGGAAAAGATAAAGATGCCTAGATAATAAAACAAGTAAGCGGTGACATGTTGCTTAATCTTATCATCGTCCATCACCAACTCTCCATTCTCTACTTTCTTTCTTGTCCCTCCGAATTTCCTCTTCAAAACGACCAACTTGAACTTCCTCAGCTTCTTGATCTGACGACCCTTGTTATCAATCTCCATCAACTCCATATCAGGTTTAGGCTCCTTAACAGCGCGTCTGAACTCCATCTTGGTCTTACTTCGGCTCCACCCAAGCGTTTTCTCCGCTATCACTTCTAGATCTTCAAAATTTATCTTAGCTTGATAGCCTTCTACAACACACTTCCCATCCACTCTAAGACCGGTGATCCTGCGCACGTCGTCAGGAGTGATACACATCTCGCCAAATGGGAGGTGCATGGTATCCATCTTTGGGCAGAACCTCTCGGAAAACGCTGAGACGGTGACACTGTCAATCTCGGCGTATGCATAATGGATAACAGACCACAAAACACATAACTTGACTCTCTCCACCACCTGTTGACACTCATCCTATATATCCCATGAAACCGCCTTCTGGCGTCTCAAAAGTCTAGTCGCATTGTTATTATCCTATAAAATTAACATACTAACACACACGAAATCATAATTAAGAGAACATAATTAGGAAAAAATATATATAGTTAAAATTCAATACCTTGGTCGAGTAGATTTTGGAAACCCATGAGTGTTTGTAGCCGAACAACACTTCATCTCCATCTTCTGGCGTACCATAGGTGGGTTAGTAGGAGTTAAACACAAATCATCATCAGGAATATTTTCATATCTAGCACAAGGTGTCTTAGGCGTCTTCTTCTCTTTAACAACAACAAGAAAAAGATTTCGATGTGGATCTTCCTCATTATCTTCCTCTTCCTTAGCCTTATTATCTTCCTTTTGCTTTTGCTTTTGATCTTCCTCTTGCTCATCCTCAACTTCCTGTTTTATCTCTTGGTTCACTTCACGGATTACAACTCCCGGTAACGACCCCGATTTCTTTGTACCTTTAGCTCCACGCTTATTTGCCCCTAGGTGTTTACCGTAGCGAGGGGTCGGAGTTCTAAGATATTCCACCACCATATGCTTATCTTTACCTTTCGACTTTTTCCTAAAAACAAAACAAAGACTACTTAATTAAATTTGAACAACAAAGTATGAAGTCGGCTAGCATCCATCATTTCCTCTAAAATAGTGTAATGTTCGGTTAGAATGTTAATTTTTGGAGTATAGGCGAACTTTAAGTTTATATTTTGGACTAAAAACTTCGGTTGAAAGAACAAAGTATCGATATAGCAGAACTCCTAAGTTCAACTAAAAAATCTACAGAAAATGAAGTTCGGTTAGCCCTAAAATTATTTCTCAACTGAAGTGTTTTTCGTGTTCTTGAAAAACAGAAAGTTCGGCTGAGACGAGAAAGATAAAACACTATGTGTCTAGCCAAATTTTTTACTGAACCTAAATTTTGAACCCTAAAAAATCATGATTTCTACCTGAATCGACAATAAAAAACGCATGCAATAGAAGGGGTTTGTCAGGAATTACTTTTTAATTTGCATGTTGGGTTGATTATGGATTGGTTCTTCCATTTGGGGCTCGATTTCGGGTTGAAGAACCTGCTCTTCAACTTTTTCTTGATTTGTTTGATTAGCTTGATTTGCAATCACCGTAATCCCAGGATTAGGTCGTACATCTCTTTTACAATGTTTAACACGAGACATTTGTAGACGACAAAATTAATCGACGATGAAATTCATTTATGAATCGATGATTAATCGTTTATGGAAGATAAAGAGGGAAAGAGGAGAAAAAAAGTTTTTGAAAAAGAAAATGCGGATAGAAATTTTTGATTTTTTTTTTAGGGTTATATTTTTTTTGGTTTGGATGGTTATATTAGATTAGGATAAATTTAATAAAGAGTAACTTAATCATTCCATCACATTAGAACACCCCTTAGCTTTATAGGGAATATGACCTAAGAAGATAAGAGTCCCCTCAAAAATGGACTAGTCCCAAAAAAATCGTTCTTACTTTTAGTAAAAATAGTAGTCCTCATAATAGTAATCTGTAATCTTATATCATGGGAACAAATCTCTAAACATGTAATGTTTTCTAGTGTATTACGGGAAAGAGAGATTAGATAAAGATGGATTTGTTGTTTTTCCTTAAAAATATTCGGCGCCCATTATATCCTAGTTATATTATACTATTCTCTCCATACCTATTATAAAGTCGGAATTTAAAAATTTTGTAGTCCAATTAAATAGACGGAGTTCTAATTTTAAAGTTGTTTTTTCTACGTATATATTTTTTTATTTATGATACTTGGAATTATCATAATTAAATTTATATTTTTATTGTTGGAAATATAATAAGGGTTAAGATAGGAAAGATGATGAATATTCAAAAAATCTATTTTTTTTTATAATAAAAGAATTGGTAAATTCCGTCAAAGAATAGTATTTTTCATTTAGATCCGACTACCCCAAGATTTGTGTCGACACCAGTTCGAATTTCTTCTATGATCAAATCAAACGATTTAATGCTTTCCTGTAATCATAAGATTTTATGTGAGTCGGTTTTTAGAGAGTTCTCTCTAAAAAACAATAAGACAGTTTATGGTTTTGTGACTTTTGTCCACGATCCGTTTATCCATCTTAAACAAAACAATAGGACAGAAATATAGTTACATTTGGGACCCAACATCACTGTCGCATACACCTGAACTCTGAAGAAAAGCAAGGTGTACTCCGAATGAAGTAGAGAGCCGCAAGAACAAAAGCAAGCAACATATAATACCTCTCCTCCCCTCCCCTCCCCTTTTCTTCTCCCTAATCCGAATCTACTTTCTTATCCTATACACAACCCCACCAATCTCTACCTCAAACTATATCCAAACCTCTCCCAATCTCTGCAGAAGAAAACGAGCAAATACACATTTCTAGTCTTCTTTCAAATGAAAACCCACAGTAGAAAAATTGTTGGTACTAATAAAGAATGATGAAGAAGAGTACCTCTCAAAGAGAAATAACACTAGTAATAGTTCTACTACTAGTGCGATACCAGTGTCTTTAACTTCAACCCGCCTTGAAACATCTGATGATACAACATCAATTGATGATTCAACAGAAACACCAACAAAACCTGGGTTGACATCACCAACACTGGGGTTTGATTCATCTATGGGTTTAACATTTTTAGTGCTTCTAACTGCTCTTTTCTTCATGGTCTTCTTCTCTATGTATCTTCGTCGTTTCGCTTCTGATGATCAAAGCTCATTACAGATTTCAGCTCGTCGTAGAAGACAATTACACAGAAGAAGCAACAACAACAATACTTCAACATCTTCATCATCAAATTCATTGTCGGTTAGGAGTGATCAACAGGCAGGTTTAGATTCCTTAACTGTTAAATCTCTTCCTATGTTTGCATATGAACATGGAAACTCATCATCAAAAGAAGAAGAATCCATTGATTGTGTGGTTTCTTTGAGTGAATTCGAAGAGAGAGAAACTGTCAAGATGATTCCACATTGCGGACACGTGTTACACCCTGAATGTATCGACACGTGGTTCTCTTTCCACATGTCGTGTCCTCTTTGTCGTTCCTCAAAACTGTTCAGTTCCACTTCAAAAGCCAAGAACAAGAACCATGATGATAGGATCATTATGATAGACAAACAATCTCATCATCATCATCCCCATCATCAGGTTATGGAGGATGCAATTGAGGGATCAATGATCAGAAATGATGACAGGTGTAGTAGCAGCAGACAGGGGATTAGAAGGTTCATCACATATCACAAGGAATAGTAGTTGGCCAAAGATGCAAATTGACAAGGGTTCAACACCAGCATTAACAAGAAGCTCAAGCTTTTACCAAGGGTTTCTTACATGGGTAGTGACCAGGTAGTTAGTATGAATGTACGATGTAGAAGTAGTGTTCTTGTGTATAAATTATATTGGCATGAAAGAAATCAGGAAAAACTCTAATGAAAGAATGAACATATGAATGTTAATTTAGTGTCATTTGTATGATCAGATCATGTTATACATTTCTTTTTCTTGTTATTTTAAAAAATAAATAGAAGAACATAAAATAACAACACTTTATAGATCAAAAAGGAAGACAGAAAGGAGAAAAGCTGACATATAGTTCAGAAATTGGAGGAGAGAAAAGGTCGAGAGATGCAAATGACTCGATCAACCTTTCCCTCTCGATATCAAAATCTAAATTCTCTCTTCTTTGGTTTTATTTTTATTTTTTATTTTACAGTATGGAGTAAGCTCGAATCACCTCGACAATGGGTGCACGACATAATGGACACTTCCCTTCACCTTGAAACAACTCGGTTGCACACTTTGAACAAGTACACATGTGTCCACATCTGCAACCCCACAAAAACATGGAAGTGTTGATCGAGGAAATGAAACATGAGAGTAATCTTATTCAAGGAATGAAAAGTGGATTCTATACTAAGTTTCTTTATGTAGACAAAGTTATTCAGATATTGGAAGCCTTACCTGTACAGTAAAGAATCAATATGACTATCACAACAAACACAACAAATCCCTTTCCTAACATGCACCCAGTTTGAATCCTCCTCTGTTGAATCTTTTACCTCCCCTGCCAGTACAGTAAAGAACTTGTAAGTCCACATATTATTAGAAACATCAGTAGATAATTTTTAATGAAATCCTCATTCTAATGGAGGCATAAGAACATTTGGACCGAAGTCCCTTCGAGAACTTTGTCTTAGTTAACAGTGAAAAGAGCCACATTAGGCTACGAAAGGAAACAAAAACACATGATCCTCTAAAGAGATCAATCTTAGAATTTGTTTTAAATTTTATTTTTTATAAAGAATCAACATGCAACACCCAACAAAGAGGCAAAGAACAAGCAACAGATGCAAAAAGACCCAAATTGGTTCAAAGAGTAGAAGAATGATGGTTTCAAGAACTACTCCAAGCATTAGAATTTAGAAATGTTACATGGAGTAGAAGGATGATGGCTTCAAAATGGTTAACAGACCTGATTCAGTAACTGAGCGATTTAAAGCGGCAGAAACTTCCTGTCTAACCGACCGTTGCAACTCTAACTGCATATCCATGCAGGCCTCCAACATCCTCTGCATGTGGCTCATTCCTTGTTGAAGCCTAGCCACATCAGCTCTCAAATCATTAATGACCTCCCATTCCTGTCACAAATCCCCCATTCCACATTTTGTTAGTAAAAATAAGAAAATAGTGGCTGAATTAGTATCGAACAGATTTGAGTTCCATGAACAAAACAAAGGCGCTATCCACATCAGATCCCAATAAACCGTTGAATTCATTTTTCACAAACATAATATTATGGACACTTTGACTAACACAATCGCATTTTTCCAATTGCTAATGAGAAGAAATCCAAAATCATACTTTCTAGAAGATTAAACAAGGTAAGAGAGCCACATCAGTATGTTACTGTGGCATAACTACAATTAAGGTCATGATATCTGATTGGATCACAAGGTTTTATGGAAGAAAAATGCTAGATGGTGCAAGCACCATAAGGTCATATCCTGGTCACTGGGCATGAGCCAACTCACTAGAACCCCGTTTGTTTAGGATATTGGTCGGAGATCACCGTCCGTTTTCCTACCTCTCATGGAATCTGATGGCCATCAGGTGTTGTGCCATTGTCCTGTAGCTTTAGGGATCGACTGTGGAGTACTGCAGAGGTCTGAGACTACTATATCCGCAAAGACTTATAGATAATTACTTGCCAATATGACACACAACTTATAAACCCGGGATGTTTTGTAAACAATACAATCTGGCATCACATTCTTTGTACTTATTATGATGACCACCCTAAATGAATTAGGTCGCGAGCTAAAAATAAGGAACAAGGAAACTAAGGCAGCAAACTGTAATGATTACAGATGCACTTGAAAAGAGAATAACAACTCACATATTCTGTACGATGCATGCTATGCCGAGGCCAACTGGTATGATGCAGTTCATGGTGCCACAATGGTTGTGGTGGGGGAGTTGGTGGAGAAGGCAGTGAAAAAGGAGGAGGTCTGGTGTCTAACTGACCCTCTGTCGGGTCCTCTTGATCTTGCTCTTGCGAAGTAGGCATGGGCATGGACATGGCTCTATTTAAACCCCAGTTAGCGGGAGGACGACCTTGTCTTTCCACATATGACTGTATCAGTTGGCTTAGACTCTCACGGAATCCACTGTCAAGAAGATTAGAGACGCTTCTCCTGCAAAGAGAATAACTTTTAAATTCAAACCACTAAAGTTATTAAACAAAATTACTGCTGGGTAACCACTACCTGCTATGCAGCTCTCTGAGTTCCACACTGTACACATTATCATCCTCAGGTACATCAAAACTAGTCATCCTTCTAGGTAGAGCAAGCTGAATGCTTTCACCATAAGGACTATCAGGCCAATGAATTAGAGCATCTTGCGATTCATCTTCATTCCAGTCCTCATTTTCTACTGGAAATTGACTTTCTTCCTCCGGCTCATTTCCAGGTGTTTCCTGCGGCCAGTTTGTTCTGGGCCTTCTGGCATCCTCTAGCCAGTTTCCCTCCATTTCTTCTTCGTTATTGTCTTGCCAGTCAACATTACTGTCAACTTCAGTAGACTGCTGCGACTCTCTACTCTCAAGCTCATTAACTTGATTTTCCTGATCCCTTTCGTTATCAATCGGGTCTTGCCAGGTTACCTGTTCAATGTCTGAGCTGCTTTCCAATTCACCAGTCAGCTCTGGCGACTGGTGAACATCACCTTCTGTACTCCGCGGTTGCACATGTTCAGGGGTTACGGTTTCCCCAGCTGTGCTGTTTTCCAAGTTCCCAGTAAGCTCGGGGAGCTGATAAACATCACCTTCAATACTCCTGGTTAGTGAGGGTTCATGGGTTACATTTTCCCTGGCTGTGCTACTTCCCAAGTCAGAAGTCGACTCTGGCAACTGACGGACATCAACTGATGTACTCCCGGGTTGTAAGTGTTCATCTGTTACATTCTCCGCATCATGTGAAACACTTGTGTGAGTTAGCTCGTTCCTAGAACCATTAGAATTACTATCAGACTGATGATTAGGATTGCTACTTCCTTCCCCATTAACCGTTTGCTCCAATTTCGTGCCAAATCCTCCCCTATACGCAAAACGGTTGTCCTCATTACGCCATTCAACAAATTCCTACCATACTAAGCAGAAAAAAAAGGAACAATATATGGTAAATTTCAAGGTATTAATTATTTAAGATCTTATGTGGCAGAGTTCTTTGATAGACTTTTATTTGGACTTGCAAGCAGATATCAAATATTTACATGGAAGGGGCGTTTCTGAATTGAGATATGGTAAATTGCAGTAGCGCACGATAAAACCAGAAAAAAAGGCAAATTCTTCTAAGCTGAATAAGGTGATTGCCAGCCTTTAGCTCAACCAAGACTTTATAACAGATCCATAAGGATAAATATCAAATGCTAACCCAGAAACACGAAGTTATAAAGGCCAGGGTACGGAAGGATCAATGATGGTCTACGGTGTACCACAAAAGCTATTAACATAATAGGAAACAGTACTACAACTTAGTGAAAAATGTTACAAGATTAGAATAACGATACCTTAAACCCAATGCATTATTGCGACGTCTTAAAAAACCTATCTCACTTGCTGCCGTTGAAAGTGGTCGCTCTTCCACAATAGACCTCCCGGTTCGCAGGAATCTACTTTTGAGTAATGCCTGGAAGTAATTCATGATCATATTCCAAGCTAAGGGACATAAATATATTGAGAAAGGTGGAATATCTCATTGAATAAGAACAAACTAAATCATGGATATTTAAGGAAACTGACCTGAATGCGGTTGCGGTGAGCAAAGCGAGAGACAGCCCGCTGCTCCAACAAATCATGCACTTCCATTTGTCTTTCTCTCTCAATTCTTATAAGCAAATCAATATGAGCCTGTCTGCCTCTTAATCTCGGTCTATCCCTCCGAAGATGCCCACTTTGGCCATTATTGTTTTCAACAACCAGTCCATCCCGGACACGATCAATCTGAGCACTAACTTCTGAAGATTGTTCTTGCCCTCTTTCACCACGACTACCTCGTGGCTCTGAACTCATATGAACCCACTCCCTCACAAGTCTCACTCTCTCACGCTCATTTTCACCTAGCAACTCTCTCCTTGGACCTCCGTTGCTCTGGGTAACATTGGAAGTTCTATCACTTACTCCGCTATCCCTCCAACCCCTAGCAATTTGCCTCACCCTTTCTCTTTCTACTTCCCCTAGGTCGGGAGACTGTTCACGGCTAGAACTCTCTTGATCCCCTCGGTCATTCAGTCTATCATTTTGACCTTGAGACCATACCCCAGATTCATTATCACTCTCACTTGGATCCACCGAACCAGCCCTGTTGTTAGTCGGGTCAACCCTTTGTCTCCTTAAACTTTCTCTTGCTCGATTCACAATTTGTTCATCCTCCAACTCCCTCCACATCTGCAAAAGAGAAGACGCAGTAGTACTCGTCCTCTCAACACCACCTGGTCTACTCGACGGGGGTGACGGAGATTCCCTCAAAAAAGAAGAATCCCGTGTCGATACAGTATTCAATCGCGCTAATGCCATAAGTTCAGCTTCACGATTCCGACTCTCCACTGTAGTTATCATATCTTGAGCTTGACGTGCAGCCCACCTACTCAATAGCCTGGAATGACGTCTACGAGCAGCTGACGATTCAGCCAAATCGTCACTTTCTATATCACCTCGATGTCTCCTTCTTCGCATTAACTGATCTACTTCATCATCATCAACTTGATCTATACTTGAACTACATGAAGTCAATGACATACAATCTTCTAAACGTTCTCGCATATACTCCTCTAATCCACGATGAAATTCCTCTCGCAGATTTTTACTATTAGTCCCCTGTTTCTGCTGCACAGGTCTAATTTCATTCATGTTCCAAATACCCCCTCCTCTCTATACAAAAATAAATAAAAACACTCTAAAACCCTAAGCTGATTACCACCAAAATCCCCAACATTTCTGCCTATATAAATAGAACAACAACAACAACAAGAGAAGAAGATTCCACACAGAATCTGAACCGTTGAATGTAGATATTAATTTGATTTTTCTCCTAAATCTACATTGAATAAAACCTTATATTAGGCTCAAATCAATTCAATTTCAATAAAATATAACCAAAATCAGATCGAATAACATAAAAATGAAACGGCTGATAATCAAAAATGAGATTTCAAAACTGAACAGATAGTCAAGATTTGAATGACGAAGAGAAATAAGAAAGATTGAAATTTACCTTTGAAATGAATCCAAAAAGAGAAACCCTAAATTTTGTTGAGGAGATTGCTTTGAGAAATGGTGAAGAAAGCGAGAGGAAATTTTTTTATTAATAAGAAATGAGAATTCTATTCTCCCTCCCTTAGTACAGAGGAGAAGAGTAAGACGAGGCGTTTATTTTGGTTTCTTAAATCCTTTCTTTTATTTTATTTTATTTTATTTTTTCAGTTTGGTGAGAGTTGTAATATACAACAGGGAGTATCTGACTTGGTATTTCAACGTGTCACTCACCAACAAACTGATGAATCTGTGTTTTGCCTGATTAGTCAATGATTATTAACTAATTAGTCCATTGTTGCTAATTCCTACATGACTAAGAGAACGAATTGATCTGATCCGGAAAAGAAAAATGAAAATTGTAGAAAGTTCAAGGACCGATCATAAAATTAAACAAGAAATAGCCGTAAAATAGCAGGAAAGTGTGCGTAAAATTGGACTTTATTTAAAAATAATTTAAATAATTTATTTATAATAAAATTATATTAAGATTTTAATAATTCGATATTAGATCTGAGTTAAGTATATTTTGGGTATTTTGTATGATTATAACTTTAGATCATCAAATTCCACGTATTATTAATTTCAGCGGAAAATATTACGATCAATTTTAACTTATTTAATACATAGTACTAGTTAAGAAAACAGTTGGAAGCAGGGAATATTTAGTAATTACAAGATATTCAAATACTTTAAAATTTATTCGAATTCGGATTCAACATAGCAAATATTATTCGAAAATAGTGTCTCGATATGGATTCGGATATTTTATACATAAATACATAGTATTTTTTAAACCTACAAAAGTGTATATTTATTAATTTTTTAATTTTTAATTTTATTTATTATAATAATATTTATAAATATCTTAATTAATTCTTATCATGTAATATTATTTTTTTATAAAAATACAAACATTGTATTGTTTTGCTTTCTTATAATTTATGCTCAGATAATTATTCGATTTCTGGATAAAAAATTTAATATAAATTAGAAGTGAAAAAATTATATTCGCTCGAATTTTAAATCAACCTCGGATATTGTATTAATTTTTTGGATTCAGATACCAACAGTCCTCTTTTCTTATCCGAAAACATCCGTTTACACCCTTAATGATATCCTTATATTTCACATATTGTATTAAGTTTAACTGTAAATTTTTGTAATTGTCATAAAAACTATAACGTCCATAAATTTCAAACTCAAATCCATAGTATCTGGTCGTTTTCTGTTTCTAGTTAATCTATCACAAAGCGATAAATACCTATTCAATAAAATCTAAAATAAATGAAAAAATAAAACTAAAAGATTACCAAATTTTATAAAAAATTACCAATTCAGTGATGAAAACTATGGTTTGTAATATAAATTTGGTAACTCACATAGAATTACCAAATTTCGTAAGAAGTCACCACTCAAGTGGTCAAAACTGTAATTTTTTTTTATAGATTTGGTGATTACGTAAAATTTAGTAACCCCTGAATACGAAGTAAAACGCGGATAACACTTATTATGTTGAGAGATAGAAATCCATGTGATCGGAAATAGTGAGCAAAAAGAAAATGTTCACAGAGCAGTGTTAAAACGGGCTTATCTTTGTGGGGCAAAAAGAGTGATGACATGGCGTTGTAATAGAACGTGAGTAGCAGTTGTTTGTTGTACAGGATCAATCAAATCCAGATTGAATCTGACTTCTTACATCGGAGGATTTTAAGAGGAAAGAGATAAAAAAACAAAACAAAATGCTTACCAAGTCTTTAGATTCTCGGCTGCCTTTTCGTTTTGAGTAAGGCTTTACGTCCACCTTGTTATACTCTTCGACAATAGAGATGATAGATACTAGAAGCAGGCAAAGCGCAGGAAAAGAATTCGAGCACCGTCACTTCCTGGTCAATGTGAGGATGGATACAAAGAGAAGGAAGCAATATCCCCTTCGAGCTCAACCTATGTTATTTTGCGCTTTAAATCTTGCATGTTTCAAGAGCCTACTCTTGATCCTGTATTTGGCTTCTTCCTAGTAGGATCATTGATGAACTAATTGCTTAGTATTAAAAATTTCTTCAATCCGAAGCATAAGGCTCCAGTTCCAACAAACTGCCCAAGTCAACCCCTCTTACCCTTTAATTGCATGAGCGCCTCGCTTCCGCAATAAAGAAACGCATATTCTATCTACAGGGATGGCCCCATTCATACAAGTGTTTTCTATCGGAGCAGCCACCCATTAATAGTAATGGAACTCTGCGCAAAGTTTCCTCCCGTGATATGAGTTATCACTCCTTGATCGTTTATACTACCCCAAACATCTGACTGCATTTTCCAACTGAAATGGAATATTACTACCGAAATTGCATTGTGCATCCAGAATAGACCTAAGAAGACATGATCCCAGGCGGATACTTGATATGTCCCCCCTCGAACCCTACAAGACGAAGTATATCAAAACCATGCTTCATTGATCTTATCTATTACTGGACGTGATCCCACGAATTGCAGTACAACCCATGCAGTAAGGTAAGGTTTCTTGTTTAGCAATGATTAAAATTTTCTTCTCTTCGAAACAATTATCTCAAATCTCATTTTTTACTTTGGCCATAGGGAGGATAATGAACACTTTTTCAATTGGGATTCGTACCCATTCAATGAAAGCGCTTGCCTTTATGACCTTGATTCTAAGAATTTTCAGTTTACGTAGGGGCCAAAGTGAGAAACCTTGTTTTATTAGCGGAGTAGTTATTCATTTGTAAAAAGTTTAGGATGTGTATGGCCAAAACCTTTGATATTGAATCTCCGGGTGGAGTAGGCCATGTCCCTGTCAAGTCCTTTGATACACCTGTAAGCCTTTCTCTATCTTTATAGAATCGAATGAAGCACTTCGAATAACTTAATTCTAATGATTCATGGCACTGGGAAGGAAGTGGAAGATAGCATTCAAGGCACAAGCCGGACGCTTAGTGTTATTACGCCATTTCTACTCTTTTATGAGAGGCATAGGATTAGATTTGATAAGTACTGATAACTCTTGGATAAAGTATTAGAATGGAAAGATTCATTAGAGAATAAACTATTGGTTTTAAGCCAAGCAAAGATCATTATAAACACTACGGTACCACAAATTAACAAGCTGATTCTAAGTAGACGCTCTTGTTCCTTGGCTTCCCGAAGAACGACTTCGTTAGGATTCGGAACTTACATTATCTTTCTATTACGAAAAAAGTATGGAAGACTAACTGATATTTATATCAGTTGATGAAAGATCCCAATGCAAGGTCCCCATTAACTTTAAGATATTTGGCACGAAGAAACTGATCCCATGTCTTGTTGGAGTGTTGTGCTTAAACTTTAAACTTGACATGAGTCGGTTGTTGAAGTTTTGAAGCAAACTCGATCGAAGGATTTTTCTATGCCTCGTTTTCTCTTCGCGATGATTCACCTTTCCTTAATGAAGTAGGCGAGGTATTCTCTTTATCGTTGTAGGTTTCCTATTCAAGATCACTGTAGTTCCTTTTCATATGTGGGCACCCGATATCTATGAGGGTGCACCCACCTCGTTGACAACATTTTTTTCTATTACACCTAAAATCTCTATTTCTGCAAATATGTCACGTCTTTCTATTTATGGTTCCTATGGAGCTACGTTGCAACAAATCTTCTTTTTCTGCAGCATTGCTTCTATGATCTTTGGAGAACCAGTAGAGACAACACCTTTCCAGTAGAGACGACACCTTTCCAAGAGAACCATATAGACATTCCCAACCTACAAGTTATAGAAAGTCAAGTCACCAACTCCATATCTTGCTCTACAGCGGGAAGGAACTAACTAGCGCGTAGGCTATTCTCGAAGCGAAACTACTACTTATTCCCATTTCGATCATAGTGTTCTTCAGATAGTGAGAACCGAACTCTCTTTCCTTCGTACCTTTCGCGATCCATCTAAGAAGAAAATTACAAAATGAAGTTCAGGCATGCGAGTCCTCCAACTACCGCTTCAAAGCAGCAAATGTAGCAACCCAAGTATAGAGAAGTGCGTCGGCCTTTGATGCTTATCTGTCTAAACGAAGTCGTGTAAACCAGAAAAGTATTTAAGATCGATTCAAGAAAACAAATAGAAAAAGGCAGTTCCTAACATGAAAATAATCATCTCCTTCGGACCTAAAGGAGGTATATAGGGGGCGGGGGGCACCCAGGAGTTTCTAACTACTCTAAAAAGGGTAATTCGTGGGGCTTACCTTGACTTTAAGGGAGGAGATGAGTTTACGAATCATAAAAGAGGCGATCAGAATGGTACCCGGTGTTAGCTTGCCTTCGGAATATGGCATACAGAAAGTGAACTCATCTGTTGTCTATTCTTCCTCATCCTCATCTTTAAAACACCTAAGTCCTAATAAAGCTACCAAACTTCTTGTACTTCCAAACAAGTAAGGAAAGTCAGGTGTTGGTGTTGAGTTAAACAAACAAACGGGAAGGAGTCATACAATAAGCTTAAAAGATTACGCTTCTTTTTTGATACAATATAAATTTACTCAGGGTGTGATTGCTTAAAAAGAGAAGGACTTCCAGAAGTCACGGAACTCCGTAAGAAGACTTTGTTCGTGATGTTGATCATATTTTTTGGTTTTTTCTGTGCTCGCTCTTCTTTATAAGACCACTTTTCCTCTTATTCTGGACTCTATTTCATGGGAGTATTCTATGTGCTCGAATTCATCGGACATGTGTATTTTTTATTTTCCAATGGATTTGCATGAAAAATTTTATTTTAAAAAAAATCAAGCTAGCCTACAATAATCGGAAGTACGAGATTTTAATTAGCTACCGATTATAATACAATCGATTGCTAATTAAAACCACAAACTACCGATTGTGAAAGTAGGAAAATTCTAAATTTTCTAAGTTTTGAAAATTTTATATTTGGAACTACTTTCATAATCGATAGATATAATTTGTTGAAACTACCGATTATGAATGTAGAAAAATATCTGTCACATCAATTATCATATTAACGATCAACTTCTCCCATAATGATATCTATACTACATAGTATCGTCATAATATCAACCAGTTTCATTCTTTTAACTAACTAAGGAAGAATTTGCAAATTGATAAAACCCGGAGGATGAATTTTCCATCTCCAAGGAAAAGCACTATGATCCGAAACTACTGATAGTGAACGTAGAAATATTCGAAATTTTTTAAATTTTGGAAAATTATATTTGGAGTTACTTTCACAATCGGTAGATATCTAATCTGTCAAAACTATTGATTGTGAAAATAGAAAAATTCAAAATTTTCTAACTTTGGAAAATAATTATATCTAGGGATACTTTCATAATCGGTAGATATTAAGCTTCTCTAAACTATCGATTGTGAAAGAAAAAAATCGAAATTGAAAAAATAAAATATTATTCTGGGGCTAATTGTATAATCGGTATTTTTCAAACTACCGAGTATTAGTGTTTTATTGAAATAAAAAATTATTAAAAAAGTAAAAAAATATATATAAGAAAAAGTAAAATATTATGGGACTAATTTAATAATCGGTAGTTTACAAACTACCAATTATTAGTGTTTTTCTTGAAATAAGAATTTATTGAAAGAAAAAAAATATAAATTAAAAATTAATTAATTAATTGTAATTTAGCTAATTTAACAACTAATAAAAGTAACTAACACTGATTAACTAAAGGGTAGATTAGCCATTACATAAAACGGGTGGATAAGGAGTGGTGGGAAATTACTTCATAATGACACTATTTGTCTTATTAGTAGCCCCTAGTTAATTCACTTCAGCACAAAAATGCCAGGTTAAAAAAGAAAAGGAAAAAACAATTTAGTCTAAAATGCCATCTAAATAAACTAGTTAGTCCCGACCCATTCAACTAGGTACATATTAGTGTTTTATTTATTTAAAATATGGAAAGTACACAAATAACTTCCTGATTTATAACTTAGTCCAAATATGTATAGTTTAGTCCAAAGTGACTCATGATGATGTCTGCAATTTTGAATATAAAATAATTAAAAAATAATTTATCTTTGAAACCACTCATCCAAAATTTGTAAACTTTAAATATTCAGAAAGCTCTTTCTGAGATCTACAAAAAGAGTACCCATATGACTATATAATTTTCATTTTTTTAAAAATTTTAATTTTCTTTTCATGGTTATCTCATGTGTACAAAAAAAATACACATGCACAAAATTTTCATAAGCTTATGCAGTCATTTTTGCACATGTGTACGACTTTGTACACACCTATAAAACATGCATAAAATTGATCATTTATACTCACACTCAAACCTACTTTTTTATGGTAATAGCAATAGTGTACCAATATGTACACCTCTTTAAAACATACATAAACCGATCATTCATAACCACACACAAACCTACTTTTTAATGGGAATTACATAGTTGCACCAATATGTACACACCTAAAAAACATGCATTTAATCGATCATTCATACACACAAGCAGACATATTTTTCTTGGAAAATACACTAGCGCACCAACATGTACACCCCTGCAAAACATGTATAAAACAGATAATTCATAACCATACACAAACCTACTTTTTCATGGGAATTACACTGGTGTACCAATATGTACACCCCTGTAAAACATCATAAAACCGATCATTCATGACTAAACACAAGCCTATTTTTTCATAGGAATTACACATGTGCACCAATATCTACACACCTATAAACACATGCATTAAATCGATCTTTCATACACACGCAGACCTATTTTTTATAGAAAATACAATGGTGCACCAATGTGTACACCCCTACAAAACATGGAATAAATCAACCATATTCACCTACAAACAGATCTATTTCATGGGAAACCGGTGCACCAATATGTACACAGTTACTCATATTGTATAAACATAACATGGAAACTCAAATGGATTTGAACCATTAACCTCCGCAAACCTTGTGATGGGCTTGGGCGCTCTACCATTTTGAGATCATGAGTCCCTAAATTTAATACATATATAACTAGTGTAACTAATATAATCAACACGTATACAACTATATGCACATTAATAATCAGCAAATTGTGTCTTATCTTACAATGAAACAATATAAGAATCTACCAAAAACAACAAACAAAAAATGATTATGACAATCTTAAAACCAAAAATAAATTTAAAACAAATCATTGCAGATCATACTAGCGTACAAATATGTGCACCTCTATAGAAACCTAACAAATTCTAGCATCCATATCCACAAGACATTGATGTAATTGTAGAAGTGGTAAGAAAAGTATCGTTCACTCAGACTTGTTGAGAAAGATTTTAGACCTAAATCTAACTTAAATTAGAAAATAAATAAAATATGATGACAATATTACAAGGGACTGGGACTCAGGATTCCACCAATTTTTCATATTCATTTGGTTCAAATATTAAGTCTAGACGATATATAGCTCATAACATAAAAGTTTTTGACTCTAATTCCTTGTAAAAATACATTTCTAAAATATTAGATGTAAATCATAAGCATGGCGCATCAAAAGTACTTAAGATTAAGCATACACCATCAAACAAAATCACTCATAATTAGTAAAATTCATAAATTCAATTTAAATTAATGCAAAAGTCATAAAAGAATTAAATATAGTTACCAAACAAGTGTAAAAAAAAAAAAAGCTTCCTCCATTGTCCCAGTGATGGGGTTCATCTCATCATGCTCAAAATACTCTCAATGTATAGATTCATGGCTCAAAAGCGTTTACAAAGGTGAAAAGAAGAGAAAATAATAAAAGCAGCGAGTTTGCAACGGTGTATTGGCGTTATAGACTCGCTGTTACAAAGTATGTGTTGCAAGCTGAAGATAAATGTTGCAAAAATTGAAAGCTTTAGCAACAGAATCTTCAACCTTTTGGCCACGGAAAAACAACAGCCTCGGTTTCTTCATCTTCTTTATCATGAGAAGATTTTCTGATTTTTTTGATTTTTTTGATTTTGGCCAGAGCCAGCCCCCCTCCCCCACTTCGACTCTTCTTTCACCTCTATTTATAATACAATCGACATTAACACCCAAATCCCCGAAAATATCTTTCAATCAATCCTTGAAATCTCAACAGAATAATATATCTCGGTATGATTTTTGAAAAGATCATGATTTTGTTTCCTTTACGAGTCTGATTCCTTGAGGTTTGTTTCTTTTTTAAGATGTTATTTCCTCTTCCAAAAACTCGAGATAAACACCTCACAAAATATAAAATCTTGCAGTGAATGATCCTGATTTTTTTTTTCTATTGATGAAATATTTGTTTCTTCTTAGACAAACTCGACAATCCTATTTCACGAGAAAATCTCAAGGAGATAATATCTTCCGATACACAGAATTGACTAAAATCCGAGAGTATATCTCCCTCTTCTTTTTATCCGCAACTTACTCTTTTTACCAAAACACCGAATATAATCACAAGATTCCATTTCCTTTACGTTTCCAAACTTGTATGCTTGTCTTAATTCTCGAGAAACAACCCAAAAATCTCCTTTTAAATATTTACAGATTCGATATGTAGAGAGAAAGTTTCTCACCAAGTATTTGTATTTAAATTTGAACATGGGTGCCTTTAACACATTTGTGGGTGCCTTTATCATTTTCCTTGGGGGTGCCTTTAGTAATTTTCCGGGTGTCTTTAACACTTTTAAGCCAATTTTTCCACAATTTTTTATTCTTCCAAATATACCTACAAAATAATATTATTAGTACATAAATTGATAAATAATAATATAAATATGAGAGCAATCAAGACACAAAAATATGTCTATCAGACATGTCATTCATTCATCACAGAGCATACTAGTGTACAAACATGTACACCTCTACAAAAACCTAACAAAATCTAGCATTCATACTCACAGGACATGCCACCACTTATTCATCACATAGCATTTAAGTGTACAAACATGTACACATCTACAAAAAATAAATAAATCATAATCTAGCATCTATACCCATAAAACATGACATGCATTTCATTACAGAGCATACTAGTGTACAAGTATGTTCACATCTACATAAAAAATAATAAAATAGAACATTTATTCAAACAAAACAACCCATGCATTCATCATAAAGAATTTCAGTGTAAAAATATGTACATATCTAGAGCATCGATTCAAACACTAAAAAAAAACTAAAGATGTTAATCAAAAGAAATCTAGAGTTTAGTCTTATTAAAACCCTAAAAAAAAATTAACCGAAATTCAATTTCGAAAACGTTAAACTAATAAAATTAAATCGAACGAAAGTGATAAGAGAAGATGTAATTTATCTTCATAATCATTTTGCTGACAAAAATCTTTATATTCAATTGTTGATGATGATCATCAAATTTTCATCACTGATTTTCAATAGATCACCAAGAACAAGCGTTGTTGATGCTGGTTTTAGGTTTTTTGTGCTTGTTTTTAACTAAATCAAGATGAATCAAATGTTTTCTGAATCTCTATTTCCAAATCGCCTCTCTCTCTCCCCCTCTCTCTTTTCTGTTTTCTCCGATCTGATTTTTCTCTTTCTAACTAACTTATTATAGTTCAAGGATATTTTGGGTAATAAAAAAAATCTATCTTTTTGAATCATTGGAAAAAAGTACTGACTCGTCTAAATTTTGGACTAAACTGTCTATACGGAAGAATTTCAGATAAATTCTACAACTAAATTAATTTTGCAACTCTGCAAATTCTCGTCTACAATTGAAATTAAGACTACAGAGAATTATGGATGATGGCAAAGTTCAAATGGTGATACCAACAAGTGAATCAAGTGTTCAACTCGGAGAAGATACTTAATACACGTTAAAGCATAATTTTTTAACTCCATATCCTATTTTTAAGAGGACTAACGTAGATGCAGATGAAACTAAGAAATAGGATTTAAAAATATAATCTAAACTAGGAAATTGAATAGAAGGTATATGTAAGAAAAAAAATCCATCATTTCTTAATCTTTGTGTAAAACTTTATTATAAAAAACAAATAGAACAGACAGGGTACTAGTGAAGCTTCTTTAACAAGGATGTATTGGATTGGGAATTGTATAGATACTAATGTATTATGATTTTACCAGAATCCAGAGGATTTATATTGAATCTTAAAATATCCATAGAACATGATGGATTAGATTAGACTACTTCTACATAATTACGAGGATGATAAAGATTTTTAAAATAAAGATTATTTATTTAAATGGATTAGATTGGATTTTTTTATGGAATTATGAAGAGTGATAAGAATGATGGTGGTGGCATATAGGTGTTGTTGTTGGTGGTGATGGTGGCATCGAAGATAGTGATGTGGAGGCGGTGGTGTTGTTGGTAGTGATTGCAGTAGTGGTGGTGGTGAAGAAGGTGATGCTAATTGCGGTTGTGGTAGTAGAGGCGGTCCCGATAGTAGCGGCGAAGATGATGCTGGTTGTGGTCGTTGTGTTGGTGGTGGTATGAGTAATAAAGATATGAATCCACAGGCTTCCACAAAAGTCTCTTGTCTTGGAATGAGATTTGTTGGAAAAAAATAATGTAAATATTTTATATTGTAAATTGTAATTTTCATAAAATCCATAAATTTTTTGGGTCCCTAACAAATCTATAAAAATTAAAATGAACTGGATACCTCGAATTTTTATAAAATCTAATATCCATAAAATTGAATACTTTGAAAATTTAAGCAATTCAGATAAATCTAAATTGAGCATTAAGAAGTTTCGGGTAATCTTAATTATCTAAATAAATTTCAATCTAATACACCTATGTAAAAGTTAAAATATGTTCTTTATAGTGTTAAACAATAAAAAAAAAGATTAAAAAAATTCGGAAATATTTAAATAAAAGCTCCATAAAATAATCCTTTGGGCAATGCTACCTTATTTGCCGGGGCAGACAGTAGATCGCAAAAATTGGATAGGTAAAATTGATCTTCTAGAAAATGTATAATGTTTAATTGGTTGAAATAGATGTTGTAATCGAAATTGCCCAAGTTTTTGGGTCTTGATCAGAAATTACGGACAGGTAATACATCCAAAAATCCAAATAAATACTAGGAGAATTTTACAGGGGAATTTAAGAGCAATCACCAACAAGGACCACATCTGCTGTGGTGGTGTGGGTTGTTGAATTGGTGCCACATGAAAGAGTAAACTCTTGTCTTACTCTTAGGTTGTAGATTGTGACTTTGAGAGTGATTTTTGGTTGGACTTTTCATTGACATGGCTTTACAGTTCCAATCCAATTATTAATTCATTATTTTCCTGCTCCTTTTAACTTCTAGTCTTCTTGATTTTAGGCCTTGTATTTCACAAAACAGCGAGAATCTCAAAGAATGACCCTTTTACAGATAGTTTTACAGCTGCCTCAGGTTCTTTTCTCGGTGGTCTTTGATAACATGGGCGGAGCCATGTTTTTAAAACGGGGTGTAAAAATTGGGAAATTTGTTGGATGGTTTAAAAATTCGCATACCATTTAACCTCTAGTTCAGTCGAGAAAAGTAGTTAATCGGAGGTTCAAAAATATTTTTAAACCATAAAATTATCTTCCTGCCCATCATAAATCACGTCTGAACTAGCCATGTCTTCAAAATCAATTCAGTTTCTTTGCGATTTCAAAAATCATATGAAAATCAAACCTAGAAATCAAACCCACAAATCAAAACTGAAATCATTGATGCAAACAAAAACAATCATCAAAATCATGTAAAACTGAATTGTGATTTTTGAAACTGAAAATCGTGAAATTCATCGACCAAAACAAAATCGAATACCAAAAATTCATCAACAAAAACAAATCTGAAATACCAAAAATTCTCAACGGAAAACGAAATCAAAATAAAAATCATCAACAAAAACATATTTTTTTTCATATCATTCTCCTTCACCAAAATTGAAGAAATCATATTAATCAACGATTATCAACAAAAACAGATCAAAAACCGTGTTATAGAAGAAGAAAAAGATCTCTATTAGTCGCCAAGAACAATACATATTGATCCTTTAGTGCATATTGATATGTACTGAAGGAAAAAGTGTATGATCCCACAGTATATATTGGTCCAACAAAAACATATTGATATGTACCGAAGAAAAATGTGTATGATCCAACAATACATATTGATACGTACTGGAAGAAAATAAGTATGGAAGGAAAATGTATATGATCCCACAATACATATTGATATATACTAGAGGAAAATATGTGGTGAAAGAAATAAAGTAGATGATCCAACAGTACATATTGATCCAACTATATATATTGATATGTACTGAAGAAAATATGTACTGAAAGAAAAAGTTTATGATCCCACATTACATATTTTCCTTTGTTGATATGCACCGAATGAAAATATGTACCAAAGGAAAAAGAGTATAATCCCACAGTACATATTGAAAAAAACAACCTTTAATTATAAAAAAATAAAGTAGCACCGACTCAAAACAGAAAAGAGGAGAAAATCATATCGTTTGAATAGACAACCTTTATCTTCCAATATTGAATATCAAATCAACATGAAGAAGATTAAAAAGTTTAAACAAAACCCAAAAATTAATGAATTTTTATCTTTGAATAGACGACCTTTATCTTCCAACATTGAATATCAAATCAACATGAAGAAGATTAAAAAGTTTAAAAAAAACCCGAAAACTGATGAATTTGTATGTCCTTCTTCTTCTTCTTCTTCTTCTTCTTCTCTATATTATCTTCTTGTTCTTCACCGAAATCTTTTTTCTTCTCCATCTTCATCATCACTTAATTCTCTTTTTCTTGATCGCATTTATACTTTTTTATTCTTCTTCCCCCTTTTCCACCATCTCTTATTCTCTCTAATTAAAACCTAATTTTTAAATTACAAATCAACAATCACGAAAATTAATAAAATCAAAATCTTTCTCAATCTCGATCTCTTCTCATTTTTAGTTAAAAACTATAGATCCAAAAAGAAAATAAAAACCAAGAAGAAGAAAATCATCAACGAAATCGAATAAGAAAACCCACTCTCTCTCTCTCTTTGTATGTCTGTATATTATAGACAGAAGAACGATTTTGGAATTAAAAGAAAAACATGATATACATCGCACGTGTAATGGACAAGAGATTAAGAAATTTGGTCCAAAAACTTGTTTTTGGACTAGCGGTTAAACTGAGTTGGGCGGTTGGACTACACACTAAACGGGTCTTCTAAAATGGATTAAACAATAATTCCTAGATAAAAATTTTGCTTATCAGTATTAGGGGTCTAAAATAGATTTAGGAGGCTATTTTATAAAAATAAAATAAAATAAATAAATAAAATATAGTAATTATAATATTTTTTTTGTCCTATTTTAGGTGAAGGGGAAGAATATTTAAGTCTCAAATTAAATAAATGTTTTCATATTTTTTTATTTTTTCTAATTTATCACTGCATACCATGCACTAAGCTGGCTCCATCCTATTTGAGAACTATGATCCTTTTACACTTACTCAACTGGTATTGGTTATAATATTTTATAGATCTTTTGGTAGAGTGTAACAGTATTTTTTTTTATCGTTCAGTAAAATTTAGGTATTAACATTTAATTTATCAGTTCACTGTATTACAAATTCACATATAATAAAGCATTTATGTTGATTAACCGAAAAGACAGATCCTTGAAGCAGGAAGATTTATTCTTATGAAATTAGCAACCAACAAAACAAGTTCATAAAATAAATTGACACGTGATTGAGTAGAAAAATTTATAAATAAATGGACTATTTCAAATTAGTTGATAAAATCAGTTTAACTGGGGACATGTATTATGAACAACCAGTCAACAAAGATATTGTTATCAACTTGTCCTAAAGAGAACAAAAAAACATCCATATGTAGTTATCAAACAAGAGATGATTAACGAAAAAAAGAGAAAAGAAAGAGAGTGGCCCTAAAATAATGAGAGGTTATCCAAAGACGTATCATTCGACTTGTGACTCTTCCTAATTTGTTCAAGTGGAACTCAAGGTTTATAATTATTCAAAGTTCAGGATTCGGGTCAGAGTTATCAATTATCCATTCGATGAAATGGGTAGATTCTCTCTGTCCATAGTTTAGCTTAACGTAGTTCCCTTATGGTAAGGTTGTTACTAACAGAGTTATTATGTTATAGAACCGATAACTTTTTATTTATTTATTTGTAATGCATGGATTGTACTTGATTTATGATGCCTCATGTTTTAGATTAGCTTAATCATTTTTGGACTTCATTTGGCTTGCCTGTTACAAAAGAAAGTGTGGCAGCTCATTCCAGCGTCTCTCGTTTGGGTTATTTGGAGGGAGAAAACGGTAGGATTTTTCGGAAAAAAAAAAGTCGATTCAAAACAGACCAAGATATGGATTATCAAGCCAAGTCACTTGTTTTAGCATGGGCATCTAATTTGTTTTCTTTGGTGGCTATTGTAAAAGTTTTTTTCCTATAATAAAAAAAATAATAGATTAAAATTGGCTAAAGCGAATTTTTGTTTTATTATACCTTCTAATCAAACTCTTTTAATTTATTATGTGATCACGAATTCTACCATATTTTTAAGTTTTCGTTGTCCTTCTTTGAATATCACCGTAATATAAAACTAATTTTATCGAATATAATTTTTTAGTAAAAGATAGAGTCAGATTCCCGATAAAGAGGGAGTGAAACTTAAAGGTGTGAAAAAACATACTACGAGAAGGAATAGATACATTAATTAAGTACTTAAATAACATAATTAGTATTAAGTGGAAATATATAATATTACAATAATTAGCGCACATGCATATATTTATACACATAAATAACAGAACGGTCTTATAAATTATTAGGTGAAAAACATCGTATCATATAATATTTTTGTGCCCGCAAATTATAAGATGATCTTGTACATGTTCTCTGCAACTCTTTTTAAATTTTTTTAGAAAGTAATTATTAACATCCAAATTCAAGCAGATTAAATACTACACAAAATCTATTTGATCAAAATTGTTACAACCACAATATTATTGGCAAACAACAAAGTTGGCTGTGTTTGTATTGTCGAAGTTTCAACCGAAAATCTAAGACTAATCACTATGGCACCTTGATTCAAGATTTAAGTTACTAAAGTCGTGGTCAAAGGTGATAATTTAAGTTGTTGTCCAAGACTTCGCTGAAGAGAGATGTTGAATCAAGTTTGTTGCGCCCAATGATTTGGCATTTGGAAAAATCATTGTTTACGTCCAATGATTGAGTGCATCAAATATGAGCCATCAAATTTAATTTAATGAGTTAAAATCTAACGACTCATTTCTTTGCGCCCAAAGGTTGGACGTATCAATCTCGAACCATTAGATTTAATTTTATGAGTTAAAATCTAATAACTCGGCTATCTACGTCCAATCTTTAGGAGCACAGGTTGAATCACCATAGTAGATAGTACGTAGTTGATTCAATCTGACGTGACACCCAAATTAAATCATAAATTTTAAGTACCATACGTCCATAGTGGTTAGCCTAAACGGAAAAATATCTCCTTTAAAACTATACATCGCTCTCTTACAGAAGAAGATGTATTTTCACATTAAAACTCAAGCACCAGTACATGCATATAATAAATTTGACAAGATACTATAATACAATTTTAATAGTCATGTTAATTAGAAAAAAAAACAAAAATAAATTCTGGCTTTAGTTATAGAAAATAATAAGGAGTATTAACCATTTACACAAATATATACTAAAATCGTTTAATTTATGGGTATACTTTCAGGAATGTAAATAAAACTCGGTAGACGATTTTCAATCTCAAAGAATAAATTTTGACACTATCCTTAGTTGGTTACATCACGTATACGTTAAATACTATCCATCTCGTGTCTGTAAGTGGCTAACCGTATTAAGTATGTTTAAAGAAACCTTTAAAAAGAGAGGAAAAAAATGAAAAAAAGAAGAAGAAAAGCTTAGTCCGAACGGGATATACTAAACATCAGCAGTCAATAAGTAAATCCCTAATTATATCATGTGTCATCATGCTTTTGGCTGCGGCAAGTCTAGCATTTGACATGCATACCTGAGAGGCAAGCAAATCAACTAATTATTATTTTTTACAACATAAAAAAAAGTTGATAAATGGGACTGTTGGTTCTGCAACAATGAAAAATATTAAACAAAACAAAATGTTAAGGTAAATGAAATCTCTGAATTGTTATACACAATGAACAGAGTCACCTGCTCAGCAAATTGTCCTTAACACATTAGTCCGCGGGTACTCCTCAAGAATGAGAGATGTTATACCCAACAGCGGAGATGTGTCCAGGATAGAACTGCCCGTTATGACTAGTATAAGCACAATACTAGTCACCCTCAAACGAACTTAACAACAAGATGTGGAAGGGAAATAAACAAGCAGTGTGCGCAAAACAAAGCAAGAAGAGGGGAAAATAAGACAGGATAGTAGCTGCTTCTGGATTGAGTTGAAATGAAGAAATTTGTTTTCTTTTATAGGTAGAAGAAGGGAGTAGCGTTAATGAGTATTGATTGAAAATCAATTCCGTGCATGAAGCACGGATATTATGTTTCAAACAGATTTAAAACGGTCAATAATAATTCTCTCTTTAATTCAGCTAAAATCTCGTCGGGTCAGACGCTCCCACATTTAAAGCAAAATTTAATTTGGTCTTAAATTCTTTTAATGAAATATATTCTGTTTAAAAAGGTAAGTCTTGGTTGGTCCCGCAGCCGCAGCTACGTTCGCACCCGCAACACACACTCATGCCCGCAGCCGTAGCCACACCCGCACCGCAAGTCCGCAAGCACACAAGCTCGCAAGCCGCAACAGTAAGTATGCGTGCTTCGGTGCGAAGCACCGCGCATGTGTGAAAAGTATGTTTGCTCCAACTAGCCCATAGCCTTAGTCCTCCCTCAACCACAAAGTGTCTAAACCCCTAAAGGACCTCCCTTAGAAGCAACTTTGTAGGTAATAAGGAGAGGAATCATTTTTAGTTTCTCCAATGTAGGACTAAAGGTTCATTCACAAAAGTGAAAAATGAGTTAGTGTTCCTTAGTGACTTCTAGGTCCTAAGATCTATTCCCACCAAGACCAAAAACATTTTTAAGTTCATTTTTCTCCAACAGGGACACAATCCACCGGAACGATAATTTAAGAATTAGATCATCGATGTTTTAGCAGTCTCATAGCCGAGCGGACTTAGCGTGCATTTTTTCTTCTTGAAAGTGGTTGTCTTATATAGAAAATATAAATATATTAGGTATTTTTTTCTCATAGCCGAGCGGATTTAGACTAGGATTTAATCATAGTCGTTTATTTAAGAAGATTGAATGTAGACCGCTGATATGAAATGTTGTGTATCCACTGTAGATGACGCTGACCCGATACAGTTAATTAGGAGGTGTAAAAGAAGTAATAATTTTTGAACATAATAACCAACGAATGGGTTTTTATATTTTAAAATACCTGCACCAATTAAATTTTGCCAAATATCTTCTCTAGAATTGACGCATCACAAAAAATTTATTTTAACTAATGGAAAATGAGGATTCCATCACCATTCAGCGTGAGAACTTAATTTATCTAGGGTTTTAAATGTTAAGATTCATACATCAGTATATATTCGTCAACTATTCTTTTTTTATTTATAATAAACCATTTTAGTTGATCAAGCAACACTCTGAATTAATCAAACAAAATATAATTAATTAATCGATTTATATCCTCGAATATATTCGTTCAACGACGCTAACGGGTTACAAGAAAAAGTTCATTAATCCGACTAAATATAACTAGATTTTATAAGAGATCATCATAAAAAGCTTAGGACAATTGAGGTCAATGTTACGTGATTATGATAATATGAATGCTTAATCACTTCTTTAACTCACTTTTTCTCTACTTTCTCATACTTTTTGATATTCTTTTCAAGTATCTTTTCTGAAAATTTATAGCTTAGTACCTTTCACTATTTGATTATTAATCATATCAAATTGCTTTATTAGTGAGGAAAAGGTATTATAGCAAAGAAATGGATGTGTATTGGAAATCTAAGGGTTGGCATTCAGGTCCACATCCGACCCCCAACAGCCGACCAATTAATCAATTATAGAACTGGTCACTCCATTAAGGCAATGACCTCGCACTGCCACTTTATGCATGAGCCAAGCTGCATAACCTTAGGATAGGCCACGCCTTAAAATTTTGCAATTTGGCTTACAAAGAGTGAACAATTGTTTCAGTCGCTACTCAGTCTACTCATCATTGTCATGTACATATAGACATATATATAGTTGTGCGAGGACAAACCATCGTGAAAATGACAGTGGTTTGATATTCACCTCGGTCAGGTATGGATGAGGAGGTACATGGACTTAATCTGCCACAAGGATAAATAAGATGCTCTAAGAGCAACTGCAACGGACGAGTAGAGTAAAGAGAGAAGAAATTTTTTTCTCTTTACTCGCTAGTTTGCAGCCGCAACGGGAGAGTAGATATAGGATATACTCCAGTTTTGCTACAGCACACAAGTGAATTCTCTCCGAATTATAAGTATACTCGCACGGCCACTGGAGAAAGCGTACGCCTAATACGGTTTATTAGGAAAGCGTATTTATATAGGAAGTATCCCTAGAGAAGCGCCTGATCTTACGCTCATTTAACGTCGCGCCTCATAATACGCTTAGCTGGAACAACGCCTCTTGAAAATACGCAACATTACAATAGCGCTCCACTATACGGCTTTCTGCATCAACGCTCGACACTTATGCGCTTTTCTAGAATGCAGTCCAGTCCGTACGGTGTTGTAGAAGTACTTCTACATATTGGACGTCCTCATTAGAAACCGTATGGAATGCATACGGTCCATTAGTGTGCCGGGTTGATACGGACGGTCACCTAACTAACCGTGTTTTTTTTTCTTTTTCATTTTTTCATTTTTGATCTTGAGTAAGCTTTGACCAAATACCAATTGGCATAACCAACCCACTAAATTTTCCTATTGAACAAGTCCATCTTGTAACCCTTAATTGTATTACAACTTGTCCATACTGGGCCTTCACCCCCGACCAACACATATGTAAGGTGGGGACGGTCACCTAACTAACCGTGTAAACCAAGCATTCACTTAGGAGCCCGTCCAATACATTACCGCTTTTCTATCATGGCGCCTCACTCAACACACGGTCATTTAGCTGATCGTTTCATATGTGAGCGTCTTTCATCGACAGCGTATCTCGTTATACGGCTACCCAACTAAACGCAACAATGACTTACGTCCTTGTATGAAGCCGTTCCATAAGAGACGCTGCTGAAAGTAGACGCTCAACCATACGTCTTGTTAACTGAGCGCATTCATATAGGCGCTCACTCGAATGAGCGTATGTTTCTGCGCTCTTCTAAGTGAACGCAAAACAATATACGTTACGACAACTAAGCGTCCGTACTCTTACGTCCATCTAAGAGAACGTCCAATATCAAACGACTACCAGAAGAGGCGTGCGAGTATAATTTACTCTCCAACCGCTGTGGTTTTTTAGCCAAAGACCAAACAAAATTTGATTTTTAATCGGTAGGATACTCGCACCGTTACAGTTGCCCTAAGAGGTCGGATATCTTACCCGTCAAAAGGACAATAGCCCCGGTACATAATTGTTACCGAAAATAGATCCTAGTTAGCAATTTGCAAAACGATAAAAATACGGGTCGGTAAAAAATGCACGTATAAATCAGCTATGAAAAATGTAAATTCAATTAATTATCCGGTCAAACATACGGGATTCAAAAAAAAAAAAAACAATAATACGGACATGTGTGTTTAATACGTTTTGTATATATTAATTCGACATTTAAAATTCGACATAAATATATAGTTTTGAATCGTATTTATAATAATTAATATAAATATTAAATATGATTTTATCAACCGATTCCATCAATAACCTCCTTGTCATTAGGACCTAGCTAATCCATATTTCAATTTGTTTTGCTTTTCGGGGATAGGGATTCAATGGTTTGGACCCGAATAATACATTACGGGGCGTTTGGTTCAAGTAATTAAATTCTTAGAATTGGATTATTAAGAATCCAATTCTAGATTCAAATTTTATTGTTTGGTTGACATAATTCAATTACATGGTAATTGATATATCTCAAATCACGTTAATACCCTTCTTCCTCTTTGAGGAAATTATAATACATAAAATCATACCAATTTCAAAATTTTAAATTTCAAAATTTTAAACCAAAATATTGGTCGTTATTGTTCAAAATGCAAAATTAAAATTTTATGATGATAAAGGATTACTAACAGAAAATCCTTTATCAAAATGCAAAATTAAATATTCAAAATAAAAAATTAAATATTTAAAATGCAACATTAAATATTCAAAATGCAAAATTAAAAATCCAGAAAAAGCAGGGAGACTGATCCACAGACTTCTCGGGCAAATATTATGCGGGCTCACTAGATTTACCGTCTTAATTGTACATAATAGCAGGGAGATTCGCTGCATTACTTCTTCAATTACAGATGATATTCGTGATGTCTTACTATTTTTTCTGTCTGTGTTGTTAAATTTTCTTATGCCTTATACTTCCTGCATGCCAGGTAGAAGTTGCAATCCGTGATAGTTCCCAAAGATTGTATGCCTCCAAGATAAAATCAATTGATAGAGGTAGTAAATGGCACTTATTCAAAGCTTGTATGTAAATTCTTGTCAATATCATCATCATATTAATGATTCTACCAAATAAATTAGTCGATTTGTCAATCATATGTTAAGCCTAATTAATTAGCATGCTAGAGTAGCCAAATACTGTCGATTTGTTTTCAGTGGATTGATGGAAGTCCAAACACATAATAAGTGTTATGGCCTACTTAGTGTATAATAAGACCACATAAGTGCTACCATTAATCCTTGTTCTTGGTATTCTCAACAAGGATAAATTTGGTAAAAGTCAAAATCAGAAATCACTTTTAGCGAGCAAAATTATTTGATCGCTTAAAACTTTAACCAAACAATTTCAGAAAGAGTTGCTCCATGTATCTATCAACTAAGTAGTTTACTTGTTTTAGAATGATTGGTATATCTAAAGCGATTGATATTTTACTTGCTATATTGGTTGGTCTAGATGTTAAGCGATCACAATTTTACTTGTTCCATGTTAGTTGGTCTAAATGTTAAGCAATGAGAAAAGTATTCGCTTTAGGTTAGTTGGTTTATTACTAGAGCGATTGCATGGTAACTCAAAGCTTTGATATACATGGCTTTGGGCAACCAACGGAGCGAGTGCCACTTTTAGTCGCTATAACGGTTATAGCGACTTAAAAGGGGCTTTAAGCGACTTAAAACGAGTAGTCGCTTAAACCCATTTTTTTTGTAGTGTGTAATTCTATTTTACTCATTAATGGAGTGAATCTTTTAGTTGTAATAAAAGGTCTATTTTTATTCTGTAGATGTTGATGAAGAACAACTGATTAAACTGAGAGAAACACAACTCCAGTATCGGCTTTCTGACGAGGTAATCCTCTCTTTTGCATTTTCTTTTAATTTTGTGGAACAAGGGAATAACCTTTCTTGTTAGAAATTTAGCGTTTTCTTTTTCCATTCCAGTATGTTTTAATTTTACTTAGAAGCACAATCAGAAGTTGAATAAAGAGTATCAAAATATCAGCATTAAGCTGGTACATTTATTTCAAAATTTTGCTTACTTTTGTTATGTTTTTTCATATCCTGCTCACTCTAAATTAAAAAACAATAACAAACTTTAAAAGAAAAACGAAGACAAGAACACAAAAGGAATTCAATTAAGCAATTCAAAGAACCTTCGGTAAATTTTTTGTCGCATGATCGTACCGATCTGCACCGCTAGAAAGCACTCACAAATTGTTGTCATGGCGTTGCTGCTGTCTGCTTCTATGGAGGAGCTATCTTTTCCAAAGAGTCATTTAAGTGCATCCCCAAACTCATAAATGTCGTCACTTCTAATATCGCCTACAGGTGAGAAAGTGGCCAAAAGATTATACACCAATGCAAGTCCGGATAGGATACATTCTCTGCTGGAACTTTGGAATTGTAATCGTTTCCGGTAATACACACAAACTTGGGGCAAAGTAAGGATGCTCCAGAGCCTCCATCGCTGTTGGTCTCTTTTTTGGATCCCAAGAACAAAGGGATTTAATCAGATCTTTAGCCTCGCGACTAGCAGATGGTACATTGACGAAAGACCACGGACAACAGGTACTTGAGGAAACTTGTAACCGCACGAATTCGCAAGTTGAATTCCTTCTGCCCAAGATTCATGAGTTGGACTTCCGATTACACTACAAATCTGATATAGCTGATCTTCTCGATTCTCACCACGAAAAAGAACACTGAAGGAATATAATTCAGCCATTATTGCACCAATCGCCCACATATCAACAACAGAGTTATACGATACCGAATTCAACAACACTTCGGGTGCGCGGTACCACCGTGTAGTTACATAATGTACCGTGTAGTTACATAATCCGTACAGGGTGATTGACATCCGACTTGTCGAGCTTGACCAAAATCTGCAATCTTTATGAGCTTTTCATCTTTAGTAACCAGCAGGTTAGCTGGTTTTAGATCTCGATGGAAATATCCACCAGACCGGTGCATCTGCGCAAGAGCTAGAAAGATTTGACGAGACCAGGCTCGTATTTCAAACTCTGAAAAAAGGCCTATCTTGATCTTTAATAACTCGTCTCGTAACTCAAGGTTCTTACAAAGACTGATCTTATTATTCATAAGGCTGTGCAAAGTGAATTCTACGTAACCAAAGACCAAATACAACACTTTATTCTCTAAGACGATCTCTCTGAGTATGACGATATTCAAATTGATGCCTTGACTTCTGGAAGTGCAAGGCATTCTTCCCACGATGAACATGAGTCCTTCATCTGCTTTACTGCTACAATTTCAGTACCACTTATGCTGCAATTATCTATCGCTTTCCAGACGAGTCCGAATGACCCTTCACCAACTACCTCAATCGGAGTATAACTTTCCATTCTTAATCGAATACTTAAGGAACTTGTTACAAACTTCTAATTCTGTTCTTTTGTTTGCCTGAAACGGCTTGAATGAATTTACTAATCTGATGAAACATGCAAAATTAGATGAATTTCTTTAGGTCAAGAAGCGAGAAGAAGAAAAGAGTTATGGAAACTGAAATACAATCTGTTGGTTCTGCAGCAATGGAAATAATACTAAATAGAAAAATTGTTAACGTTAGAGAAATTTCTGAATTGATAAACACTCTAATGTTGATGCACACACAAAAGGACAGAGCCACCTGCTCAACAAATTGTCCTTAACACAATAGTTCTCGGGTACTCCTCAATAATGAGAGATGCTATAACCCAACAGAGAAGATGTGTCCAGGATAGAATTGCCCGTTATGATTTGAATTAGCACAATACAAATCACCCTCTAAAACTCAACAACAATTGATAGGAAGGGAAATAAACAAGTAATGTTGCGCAAAACAAAGCAAGAAGAAGGGAAAAGAACTAGTGATAGTAGCCTGTTCTGGAGTGAATTTTAATAGACAAATTCGTTTTCTTTTTATAGGTAGAAGAAGAAGAGAATGTGGCAATAATCACGGACATTAAGTTTGAAAATTAATTCCACGTATTAATCATGGAGATAATAGTTAAAAACGGATATAAAACGGTTAAGAATAATTCTCTCCTAAAGACTCACCGGGTCATACGCCCCCACATTTAAAACAGGGTTTGAATTAGTCATAAATTATGTTTCAAAAAACGTAAGTCTTGGTTGGCCCGCAGCCTTGGCTACGCCCGTACCTGCAACACTAAGTCTCGCAGCAGCACCCGCACCCACACCCAAACCCACAGCCGCAAGTCCGCAAGCGCACAAGCGCGCAAGCCCACAAGATCGCAAGACGCAAGCGTGCGTGCTTCGGTGCGAAGCACCGTACATGTGTGCACCAACTAGCCAATTGCCTTAGTCCTCCCCCAACCAAAAAAGCTTCTAAACCCTAAGGGCCCTCCCTTAGTTGCAATTTTTGTGGTATTAAAGGGAGAACTCATCTCTAGTCTCTCCAATGTGGGACTAAAGGTTCTTCATTCACAATAGTGAAAAATGAGCTAGTGTTCCTTAGTGACTTCTAGGTCCTAAGATCCATTCCCACCAAGACCAAAAACATTTTTAAGTTCATTTTTCTCCAACAATCCCTCACATGAATGAAAACCCGATGAAAATCAGAAATCAGAAAGCGAGAAATACCACTTAGGCAATAGGTGTCCATAAGGTCTTGAACCTTTGCTTAGTGAGAAATTATCGGAACTACTTGATGGACAGTGAACGCGATGTCTTGAACTGCCATTGTCTGGTGTAGTTCATCAATAACTTCCACGCAAATCTCTCTAGGTGCTGTTAAGTTCGTGCCGTGGTATCCATTTTGGCCCTAGACGTATCCCGTTTCTCAGAATGCTCTAGAGAATCACCTCAATTCTCATAGGAAGCGGCCCACTTCCTCATTCAGATAGGTGAGTTCTATCAAGAGTGTTTACTGCTACACCCCACTTCAATCTTAAATTGAAACTACAGAACTCATTAAAACTTAATATAAAGTGATCCTTTACATGCAGTCACACTATCACATTTATACCATAGGGAAGGGAAAGAGAATGAAATTCTCTGATAGTGTTTCCTTTAACCCACCATAAATTAGTTGTCTCATTCGAAACCTTGATCTTGGGATCTCCAGTCAGCAAGGTTGAGTATCCTTCATGGCAAGTTTAATTGATGAGCTTAAGCCCCATCCCCCTCGATGCACTACTAACTATCTCCTTGGATAAACCTTTCGTCAAAGGGTCCGCGATATATTCTCCTTAGACCTCACAAAGTCAACAGAAATAACGCCAGTTGAGATTAGTTTTTTTAGGGAATTGTGTCTTCTACGAATGTGTATAGACTTTCCATTATAGTTGCTTTTTTTAGCATTAACTATTGCAGCTTGACTGTCACAATGTACAGATATAGCTGGCGCAGGCCTATGTCAGAGAGGAATGTCTTCTAAAAAGCATGTTAGCTAAGCGGCTTCCTCTTTGTGGATCAGTCTCAGCTAAACATGTTATGAAGTCTGGCCCAAAAGATTTTTCATTTCTAAGTCTTTTACCTCTTTTAGGCTCAAATTCAAAATCATATTCCTCTAAAGGTAATGCCTGACTAGTGGAAGGGACGTCTAGGGGATCAACACATATCATGCAAGATTCATATTTCAATGGAAAACATTTTCGAAGAACACAACATCCCTAGATTCCATAATAGTATTTACACCAATTTCAGAAATTTCAGAACTTACAACCATAAATCTATATGCAGTAGTATGTTCAGGATACCCTATGAAGACACAACTACAGTTTTGGGTCCTATCTTTGTTCTCTTAGGTGGAGGAATGGACACCTTAGCCAAACACCCCCACACTTTAAAGTATGCATAAGAAGGTTGTCTACCTTTCCATAACTCAAATTGAGTTTTGTCTGATCCTTTAAAGGGTACTATGTTCAAGACATAGCAAGCTGAGAGGACGACCTTCCCCCACAAGTTTGCAGGTAGTCCTGAACTAATTAACATGGCATTCATCATCTCCTTAAGGGTTCGGTTTTTCCGTTCAGCCACACCATTAGATTGTGGTGACTAAGGAGGGGTTACTTCATGTATAATTCCATGTTCTATGTAAAAATCTCCTATAGGGATTACATACTCACCACCACGGTCAAACCTAACAGTTTTAATGGTAGCATTCATTTGGTTTTCAACTTCTAGTTTATATATTTTAAAGGCTTCTAAAACATCATCCTTTCCCTTAAGTAAATATATGTGACAGTACCTCGTACAATCATCTATAAAGGTGACAAACCATTTCTTACTACCTCTAATTTGGACTGATTTCATGTCAACTAGGTCTGAGTGAATTAATTCTAAGGGTTTAGAATTTCTCTGAATATTTTTTCTATACGATTTCTTAGCATATTTTAATTCAACACATATTTCACATTTATGTTCATTTTCCAATGTAAATTTGGGAATGCATCCTATGCTAGCCAGTTTATTCATTGAATTATAGTTTACATGACCAAGTCTACCATGCCAAACATTCATTGACACACAAACATAAGCAGAAGAATCAAATTTATTCATTTCAACAGAGGTTACATTAAGTTTGTAAAGACCCTCAGTCTTTTGATTTCAAAAACCCGCCAATAGACGGGTTGGTAGTTGGTTTTGCCCCAAAACCGACTCGCCCGCCCGTTGTGCAGCCCTATGAATTACCATCTTTTGAAATCTTTTCCATTGAATTTTTCTGGTCTGTCTACATCATTCTTACCCATTGTTACAGAAGAAATAATTATTGTGTTAAGATTGTTGGTTCTGCAGCAATGGAAATAACACTAAACAGAAAAATTGTTAACGTTAGAGAAATTTTTGAATTGATAACGTTGATGCACACACACAGGACAGAGCCCCCTGCTCATCAAATTGTCCTTAACACAATAGTTCTCGGGTACTCCTCAATAATGAGAGATGCTATACCCCAACAGAGAAGATGTGTCCAGGATAGAACTGCCTGTTATGATTTGAATTAGCATAATACAAATCACCCTCTAGAACTCAACAACAATTGATAGGAAGGGAAATAAACAAGCAATGTTGCGCAAAACAAAGCAAGAAGAAGGGAAAAGAACTAGGGATAGTAGCCTGTTCTGGAGTGATTTTTAATGGAGAAATTCGTTTTCTTTATATAGGTAGAAGAAGAAGAGAATATGACAATAATCACGGACATTAAGTTTGAAAATTAATTCCACGCATTAATCATGGAGATAATGGTTAAAAACGAATATAAAACGGTTAAAAATAATTCTCTCCTAAAGATTCGACGGGTCATACGCCCCCACATTTAAAACAGGGTTTGAATTTGTCATAAATTCTGTTTCAAAAAACGTAAGTCTTGGTTGACCCGCAGCTTTGGCTACGCCCGCACCCACAACACACACTAAGTCCCGCAGCAGCATGTCACAGGGGTGCACCAAATGGCTCAACACATGGCTAA
>JAJJMC010033111.1:1120618-1186822 GCA_023531435.1 Papaver californicum | reverse complement strand
GAAATTCTAGTCAAGTGCCGCACGGAGTAAAGTCGAGGCGAAGGACCAACCCCGTGATAAGCAGCCACGGTCGCACCCACAGCCACACCCGCAAGCTACGCAAGCCGCAAGCGTGCGTGCTTCGGTTTGTGGTAATAAAGAGAGAACTCATCTCTAGTCTCTCCAATATGGAACTAAAAATTTTTCATTCACAATAGTAAAAAATGAGTTAGTCTCCTCTAGTGACATCTAGACACTAAAATCACCAAAACTAAAATTTAATTTAAAAATCATTTTTCTACGACACAATCATCTGAGCTTGCTACATGTATTTATGATGCAAAAGCATAAGAAACAATAGTTGGAGTCGAATTCGGTTTAATCAATAGAATTGAAAAAGAAAAAAAAGACTATTGGCACTCGTGTCAAAATATCAGAACGGGGGTGTGCTAAAATAAAAAAAGAGATGAGAAGAAAAAAAGAAAAGGCAATAGAGATGGAATGGGAAGGGAATATCTATTAGTAAATGTGAGAAAACTGAACAAATTCTCAAGGATTGTGTTGGAAGGTAAGATCTTTTAATTATTACCTTTCTCTCTTTTAATTAACGTTTAATTACTGTTTTGGTTGGGGAAATGTTTTGAAGATTTAGGGTTTAATTTACAATCATATCGGGGTCATTCAATTTTGTTGTTTGAAAACAATGAATTGGGAATTTTCTTAAGCTAGTCGCAACCCATCAAATAAATATTCACAGGATTTAGCTTATCAACTCTTAAACAGTACTATAACAATCAGTACTGAACATCCCTCCTGTAATTGCGCAGGCTCCTGTAGCAATGGCATATTGGTTCTTGAACAATTTCCCTTGAACCTCGATGTCTTGACAGCACATCTATGGGCCTATTTGTGTGTAACTATGTAGGTGGACAGTGAGCTGTTCTGGTGACTTTGAATCTTTAGGCGCTGACCAATCTGGGGAAGTGAACGATTCATAAGGTGAGTGGGCGCCTCACATCGCTAAAATTCATCTTGATAATGTGATGACGCATTATGCAATTGAATTAGAGCGACCCGGGCGCGTCCTTTGACCGCCAATAATGCGAGCGACGTGACCCCAAGGTAGATAAAGACTAGGATTTTTAGTTTCTGAATGTGTGAGGGTATTTAGTTCTCTTCTTCCTTCTGCTTTGTTTTTTTCACTTTGCAGTTTTCAGTGTCGACTGATTTCTATGATGTTTTTCTGCTTGTTTCTTGATTGTTAGAAGACTACTAGTGACATATTCAACTTTAGGTTATGTGTTCACGTCATAAATTTTGTTTTAGATATTGTGTTTATGTCTTATATTTAACTTTAGACTTCTGGTGAAGGATGTTGAGATTTTTGAAACATCTGTTCTAGCACTAAGTCTAATTTGTCGCCAAAGGGCTCCTATGCGACAATTCGTGACGCACCTGGCTTGTCGCATCACCTCCTGCCTCACACAACATAGCTGGTGGCTGATGCATTTCATATGGTTTTCTCTTGGAGTGTGTTATATAAGATCAGGCCATGTCATCTCCTCAGCATGGTTCGATGCACATCTTCTCAACAAATGTGTTTTTAAAGACATACCATCTGTTCTGGCCCACACTAAAATTGATATTTTTCATGACCCTGATTTCATGCTTGATAATGCTGGAGAGTCTTGAAGTTAATTCTGCCATTCTTTGCTAGACGCTAGTTTCTGCTGTTCCATGATAACTGCTACTTTCATTCTAGGGTCTGTTAAGTGGATGACTACCTATCCAACTTTAACACAGTAGTATCTCACAGCTTCCAAAACAGTACTGAACATTCCTCCTGTAATAGCGCAGGCTCCCATAACAATGACATATTGGTTCTTGAAAAATTTTCCTTGAACCTCGATGTCTTGACAGCACATCTATGGGCCTATTGTGTGTAACTATGTAGGTGGACAGTGAGCTGTTCTGGTGGCCTAGAATCTTGAGCCGCTCACCTATTTGCCAAAGGCGCACGATTCATAGGGTGGGCGACTCACAATTGCTAGAATTCATCTTGATAATGTGATGACACATTATGCGCTTGAATTGAAAAGATTGGGCGCGTCCTGCGAGCGCCAATAATGTGAGAGAACGTGACCCAAGGTAGATAAAGACTAGGATTTTAATATCTGAATGTGTTAGGGAATTAAGATGTCTTCTTCCTTCTGCTTTGTTTTTTCACTTTGCAGTTGTCAATGTCGAGTGATTTGCATGATGTTTTTCTGCTTGTGAGAAGACTATTAGTAACATATTTAACTTTAGATTATGTGTTCACGCCATAAATTTGGTTTTAGATATTTTGTTCGTGTCTTATATTTAACTTTAGACTTCTAGTGAAGGATGTTGAGATTTTTAAAACATCTGTTGTAGCTTTAAGTCCAATTTGTCTTCAAAGGCGTGCCTATTCGACAATTCGTGAGGCGCCCGCATCGCCTCGCACCTCACACGACATAGCTGGTGGCTGATGCATTCATATGGTTTTCTCTTGGAGTGCGTTATATAGACCATGTCATCTCCCAGCATGGTTGGATGCACATCTTCTGAACAAGTTCTTTTTTAAATACATACTATCCATTCTGGCCCACACTAATATTGATATTTTTCATGACCCTGATATCATGCTTGGTAATGCTGGAGAGTTTTGAAGTTAATTCTGCCATCCTTTGCTAGACTCTAGTTTCGTTCTGAGGTTTTTGATGTTCCTTGATAACTGCTACTTTCATTCTAGGGTTCGTTGAATAGATGACTCCCTATCCATATTCATGGTTTGGCACCTAGCTATCTCTACCTTGATTCTATGCTGTACAAACTACTTCAGTTATTTTAAGGATCATAGTTCATATAATTTCTCATAAGATGTACCTAATTGTTAACTTTACAGATTCTAGGTTTTTCCTACAAGATTCGGGGTTGGGTTATAACTAACTGTAACATAGTAGTATTTCACAGCTTCCAAAAACTGGCACGTTTAGTTGTTTGTGTGGTTTGTATATACGCATAAAAATAGCTTACTTGTCAGTGCTTATGAGTTGAGACATGAAACTAGTATGCTCTTCTTTTCAGGCCCACAGAAGTGGTAAGTTCAACAACAGAGTACACCGAGGACGATGTAACCAATCACATGGGTCAAGGGTCGGTCACCTTTGGTTCCTCTTTAGCGGGCGAGCCATTCAACTTCCCTGGGCTCCCTAGTGACATTAAAGCTCTCGAGAAGGGTATCTTTGGTGGTATCAATGGATTTCTTGAGGCAGCTGAAGAAATGAAGAATGGGTTCTTTCAGGTCTTTGGAAGTCCATTCGGCATCTTTAAAGAAAAGGATGATTCCTCATCGTCGTCATCAATTTTTAAGCACAGGATTCCTACTGAAGGCCAATTTGGAAATGGAGCTTCTCAGGAGCAAAAGAAGGATGATTCAGTGTATTCTGATTTTGCTGGACAGGTTAGAGATGTTTGAGCATGTAATAACTTTAACCAATACTCGTATTAATCTCCCCTGTACAGGTTTAAAGAATAAAAGTGTAGAACAAACATGTCCTAGTAATTTGTTTCAGCATCAAGTTTAGTACATTTATTTCAGATTTTTTCTCACTTTTGTTATTTTTTTCACATCTTGCTCACTGTAAATTATAAAACATTAACATAAGCCATGAACACTTTTAAAGCAAAACGAAGACAAGAACACGAAAGGCAGTCAATTATATCCACCATGATATGGACAAGCTGCCTTCGTGAATTTTTTTGAGAGGAAAGCATCGCCTTATTTTCCGAAGCACTCATTTTTTTGGCGTCTAAAAGGCTGCAGAACGATGTCAGAAAACTGAAGATTCAAACAACGTTATGGTTTCTGATGAATAATATACATTCTATCATCACTTCTACCGAAGGGTTCGGCCCCTCGATCCGTGCAGTCAATTGTATGGATTGCAGCGGTGGAAACTTGGAAGCTGTTCAGTCTAGGGTCAGTTACTACAGTATTTACTGTACTCAATTTAGTGTGGAACCTTTGCTGTTAGAAACTTAGCTTTTTCTTTTTCTTTTTCTGTTGCAGTTTGTTAGTTTTACTTGGAAGCACAATCAAGAAAAAAATAAAGAGTAGATAGAAAATTATCAGCATTAAGTTGGTGCATTTGTTTCAAATATCTGCTCAAATCACTGTAAGTTATAAAACATTAACTTAAACCATGAAAACTCATAAAAGAGAAACGAAGACAAAAGGCAGTCAATTACATCCACCAAGAGATAGACAATCTGCCTTTGTGAAGTCTGGCTTTAACAGATCCAAGTGTAGCCCCATACTCATAAACTAGGGGAAAAGTAAGGATGCTGCAGAGCCTCCAGAGCTGTTGGTCTCTTTTTTGGATCCCAAGAAACAAGGGATTTAATCAGATCTATAGCCTCACGACTAGCAGATGGTATTATTTTCGAAAGACCATCGACAACAGGTTCTTGAGGAAACTTGTAACAGCACGAATTCGCAAGTCGAATTCCCTCGGCCCAGGATTCCTGAGTTGGGCATCCGATTACACTGCAAATTTTATCCAGCTGATCTTCTCGATTCTCACCAGGAAAAAGATGACTGAAGGAGTACAGCATGGCCATTATTGCACCCATCGCCCACATATCAACAGCAGAGTTATATGAAGCTGAATTCAACAACACTTCAGGTGCGGAGTGCCACAGGGTAGTAACATTATCAGAACAAGGTGATTGATCTTCGATTTGCCTGGCAACACCAAAATCTGCAATCTTTATGGTCTTTCCATCTTTTGTCACCTGGAAGTTATCCATTTTTAGATCTCGATGGATATATCCACCAGGCCCGTGCATCTGGCTAAGACCTTGAAAGATTTGATGACACCAGCCTCGTATTTCAAACTCTGAAAAAAGACCCATCTTGGTCTTTAATAACCTGTTTCGTAACTCAGGCTCGTTACGAAAACTTCTGATCTTATCCTTCATTAGGCCTAGCAAAGTAGCATTATCAAAGATCAAATGTAACTCATCCTGCTCTTTGATGACATCTCTGAGTCTGACGATATTTGTATTGTCCCTGAGTGCAATCAATGCCTTTACTTCCGTAAGGTCAAGGCATTCTTCCAACGACAAACATGAATTCTTAATCTGCTTTATAGCTACAATATCATCACCCTTTACACTTTTATTATCTATAGCTTTCCAGATACGTCCGAATGATCCTTCACCAGATATCCCAATCGGAGTATAAGCATCCATTCTTATACCAAATTGATCGAATACTTCAAAAACTTATTACAAATTATAAACTTTTCTTGTTTTGTTTTCATGGAACAGCTTGAGCGAACTTAACTACTTAGTTCAAGAAGAGGAAGAAAAAAAGTGTTGATGCAATACAAGCAACTGAACAATCTGACTTATATAGGCAAACCAAACCTACACCTATTAGGAAACAATGTTTGAACCGAATTGACCAATGTTTCCGAGATGTGGTGGGTTTAGAAAGAATATGGAAAGACTGAAATTTGACCAAAAAATATATACAGTCGGTTCCTAGTTTAATTCTATCTTTTTAAGAATTACTAATGGCCACCTCATATAACACTGCAGGCACCCAGTTGCTGTTAATTACATTCACCACGATATGAACAAGCTACCTTCGTGGGAGTATTAATATTGGGGGAAGAATCGGAAGATGTTCAAAATTTTATAGCTACATCAAGGGTTGGGCTCAAATAATTTGAGCCCGTGTAACGCACGGGCTCACAAATAGTGTGTCTAAATAAAACCATACAGACTTTTTTTTGAGCTATGTTTAAGAAGATCCCGTTATGCTTTTACTTGGATTGCCGGTGAATTTGTCAAAGTATCTGTCGAATTTTTAAACCGAACCCGCCCCCCACGGGTTGGTATACGGTTTTGAAAATCAAAAACCCGATCATCAAGGGTCGGTTTACGGGTTTAGTATAACACCCGCCCGTATAACCCGATTAATTTGATCTATTGATGAGATTAATAGTTTTCATCCTAGCCATCCATCTAACAACAAACTTACCAAAAGAAAACTTAATTTTTTCAATCCATCTCGTTCTCTTCTCCGCCTTCAGACAGGGTTCATTTGCTGCCACTCATCTCGTTCTCTTCTCCCCTATCTCATTCTCTTCTCCACAATCCAGTGATATGAATGGTTAGAATGAATGAGTTTGAAAGGGTTCATTGCTGCCACTCTCTTCTTATCTTTTGAATGATTTGTTTGGAAAGTTGGGTTCAATTTGATCTTATGAACAGATTTGGGGATTTCTGGTTAGGGTTGAAATTGAGTGTGTGATGATTTTAGGGCTTTGATGTGAACTGAAATTGGGTTAGTATGGATTCTTGATTTCGAGTAGAATACAAATAAATGGGTTTGTGTTGTTTGATTAGAACAATAAAGAAGGTGTTTATGAATTTTGGCGAGATGAACAAGAAGAGAGGAAGATTGATGGTGGATCTGGATCGTTCTGAAGTTGACATGTTGCTGCCAGAAGTAGCAGATTGAACTGGAGAATAGTGGATGTATGAGTTGACAAAGAAGCTGGTGGTCTCAGATTGACGTTGTTGCCTTGTAGAAATTAATGGTGTTGTCTCTGTCGTCGTTGTTGGGTGAATGAATGCTATGAGTTGAATTGATGGGTTTGCAAAGAATCTGTGAAGTAACTCAGGGAAGGAAGTCTGTTTTCTATAGCTTGGTTCTGGTAGTGATTGAATGGCTCTGTTACAGTTTATAGAGCTATGGAAAAATGGTTTGTTGTTTTGAAATGATGAATGTGTGCGTGAATCTGGCTATGCGGGTTAAACCGCAAAATAACCCGAATCCGTCCGATCCGATTCGGGTCGGGTTGAAACCGACCCGTCTGTGGACGGGATGGTATACGGTTTTGAAAACTAAAATCCGCCTACAGACGGATTGGTAGTTAATTTTACCACAAAATCGACCCGCCCGCCCGTTGTGCAGCCCTACAAATTTTCAAGTCCATTTTGTGTTATGCGTTTGAAAGCCTTCGGTTTCACTCTCTCGTCGTTCTCTTCTATAATAACTGGCTCAATGTTGGGTGTAAAGATGTCTCTATATTAAATAAGATCCTTTTTCTTTAAAGAAGATGATTAAGCACTGACTGAAATTTTTGGTAAATAAAATAAGCGTTATTAAACGATGTTTATGTTTAATGGACAGTGGATTTTTTGTAAATAAATGGTCAACATATTAAACTCCTGACTGGTCAAATAACGGTCTAACAACCCAAAACCATTGACGGACAAACCTATGATCCACGATTTCTGTTGTGACGAGGTCACCCGTGACAGTCCTCATAAGAGTGCACTTCAAAGCCATTGGATATAACATTATAGATATGCACATAACCTTAGATAAAATTTCGAACATAAAAATATATTTATTTTATTTTTAAATTTTTTTACTTATTATATTCCTATATTTAATTTTTATTTATTACTTAATCCTTCAGATTAACTAAAAGACTATTTCTGACGTCCATAAGAAAACAATTTTTATTTTCACATTTTTTAAATTCCTAATAAACCTAGAACGTGGATTTGTTGATCTTCTCATCTTTTTTTTCCATGAACTTAATTAATCTGGATAAGGACTTCAAAGTTTTGCTAATCTTACTGATAAACAAATACATCATACGGAGTAATTAATACTACACAAAACGAAAGGCATAAAATGACAAGTTAGTGTATTTATCCTTGTAGATCAACAATAGCATTTTATGATACAATTATACAATACAGTGGAAGATAAAAAACGCGGATTACTAAATGTGTAAAAAGACAATATAAGTTAAAGTGTTAAACTCGCACTGCTTATTTTTATTATTAAACGACATACATGTAAGTTGATAGGCAGCTGAAACCTCCTCGTTAACCCTTGCAACTAATCAATAACCATATGGACGCTCATGTGTTCCCTCATGGAAATGACAACCTTACATCCATCAAAGCGTCCTTATAGCACATTATGACTTTGTTTGGCTTCAAAAACTACCATTATCTCTATCTTTTAAATTATAACAATACGTCTCAGTGTTGAACATCATCTATGGTTAAGTTTAACCTCGTTTTTTTCATCGATGCAGTCACTGCCATTATCACTACTAATTGTGCTACTTGTTCTCCCTCTAATCCAATTATCAAATCCCTTGGTTACTCAAATAATGATTTTTTTCTCACGGGCCACAAACCAATTATTTGATTTGCTAGAGGGACTAAAGGTACAAATAAAATAAAATATAAGGATATATAAAAAAATTTATAACTAAGAATACTAAATATATCTATATTTTTTAAAAAAATCTAGGGATATGTGCACATCGATGATGTTATATCCAACGGCTTGGAAGTGCATCCTTATGAGGACTGTCACGAAGGTGACCTCGTCACAGCAGGACTAAATACTAAAACTTAAGGCACAAATATTAATTTGCTCATTCTTCTATGAAAACAACCAAACATATCTACAAAAGGGGTTTTGTTATTAAGCAAAAGGAAGATTTTTGTAAGTATGTCGAAGACCAATTCCTTATTGATCAATTCAGATTTATCCCTAAAAAAAACAACTCAAGAATTATTTCAGAACACTTAGGAACAAGCTATTCATTAAAGGTACCCATTTCAACAATGATCACGTAGCTCACAGCTATGACATTTATGCAAAATATGAATGATCCCAAAAATGATAAAAATATCAATTTCATGGGAACTTTAAAGTGGACTCTGGTTCTACTCAAAGAAAGTCCAATAAGAAACGAGTCAGAACCGAAAGCCTAACTAAAGAATCTATATACTTAAATGATTTAGTTAATCTTAACCATAACTCAGGGACTGACCTAGGAGGGTTAAAATTTTGATTTTAACCTAGGCTAACATTCTAAATCAAGACCACTCATACAGACTAAGTTGTGAAATAGGCTTGTAGATTTGAGGATTAATCCGGGCTAAAGCCTGTTTTATCCCCCACACAGGTTCGTCCCTGCCATAACCACTCACAACTCACTGGACTCTAATCTTCTTCACTTCTTTACAGCGACAGTCACCACCACCACTTACCATCACAACTATCATCTTCATCGGGACCACCATAATCACTGCCTTATTCTTCCTCTTCCTCCTTTTCAACCTACACCACCTACACTTGCAACACCGTCGACACCAGAACCATCACCTTTCTAATTGATCAAGTTTTTATTAGGTTTGAAGACTACATTATAATTTTAAGGTTCTTAAAAAAATTGGGTTTAAGAAAAGATAATTTCTGGTTAAATTTGATTTGTATTCATCATGGGATCCATTAATGTTACGTAATTGTAAATTATTAAGGTGCAATTCGTATTGTTGTACTTTGTTTTCTAATTGTATAGATGAATCTCTGTTTGAGTTGCATAGATTTTTTGAGGAGATGAAATTGAGATAGTTATATCTTGTATGGAAATTTCAGTAGGCTTAAACCGAAGAAAAACCTAGACCGAGCATACCGAATCGGATTGGCTTTAAAATGAACCGATTACAATGCAGTATGGTGCACGGTTTCGGGTGAAAATTGGACCGATCGACCGATGTGCAGCCCTATAAAGAGCATCTCCAACGAAAAATGTGATTTTCTTGTATGTTTTGCCAAAAGGGGTTTATCTTACTTTTTTAAAAGATTCATCTCTAACCAGAACTTAAGATGTTAAGATAATGTGTCTTAGATTTGGATTTACATCCTTTGGTCATCCTTTAGTTTTAGAGGATTTCTTGGAGGATTTAAACAATCCATGTCATCAAATACCTAATTTTTATCACATAATAATATCTTCAACCAATTATTTATTTATTCATTTTTGGATATATAAAAATAAAATAAAATTGTTCCTCCTATAAGGCATGACAATTGTACTACCACATTCTCTAATATTCACACGGTTAGAAATTATCTTTTGAAAACTCCTAAAACTATGGAAAATCTGATTACAAATCAGTAAAAGATGTTTGTATTGCACATCCACGAAAGAAAGATCCAGAAGATCCGTTGGAGATGTTCTAAAGCCTTGTCAAAAAATAGTGAATCCTTTTTGGAGATGTGGGTCCTATTTCAATGTTATGGGATTCGTTAGTTTTATGAGTATTGGTTTTTGTGGTGTTAAAAACGTGGATTATTTAGCATTCTTTATTCAAAAAAATTGATGTTACATGGTTGTTAAAGACTATTTCATATGGTTAAGAAAAACGGGATATGTATATATAGATAAGTATACGGATGTTAGTTCTGAATCACAACTGGATTTTAATATTTAATCATAAAGTATAGAATTTTTTATAGTTTTCAGTATTTACAGTTTAGAGTATATATATGAAGGAGGGTAGTAGTGCGAATCGGGCAAAAATGAGTCAACCCAGTTCCTAAAAACTTCTTTCACCATTAATCTATCCTCCTCTAATATTTACAGAGTCATCATTTCTTCAGCTTTTTCATACATATTTAGACATTTTTGAATTAATTTTAAGTATTTAATGATAGTGGTTTTAATCTTGAATACTTTCTTGCACTGATTTCATGTTCTTAAAAATTGTAAAAGCTTTATACTTTGTTTGATCATTTGCTATGCACAACAATCTTCAGAAGTTTTACAAGTGATTTGAGTTATTATATATTTTTCTATTCTTAAGGATTGAAAATATCATTTGTTGTTTAAATTTTTTACTAGTGGTTCTTGAGTATGTCTAACTAATCCAATTAGTTTCCCCATATGTTTACAGCTTGTTTGGTTCCAAATGGCGTATGCCATAGTATCTGAAGTGGTAAAGGCGTATGCTAAGGTTGTTGAAATGCTTGTAGAAGCAATAGTATCTCAGACGATCTTCATTGAGTTTATGTGGGTATCTTTGATAAATCCTATCTTCACCAATTCAACTCAACCCAATAAAATCAATAATCGTAATTCTCGCAAAAGCCAAATTCATAAATTCAAATTTCAAAAACACAATTACCATATTTGTTATTCTTTCTTTATTTTTCTCTCAAAATCAAATGTCAGCAATATTCATTTTATTTTTAGAAGACACATACCAAAACAGAATGATATATTCTTAACAAGTTATCCTATCAAAGAAACTCAACCTTAATCCAACACAAAGTCGAGTATATAAATATAAATAAAGTCAGGATTTATGTATCATTTGCAGAAGCAAACATAGTCGTGAGCTTCAAAGAACTTTTAACTATGGAAAATGAACAATCTGTTTCAGAACTACTCCAAAGGTTTAAGACCGCCACCTTGGAGCTAGAAGAGAGTTTGAAAGATATGGTTAATCATGTTGAAGAAGATGAAGAAAACATGAACAATCGATGGGATTTATGCCTAGTGGGAAAGATTATCATAGAAGGAAAAATGAATTTGAAGGCAGTAGAAAAGAACAAAGGCTATACGTGGTCATTTCTAACTGAAGAAGAAGTTCAAATCTTTGAGATTGATACTAGTACTATGATCTTCAAATTCAATGTTGCTGAAAACCTAAAAAAAATTGAAACAAGGCCCTGGAGTATAATTATGCTTCATGAATATAACACAGGTGTAATATACCAAGAACTTGACTGGAAGAATCAATGTTTCTGGATACAATTACAAAAACTCCTACCAGAATATATGATTGTGGAATCAGTCAGGAAGATGGGATCACTTATGAGAGAAGTGATAACAATTGATCCTGAAAATGTCATTCCTAGTGCAAGTAATCCAGTCAAAGTTTGTGTTATTATTGATATTAACAATCCTTTGAAAAGGGGTGCTATGGCTATCACAAAAGCAGGATGTACAAGATGGATAAGGTACTTCTATGAGAAACAACCAAACAAGATATGCCCTAGCAGCTTTATCCTCAACCACAATAAGGGTAGTGATTATTTAGATGTTGTGCATAAGAAAACTCATTACTTTGGAACTAAAAACAGCATTAAAGTGGCTCATTTTTTGCTCCCTCAAGATGCAATGTTGGTCAAGATAGATAAATTAATTTCTAATACTGAAGGAGAAGATTATGAAACAGACAAGTTAGGAAAGATACAAAGAAATAACTTGATCCAAAGAACTAGCACTGCTCAATCTAACTTTGACATGAACACTATGCTCAATGAGGATCATCTGGAGATACAGGCAACCTTAAAGGCCACTCAGCAGGACAAACAAGCTAAACATAATGAAGGGGAGAAAATGGTGAAAAATGGACTAAACTCTAAACTTTATGAATTTAATTTTTCAAATTCTTTTATCACTTGCAATTCATTTCTGCACATATATGTGAAAATATAATTTTTTTATTGGAATTTATGTGGCTTTGGAAACAAATATACTAGAATGCACTTAAAAGATCTAAAAATCCTGATATTATCTTTTGTCAGAGACCAAAAATATGGTAAGAAAAATGAAAAAATATGTGTCAACTATGAATTATCCTAATGTCTTTTTCCATGATCCTATAGGTAATTCAGGTAGATTATGTCTCGTGTAGAAAAATGGTGTGGATATGGAAATCATTGAATGCAACTATAATTCTATAAATTGTTTTCTTAAAATTGATGCTAGAACAGGTGAAACTCTTTTTTCCTTTGTTTATGGTGCTTTAGATGATAACAATAAGGATATTCAATGGGAATACCTGAGTAATATGTCTAGCCAATATAATATACCTTTGGCTGTTATAGGTGACCTATATTTTGTTTTAAATCAAGATGAAAAAGAAGGAGGCAATATTATTAGTTAGTCTGATTTAGATATAGCTAATAATATTCTTTCTAGTTGCAATCTCCATAGTATGTCCTATATATGGAACCCTTATACATGGACTAACAGAAGACAAGGTCAAGATCTTATTCTGGAAAGGTTATATAGATATGCAACTAATACGGATTGGAAAAACAACTATCCTAATGCAGTTGTGTATCACCTGGTTCCCCTAGCTAGTGATCATTGTTATATTCTCCTAACTACTGCTAGAAATGAAATCCAAATTTTTTAAACCATTTAGATTCAATAAAACTTGGTTCAAAAATTCTTCTTGTAAGGATATTATTATTAGCAGTTGGAACAAGAAAATTTTGGGATCTCCTGCATTTAGACTCAACAAATCTATGTCAAATACTAAATATGATCTTAAGTATTGGAACTATAATATTTTTGGTAATGTTAATACCCAGATAGCTAAGCTTGAAAACCAACTGCACAATCTTTTTATGGCTAATTATTCTCATAACTTTGTTTGTGTTATTGATGTTCAAAATAAGCTCAAACATTGGTATGACATTGAAGAAGATTTCTGGAGGCAAAAATGTAAGGAAAAAGATTTTAAATTTGGTGAAAAAATACTGTTTACTTTCACAACAAAACCAAATTTAGAAGAAAAATAACCCAAATTGATACTTTGCATAGTGAGATAGGCATTTGACTAACTGAGAGGGAGGATATTGTTGCCAAGTTGAGGAGTCATTTTAACAAAATGAGCAGAAGTACAATGCCTCCTAATGCTAATGACTATCTTGATCATATTGTGCCTTGTATTAATATAGCTGACAATAAAATGATGACTAAAATACCAAATCATGAGGAAGTTAAGAATATTGTATTCAGTATGGAACCTTGGAAAACCCCAGGTCCATATGGTTTTCCTCCTGGCTTTTATCAGGAAATGTGGCCTACTATAGGAGAAGACAATGTAAGTATGCTTCAATCTTTCTTTAGAAGTAAGCATATGCTTAAGCAACTTAATCATAACTTTGTTAGCCTTATGCTTAAAAATAACAATCCTACAAATGCTGCAAAATTTAGACCTATAACACTTTGTAATGTGGATTACAAAATCATTTCTGATATTATTGCTTCTAGATTGAAATGCTTGCTTGATAGAATCATAACTCCTTTTCAGACTGTATTTCTTTCTGGCAGATTAATAGCTAATAATGTTGTGATTGCTTGTGAACTCATTGATTCAATGAAGAAATGCAAAGCTGAAATAGGTTGGATGACATCAAATAAGACATGTCTAAAGCATTTGATATATAAGATAGAATGTAGTTTTTTCTTGAAAACTCTTTCTAAATTAGGTTTCGGTGATGATTTTCGGAATATGATTAACCAATGCTTATCCATTGTCAGTACTTCAATCATGCTAAATGGTTCTCCTGGTGATATTTTTAAGCCTCTGAGAGGCTTGAGACAGGAAGATCCTCTATCTCCATACTTATTTATCATTGTTATGGATTCTTTCTCTAGATCCTTGATTTCTGCTAAACATAATGATAATATTCATGGTGTGAAAGCTAATAAAAAGTCTCCATCTATATCTCATCTTTTTTTTTGCATATGATTGTTTGCTTTTCACTAAAGCAAATGGCAAGGATGCTAGGAAACTTAGCTTCATTATAGATTAATTTAGTATGTATTCTGGTCAAGTTGTGAACTTCAACAAGTCGGGTTTAGCTTTCAGTCCTAAAGTTCCTAATCATGTCAAGAAAATGGTTTTAAATGAAAAATACCTTGGTGTACCTCTTCTCATTCAGCAAAACAAGATGGAATCCTTCTCAGACCTCATTGAAAAGTCCCATGGTAGGCCGACAAAGTGGAAAAATAAATTCTTAAATCAACCTGAAAGAACTATCCTCATTCAATTTGTTCTAGGCGCTCTAGCAACTCATCGAATGGCTATCTTTCTTATGCCAAATAAAATAAAAGATACACTGGATTCTATCAGATAAGATTCTGGTGGAATAAGCAATATACTAAGAAAGATGTTTACTTTAGAAAGTGGAAAGTTGTGGCTCAAGCTAAAGGCTTATGTGGTATGGGTATCAAACAATCTGCTATTATGAATCAGGCTCGTGTTGCTAGGTTGGCTTGGAGAATGATTAATTCTCTATATGCTCCATGAGTAAATCTTATGGAAAGTAAGTACTTCCTGACACCAATCCTCTACATAATATAAGAACTATTGCTGGTTTTTTGATATGGAAAGGAGTTCAGCAAGGTCTTCACATTATTAGGAATAATGTTTGTTGTGAAGTTGGAAATGGAAATAAAATTAGTATCTGGAAGGATATTTTGATCCCAAATAGGGATATACCTGTAAAGCACACTTTAGCTTCTTCTAATATGCAAACTGTCAACCAGCTTATAGATAGAAATACTAATCAATGGGATAGGAATGTGATCAATGCTTTATTTGACTTTAATATTGTTACCATATAACTAGAATTAGAATTCCTAGTCAGGGTAAGGAAAAATTAAGATGGAAACATACTCATAATAGTGATTTTACTGTGAAGTATGCTTATAAGGTATCCATGATGCAACCAATACCAACACCTATAATCATTGGAACTGGAAAGGTTTTTGGAAGTATGATCTTCCTCATAGGATTATGCATTTTCTTTGGAAATGTATCCAGTTTTGTCTTCCTTTAAGAGATAGAATTGGCAGATATGTCAAGAAGTGTCCTACTACTTGTCCCCTCTGTAACTTGGAACCTGAAACCTTGCAACACCTTTTATGTGAATGTATTGTCACAAAGAAAATTTAGAGAACTATTGGTACTGCCCTGGCTCAGTATATGGGTAACATTTCTCTACATGATTGGATGGTAAGTAATTGTTATTTGTTGCTAATAAAATAATAATATACTAGTAGACAAGATTGCCATTTCCTTATGTTACATCTGGAAGGCTAGATGCTCACTGGTTTTTGAGAATGTGCAGGTTAAGGAATCAAGTATAGTAACAAGATAAACAAGGAGTATAGTGAATGTGCAGGTTAAGGAATCTGATTGGTCGTGTAACTTTGTTAAGATTTTGGCCCTACCACTAAAAGACAAAATAGAGTCATTATGAAGTAAATGCCAAAACCCCTTATCCAACTATTTATGTCAATGCCTAATTTACCGCATGATTAATTAGTATTAATTAATTCAATCAGTATTTTTTAATCACGTTAGTTGTGAAATAAACTAGTGTTAACTAATCATCAAAACTAGTGTTAATTAATCAACCTAGAATCGTTGGATAGGAAGGATAACGTATGTCGATTCTGGGTTGGTGTTCTTCGTCATTGAAGAACACCAGAATCGTTGGATATGACCATTAACAAAAGGACGATTCCAAGAATCGTTATATTTGAGTGCTATTATAAAACGATTCTGGAACACTTTCATAAATGACAAATTTCATTTATAGTCTAGGATATTAGCACATTTCATTACATGATCTAGTACGCGTATTCTTGAAGCTCGCACATTAACACATCGCTAATGAACCTCTGAGCACGTTGGTTCAACACGACGTATTCCCTCAAGCGCATGAACATTCTTCCCCCGTTTAGAATTCTCCATAGGCTATGGAATCGTTCGACCTAAAATTAAACCGATTACAAGTTAGTATACGAATATCAAACGATGAGAGAGGGATAAATATGAAGAACTACTCACTTTCTTGTTATTAGAAGCTTGAGGATGATGCTCGTGAATCATTCTTCTAATTTTACGGAACACTCGCATTTCGCTTTTGATGATGTAGAATCTAGACGCTAGGTATCTCCATTTGCGATAGCTAGGGTTCCAGGTGCGGTCATAGAAGAATTCTTTGACACTCTTCCAAAACATCGAATAAATTTCGAACGGACGTTCACGAAAGACGGGAATGAACGACTTGACGAGCTCCAAATCTTCATCTGGTTCCCATTCAATTTTCCTGGCTCTATTTGAGTAGTGGATGAAGTGGGAGTGAGTATAAGGTGTAAGTTTTGGGCGAATTGTGCCAGGGATATAGATCCTTGTTATATAGAAGAAGTCACAACGGCTATTTTTTTCGAAAAACTCAAAATTTGGGTGAAATATTCTGCAAGAATCGTTCGTTATGTAAGTACACGTCGAACGATTCTAAGTTATCAAAAATGTAAAAATCTAGGCTTAATGGAGTCGTTATATACATAGCTCCACATTGAACAATTCTAATCTAAAAATAACAATAAAAATTGGCATGTGATTAAACCTTGGAATCGTTCGATATGGTTGTCCACATTGAACGTTTCTACCGTCAAAAAGCAACAAAAAGTTTTATTTTTTCTCCTCTTAGAATCGTTCTATATAAATGCCAACATCGAACGATTCTATGTTAAAAAATCACCTGAAATATTGGCATTTCCTCTACTTAGAATCGTTACATATGGATGCCCATATTGAACGATTTTGTTATCAAAAAGCAACATAAAATTTGGTTTTCTTCTCTACCTAGAATCGTTTGATATGAACGTTGATATCAACCGATTCTGAATACCTGCAAAAAGTTCTGGTTTTTCTGTTCAGAATCGTTTGATAGGGTTTTCCACGTCGAACGATTCTGGCAATAAAAACATCCAGAGTTCCAATGATAAATGGGAACAAATTGTAGTTTTTTTGTCGTGTCTTAGCATACACAATAATTTTAAAACAAAATATATTTGTTTTTTCATAAACTAATAAACCTAGTTATCCATATGTTTAAATCCGAATGACAAACATAAATTAAAGACATAATTATCCAAAGTGAAGACCCATTAGTTTGAAAAACAAGAAAACATTCATTCAACCACATCACCTCCTTCCTCATGACCACGACTACCTCGAACTCGTTTAGGAAGTCTTTGTCTACTGCTTGATCTGCCCCGAGCATCCTTTCTCACTCTTGGTTTTTTTTTTGGCGCCGGCTCCGTCGCCTTCCCAAAACCTAGCAAAATCTTTTTCATCCTCCAGAGTCTAATATTCTTCAATCTTCGCCTTATTCGCCAAAACATGTTTTCCTCTCCCGATACACATTTTTGCTTGGTTGATCATGTACGTGATTCGTCTTTTCTGTTTTCATTTCAAACTGCAAACAAGTTACAACTCATTTTAAACCTTCTTAACATATCATAAAAGACCACAACACGTACCGGAACATCGAGATCTCTATCCTGGTCCTTGATCAAGGGCCTATCGTATATTCGTATCACACGAGTGTGAGAAATGTTGAGGTACCACGGCATATACGCTGGGATGGCTTCAACATCGGAGTTCGCAGGCCTACCCATTCCTCATACATTAACTGACCTATTCTCCCAAATAATTTGAGTTGGTAAGGGAATGTGGACAACCTCAATATTGTTCTCAATATAACTACATTTCTCCATGTTAAATTTGAATTTGAATGCATCAAGGATCTTCTCCACAACACCAGGTTGCCTCGCCACTTTTGTCGGGTTGTACATACCCTTTGAAGTGAAAAAGACGTCCATGGTAAAGTTGTTCCGGTCACCCAACCATCTTTCCGTCCGCAAATGCTTTCTTGTAAGGGTTAAAGACAACATCCGTCGTCGTCAAGTTGTCTAGTCGCCGCCTCATCTCAAGGAGGTCCTTATTCTGATTCTTTGTCTTGCCGCTGAAGGAGTATTTGCTTCCAAATTCTTTTTCATACCAATTCCCTTATTCACCGGCCCTGTTAGAAAACTCTGGAAAGTGCAAGTATATCCATACCTACATCAACATAGGAATAAAAGTAAGAATAAAAATAGTAAGACAAAATTTTAACTTCAACACTACACCCCTTGAATTACCTGGAGAAGGGCCACATTCCATGCGACTTGGGTCCTGTCTACCCTGGTACACTTTGTCATTTCATTTAATAAGTATGCAAGGCAAGCAGTGCCCCAAGAGTACTCGCTGACTTTCTCTAATAGTTGAACTTACTGGATGTAGTTCGCATTCACCCGAGAACCGAAAACATCAGGGAAGATAACAGATCCCAGGATGTAGAGAATATATGCGATGGCGCTAGCAATGATACGGTCCGCGGTCATCACACTACTTTCATGAATACGTAGTGTTTCCAAGAACTCATCCCTAAGGTGGATGAGATGGAATATTCTCTGTTTTTTCTCTTTCACCACCGTCATCTCCGTCGTGGTCTTTTCCGTATCCCAACCAAACACCTTAGAGGTGAACTCGCATATGTCCTTCCAATCTACCTTATTTTGGTAGTTGGGCCCCCTCACGGCTTTACCTTCCATGCTCATACCCGTGATCAACTACATATCGTTTGGAGTTATTGTCATTTCCACATACGAAAGATGAAAAGTATCCATCTCCGTGTAATATCTCTTGAGGAAGGAAAAAACATGGGGATTTTCATACCAAACCTTGGAGTTATTCACTCCATACATCAATCATGTTTGTTCGATGATATCTTGTACTTGAGGTGCTTCACCATCCAGTGGTCATAACTCCATTGTTGAATGATGATTGTTTTGGAAGACGCAAGACATTGGTCTGATCCTAAATGACATATCACGACAAATTAGAAAGTGCATTAGGATAAAATAGAAGTAGACGATATATACAATAAAGTTGAGATACTTACCATGGTTGCACAGATCTTAGCAGCCCAACTGTGCTCGTACCCCCATAGTAACTGTCCTCCGTCACCCGGTAACCTATGAATGGGCTTATCGGACCGCGACTTAACAACATTGAAGCAGTTAGTAAGTATGTTCCATTCTTCCTCCTTCCTAGCGCTGCATCTTTATCTCCTTCTTGTTCCTGTGGTGGTTCTTGTGGTCATCCACCTCCTCGTTCTTCTCCGTCACGGCTCTCGCTATCTTCCTTATCACTTTCCTCTTCACGTGGAAATCTATCAGAATTTGTACCAGAAGAAGAAAAAGAATCTTCTATTTGGTGATCCTCTTCATTTGTTTCATTAACGCAGACCGTTTTAGCTTTGCCCGCCGAACCCCTACGGTGTCTAACCGTCAAGTTCTAACCGTCCTTTTGACGAGGTCCCAAGCTCTCGGGAGAAGTATGATCATGCTTTTTCTTAGCTCTTTTTTCACCTTTAGTAGCCTTTCCCTTATCCCTAAAGAGTACGACAACATACAATAACCAACTTTAGGAATTCCAAGACTAGAATCGGCCAACACGATACACACGTATCCAATGATTCATAACACTATAATTCTATAATCATTCTGTGTTGGTTTTCGTATCCAACGATTCTAGGCTAAAAAACCAACAAAAACTCTGGAGGTTTCTTGACTAAGAAACATTGGATAAGGATGTCCACATCCAACGGTTCTGATGAATGTTCATTTTCTTCTCGACCTAGAATGGTTTGATATGAATGTCCACATCCAACGATTCTGGGAATTGTTCTGATTCTTCTAGACCAAGAATCGTTGGATTTCATATCCACATCCGACGATTCTGGGTCGATATTTCATGACTTTTCAGTTGCACTGGAATCGTTCGACGGGGGCATGAACATTAAACGATTCTAATTTGAATCGTTTGATGTGGATATGAACATCGAACGATTCTGGTTTTCACAGAAAACCCAGAAATCAAATTTATCAATTTTTGAGTGGTTGCATGCGCTTGAAACCTAATTTAGATTGATAAGATGATAGAAAAGTACCTGATTCGAGCCATTTGTTGTATCGAGCTAAGAGTTTCTTCGTCTTCCTCCCTCGAAACCGTTTTCTTCTTCGGTTTATGTTTAATTGCTTGTACAATTTGTGAATCGCTTCCACTAGGTTGAGTTGATCCTCCGGTGAGATGTTTTACTTGTTTTGGCATTTTCGTTATATAGAAAAATCAAACGATTAATCGGTGTTTGAATCGTCGATTTTTGACGATGTTTTGGTTTGAAATGGAGAAGAAGAAGGAGAAAATAATAGAAGAGAAGAAGAAAAATCATTTAATGAAATAGAAATGAAGTAATTAGTTTTAGTAATGAGTTCACTTTTAATTTGTAATTTTAGATTTTTATAGAGGATAACTTAGTATTTTGATATAAATTTAAATACCCTTATCTATTAGTATGAGTGGACATAAAATTGAAAAGGATTAAAATAATTCTCATAGACCGAATATAACCATGTATATAAATCTAATAATTATACTTTTAACTTTCTATACGTTGCGCGTATAGATGAGATTTAGTATATCTTTCATTATAAACTACCTAATCCAATGTACGATCTTCTTCGTGTTGATCAATGTTTATTCTTCTTCTTTTCAAATTCTCCCACTTTATAAAAGACCATCAAACCATTATCCATCATTTAACTTATTCAAGATACCAATGAAACTTCACAAGAAAAATAATAAAATCTGGCAGTGGTGGTGGAACTATTATATTTCTGGTGGCGAGTGTACATCATTCACTTAAAAATTGTATAAAACTTTGTATTTGTACTATTTCTAAACACTTATAAAATTTGTGAAAGAAAACATCAACAGAAGAATCGATTGGTCACGTTTGGCACTTTGAGTAGTAGGTGGTAGGCCGACCCAACAAGACAACACAATTGTCTGCTGGGGCTAAAAGAGAGTTCTGATGACTTACTGGGAGACCAGATACATGGCCAACCAGGGATGCGAAAGCTTTGACTTTAGTTTAATAAGACAGTATCAAGCATCCTCGTATATGTATTTTGATTGTGTTTACTCCTCTTTATTGTTTCCATGAACGATCGCCCACCGAGTATATATATATATATATACTCAATAAAAGCATATCCGTGATTTACATGTACATCCAGTTCCTAATATTTCATTTTCTTTTTTCAAGAAGTTTTTAGTTTTGTGACTTTTTTATTTTGTTGAATTTTCTGACAATGGTTGTTAAGGAGCCCGAATATATTTTATAAGAATTATTTTAACCCTATCATTAAAGAATAAAATAGGATCATTTCAAGAATCATATCAAAAATACCTTATCCAACTATAATTAATACGTTTAATTAGTGTTAATTATTAAATTAATTCTTAGATAAGTTTTAATTAATAAATTATTTATTTTTAATTTTTAATTTATTTTTTTGTAACTTTTAAAATTATTATTTTTTATTTTTATTATTTATTTTTTAAAAAACTTTTGTATTTTTTTAAATTAGAAACGGTGGATAAGTGCTTTTATATCCACCGATTCTAGGCAAAACAATTTGCAGAAAACTTTTGAATTTGTTTTTTTTTAGAATCGGCGCACGTGGGGAAATTTATCCACCAATTCTGGGCAAAAAAATTGTAGAATTTTTTTTAAATTTGAGTTTTTATGAATCGGCACACATCGAAAACTTTATCCACCAATTATAGGCAAAAAAAAGTGTAAAAAACTTTTGAAGTTGTGTTTTTTAGAATTCACACACATGTGGAACCTTATCCACCGGTTATGGACATATTTTTATGAAATAAATAATAGTTTTTGGTTTTTTGTCTAATGATCGGTCGGTATGACTGTTAATATCGACTGATTCTAGAGTGTGATTTTTTTATAATCGATTGTTATACGCACCTATATATACCGATTCCTCAAGTTCTTTGTCAATGAAGAACATCAAACCAGAATCGGCATATCTGTGTCATCGTATCCACCGATTTTATTTTTTTTAAAAATAAATTTCAAAATTCAAATATTTTTCAAAAAAAAATGTTTTAATATTTGTTTTCACTTTTTTATCGGTTTTGAGAGATATAGGAATAAAGCAAAAAGAAATTAAAAAAATAAATAAATTTATTTTTAAAAAAATTAAAATTAAAATTAGTTAAATAAATAATTAAATAAATAGAAATATTTTGTATTTGGGATAAGGATAGAAATATAATTCTAATCAGTGAAGGTAACTTAGTACTTTAGCCCTTTTTAGATAAGAGGGGTTTGATAAGATTCTTGTAATGATCCTATTTTGTCTTTTAATGGTAAGCCCAAAATAATTCTTGTACGACCAAATATAGCCAGGTTAAGGAGACTGATTTCGATTCCATTTTTCTGAAAATAAACAATATAAAATTAGGAATTATAGAGGAAGATTAAGAGGACTGAATACTAGGCATAAGTAGTGTTTTTTTTTTAATTAATGCTATTTAATTTGGTTTTACATTTTTTAATTATATAATCATTTTTGTGACTAAATCTATTTATTTTTAATATAAATTTGAACTTACCAAAAAAAGGTTTATTAAGGAGAGAAATGGAGGTAGAAAACTACATTTGAAACATTACACTGTGAGCCATCCCCAATATGCAAGGAACTATATTTTAAGTTCGACGAACTATTATAGGAACTAATAAAGGGATTGTTGTTTGACTTTGGAGTCTATCTGTGCTGCCTTGCCCATATATACTCAATTAGAATTTATTTTATATGTTGTGAGTGATGGTTTAAAAAGGGAGTAATATCTATTAATAGCATATTTCCCTTTTTGCATCAACTGTTCTAAATATGGAGCAATGGAAATTTATCTATTACTTTATATACACAGTCATATATATAAGGAGGTATGATATAAGTATCGACTAATTCTAGACTTATTTAATCAAGCTATCCTATATTATAAAAGATATAATTATTTTAATATAAACATAATAGCAAAATAAATAAGTATTGTATGAACTGTATGGATTAGTGACTGTATACATGACAACACACACTCAAAGTGGTAGCAGGTGCATCATAAAAATATTTTTGAGCTTCAAAAGTTATATGTTGTGGTTGAATAAGATTGCGAAGGATGTGTCAATTCACGAACGAAATGACAATCTATTCTGATATCCTTTGTGAGTTCGTGAAAAACATGATTATTTACAAGGTAATCTGACTGTTGTTGTAGTTTAGTTATTAAATTAACAAAAGCACAATATTTCATTTTATCAACGGATGAATGTGAGACAGTAGGTTGCTTCTTGGATTTTTGAGAAATAGAGTTATCACCTAGTAAAATGAAATATCCAATGGTGGATCGACTAGTGGTAGGACATCCAGCTTAATATAAATCAATAAAACCCCGTAAATATAAAAAACTACGAGAATAAAGAAGTATACCATACCTTAATAGTCTTTTTTAAATACCGAAGAATGTGCAAAGTGGTATAACGGTGAACAAAGCTAGGAGAAGATAAAAATCGACTTAAACAAATAACCGCATAAATAATATCAAGTCTGGTATGGTTAATGTGAGATAAAGTAGGCAGCGTATGAGTCAACATAATTGAAGAGGGTCGGAAAGAAGATCGCTACTTGTATGCAATGGTTTTAAATGTTGATACATTGGTAAGGGATATGGCTTTGTACCTGTTAATCCAGCATCATGTAAAATATCAAGAGTATATTCACGTTGAAAAAAAAGAAATCCATATGAAAAGCAGAAAAGCTCTACCCAGAAAAAGGTTGTAAACTTCCAAGATTGTTACTGGAAAATAATGTTTCCAAACGTGAAACCAATTGGGAAATAACATTAGGGTCACTACCATTAATAACAATATCGTCCATATACACTAAAAAGAAAAAAGATGAAGAATCTCGATAAAGAGTACACAACGAATTATCAGCCGCCGGTTGCTGGAAACCCTCAATAATACGAACATAAGAAAATTTTGTAAACCGCTGGCGAGAGGTCTGTTTCAGTCTGTAAATAAAATTGTTTAAACGAAAAAACTTTTTAGATTAGCGAATTCAGGTTGTAGACGCATATAAACTTCTTCATAATCAATATCACCTTGAAGAAATACATTATTAACATCAAGTTGGTGTAAATGCCAACCTTTTATGGAAGCCAAAGAAACTAAAACTCTAACAGTAACTAGTTTTGTGACACGTGCAAAAGTATCATGATAGTCTACCCCTTCAAGTTGGGTATACACTTTTGCAACCAAACGAGCTTTGTATCACTCGATACTACCATTAAATTTATACTTAATTTTGTAGACCCATTAGTAATATCTTTTTCGATAATGGTAAATAAAGGTTCGTTCAAGACTTGTGAAGATTTATTTTTAAACCTAATTTCTAAGACTAAAAATAGCAAAACTTAAATAAAATTGATAAAAAAAATTGAGAGTAAACTGAGGCTAAGATTCCACTATTTTCCAAATTTTAAAATGATTTAATTCGATAATTATAACCATGCCATTCTTACATTTAATTTGATTCTAAAATATTGCAACAAGTAGATTTTTAGAACAACAATTGTATAACAAAAACATGGAATATCTAAAACCTAGGCCAAGCATGTACCATCTAACGAAATCACAATTGTTTAATAAAAAGGGTTAATTAGACTTTGGTACCTGGGTTTTGTCCAGATTTAGTGTTTTTACTTACATTTGTCCAACGTTAAACTTTAGTACCTGGAATTATTATTCACTCGTTAAGACCCATGAAATGACGACGTGTCAATTTCCGTCATTTAAATTTGAACTAAAAAAAATAAACTTTGTTAAAAATGACAAAACAAGATACTAAATCTACCTAACGGTTAAGATCTACGGTTTATATTAGATCTTGTTCCATCTCAAAGATGAACGGTTAAGATCTACCTAACTTTTATAACCTAACGGTTAAAATCGACCACTTCACTTCCTCCCTTGTTGTCTCCGCCTCTCCTCCTCTTCCTTCTCAAAACCTCATTCGAAGAACTTTCCTGATTTAAGGAATGACAGAGAATTAATCAACAAAAATAGTAAAGCAAAGTAAACTTAAGGGAATTATCAACAAAATCGATCAACGCGATAAGTTTTGTCTCTCCTTACTCTTTTTTCTACTAATCATCTATATTTGTCCATATTTTCATCTTTGATTTTCTCTCTATGATTTTCTTTTTCTCGTTCATATTTTCTTCAAAGCTAGATTTTCTTATAGTTGTAATCTCCTCTTAGTCTTTTTCTTAAAATATTCTTAGGGTTTATTCAGATCTAGGTCTGATTTTGATTTTGTAATCTCCTTTTAGGGTTTCTCTTCAAAACCCCTTTTCATGTAATTCTTTATTGATTTGGATTTTGATTACTTAAGTAAAAATAGCCTAATTAAAGCTCTGATATTATTTATTTTTTGTTAGGTGGCTTTTGTTTTTCCTTTTAGGCTCTTCTTAAGTTGTAGTTGCTTGCACATGACTTGTGTGTTTTTCAATCTCAAATCTTTGCGAGGAAAACTTTTTATCCTGTGTTTGAATTAAGTCATTGTAGATTTCAGGTGTAGAATCCGCTGAATATCGCCCAAAAAATACAGTCCTTTTTGTTCATCAGCAAATAGTGGTGCTGAAAATGGCGAAGCAGGAAACAAAGGAACTTCAATTATGGTATTAAATCCAGATTTTCTACCTTTATTTGTATGTTTATTTTGCTGATTTTTTCTTTGATTAAGTGTGTTTGTTGATTTGTTATATAGTTAAATGGGTTGTTGTTGTTGATTTATATGTCTGTAATGTATATTTGTTGGTTTATTTGCATTCATGTTTGGATTTTGTTATCGATGGAATTTATTGGAATCTTCTTACTTTTTTTGCATTTTCATGTCAATTCCTAGTATGTACTTTCTACATATCTGCGTTTGTACAAAGAACTCATAATTAAATCTGTAAAGCTAGATTAGAATTGAAGTGCCAGCATGTAGCTTGACTGTTCAAGTTATTTAATAGAGAGTTGATTTCCTTAGATATGAAATTGATTCTTTTGTAATGGTAGTATTCTTCTCTTTGGTGTACAATCCATATGCAGTTGTTGGAGACGGATGATGAAGCTGAAGGTAATGTTTATGAACTTATAGCCTGAGTATGTTACTTATATGGACCAGTGATTGATCTTGGACCTGATTCTTTTACAAATGCACTGGAAGAGGATAATGGTCTTGAAGTGGTTAATGTGTCTCCAGTTGATCAATCCTTGAAATTCCTTATGGGCTTAGACAGTGGTTTAATGACCATGAAGATATTTTTGGTGAAGATTAATTAGATAATGAAGATTTATTTTATGAAGCTGCAGAGGTTGAACAAGTTGTAGAACCATGTTTAGTTGAGGTGGGCTTATAATTTAGTGATAAGTTGGCATTTAAAAGACACCTTAGAGCTTATTTTGTGCAACATGGAATTCAATATAAGCTCTAGAAGAGTAATAACTTGAGAATTAGAGTTGTATGCAAGATCTCTGGACTGCCTCTTAATTGTCCATGGTTCATGTATGCCAGAAAGCTTCCGAATGAACCTACATTCAGTATTAAGGGTTTCTGTTTGGAGCACACCTGTATTGGAGACCCACCTGGGAGATTTTCTTCATATGTGTTTGTTTCAGTTTTTTATTAAACTCCTATCTCACTTGCTCTCATTTTGTTGCAGCCAAAGAGAAGCCAGGTGCTTCTGTTCTTTCTTGGTTGTGCTTTTGGTGCTTGGCTTTAGGTATTTCTACTTACTTTTTTCCTTCATTCTATTGTAATTTCTTATGTTATTATGTATAAGCATGACACTGTACCTCTAATAATTATCCCCAAATTTCTATTTATTTTTTCTCTTATGTTACTAGGATTGACTAACAACATTTTATCGGTTTTTTTGTTAGTGATAGGTTATGAGAATGCAAGGAAGAAATCAGAAGTTCATTAAATTGAGGGGTTAGCTGGTGGGATATTTTTTAAATCCATTGTTCTGAAGATGTATGTTATTTTTGTGTTCACTTCTCCGTCATTTTCTGGGCTATTTGGATGGGCTCGGATCCTTTGTATGATTTCATATGCCTTTGACGGGCTTTTCATTTGGACGGATCCAGATAAGAATATTTGTATCTTTCTAATATTCATGAATTGGCCTTGTTAAAACCATTATTTGCGTGTCTAATTGATAAAGATGATAATGTTTGAACCAAAACCAGGCACACTTACTCAAGACTTTAGGCGGCCTGGGCATACAAATAAATAACTCTTAATTGGAAGGGAGTTCTAAACAAACACAAACAAGGACGAATCAACGAAATCAAACCTATTGAATCTAGCAAACAAAAAGCATGATGGCTCCACTTAGATTGTTTCTAGACCAGCTTATATTCTTCCAAAAGGAAACTAGTTACAGTTTTAGCGAATCTCTCAGAACGATCTGAATTAGATTAAGTCGAATAGAAACAGGATAAGCTCTAAGGAGCTTTGATAACCCTGCCTCTTTGGCAACTTTTCCCTGGGTTACAAGGTTACTCTAATCAACTTAAAATAATCTTCTTGGACTTTAAGTTAGGCTAACAAAGTAACCAATACAATCCTTTTGAATGATTTTCCAATAAGCTCGATACCAATCGGTCTTCTTTCTAGTCAAATTTTAAGGATTAGGTTTGCATTAGGTAACGCGTTCCTAAGGCGGGAAAGAAGGAAACAGTGATAAAATCCGAGTCCTTATCTTATATGGCCAGTCCTTGTCCTTTACTAGAAAATAAATCCGTATTCAATTCCTCAACATATATGCATACGAAGGAATACAGTAAACCCACTTGCAGGGGATTCGTGGGTTGATCGAGTCTTACCTCCCGTACCAAACGGGGGATGAATCGGTTGTAGTCGACTTGGGCCACCGACTCCTGTGTCAGTATACGAACCCGAGGGGCCGAGACAATATCATAATTGTTATCCTTCCATGTTGCAGTTTATATTTAAATACCCTTGCGTAGGGTTCAAAATAATAATAAAGTTCAAAATTCCAAAGTCCAAAGTCCAAAAATAACAAAAAAACAGAAAAATACCTAGAATAATTACAAAAATAATAAGAATTTCCTAATACAGTTTTCTAAAAATAAAAACCTAAAAAATTAACTATAAAAAATAAAAAAATCTTGTCTTTTTTTTTCATTCTTTTCGCTTTGTCTTTGACTCCAAGTCTTTAATCAATCAATATAATATGTAGCTCCAAAAGAAAACAGTGAGTTTGCAACGTTTATAGACGTTACAGACTAACTGTTACGGAAGGGATGAAAATAAATATTGCAGATGCAACAATATCCGTTGCAAATAGGTTGAAGAAACCGTTACAACTGAAGATAAACGTTGCAGTTGCGACAATATCCGTTGTAAACCGATGAAGAATCTGTGGCCGATTGGTTGAAGATTATATTGCCTATTCCTTTTTCTTCATGCACCAGCAACAACAATTTTTCTGAGTTGATTTTGATCGCTCTGTTCACCTCCCGAGCTCTCCCCAAGGCTCTCTACCCTCTTATGACTCGAATCCATCCTATTTATACCTCACAGGCCATCAGATCTTCAAAAAATCATCATTAACAACAAATATACTTGGGTATTATTTTCTCATAATCGTGATCTGATTTGATATTCTGTCTTGATTTCATATATCTTTCGATTATGTGCAACTCACTCTTGATAAGGCCAGTATATTCTCTGTTTTAAAGCCCAAAAATCACGTAAAATATCTTCATAAACTCAAACACAGATTCGCGGAAGAAAAGATGGTTTCCCGCCTAATTTTTGAATTTGAAATAGGTGGGTGCCCGTAATCCAAGGCATGGGTGCCTTTATAAATTCTGGGGGGTGCCTTTAGTATTTTTCTGGGTGTCTTTATAACTTTTTGAGCCAATTTTTCATAAATATTTATTTATTAAAAAATACCTACCAATACAATAAAATGACAATATTAGTACAAAATTGAGTTCCAACACTATAAAGATTGAAAACGAATTAGACACATAAATGTGTTTATCAAATACCCCCAAACTTATTATTTGCTAGTCCTCGAGCAAATCTAATCTAAAAATCCATCATAACTCACTTTCGAAGGCATCGCGATTGCACTTAGCGTGTGCAATAATCCTTTAAACCCCTAGGTGTCCCTAGTGGACGAGTTTTGTCTCGTGAGGGTTTACAAGAGATATACCCACAAAACCTTTACTCCAAACCCTAGCTACCTGTGAACGATTGAGGATGGACACTAAACAAGCTATTTAGTTGGCATACTAAACTCTTCCCTTATAAGAGTCATTACCCTATATGAGTCTAATTGTTGCACACGAGTTTTCACTCAGCATACTAAAATTCATACAAGAATTCAAAACTTTACTTAAATAGTCATTCAACCATAATACTCAGAATCTATCAAAGTACAATCACATGAAAAGATTTAGAAGATGAATATAGACAAAATGAAGTCTGTGCGTGTTGACTAATGTGAACGGTGTTTCCCATATATGTCTGAAGGTCAGTGCCAGGATGAATGGATTAAGATATGCTCCCACTAGTTTTATTCCTTAAACTAATATCGCCTCAACTGGTATATACAAGGGTCCCATCGGACGATTTATTGAAAATATTTTAAATGTATTGACAACATGATTGGATCCAATGAATACAAATGCATGCTCCTTATCAACATTGTATATGATAGTTCTCATGGATCCTACGTTCCACGCTTGCTTAGGCGACGGAGACAAGGAGAACACATATATATTGATATCCAAGTGTCAATACTCGATTTTTTTGTGTTTGAATAATGGGCTAAATAATACAATAATGGGGCTTGATCTCAAACACTCTACTTCATCCTGGCGGTGATAACAATTTGATACTGGTGCCCCACCAAATCACTTAGAGAAACACAAAAATCCGTATTCAATTCCTCAACACATATGCATACGAAGGAATACAATAAACCCACTTGCAGGGATTCGTGGGTTGATCGAGTTTTACCTCCCGTACCAAACAGGGGATGAATTGGTTGTAGTCGACTTGGGCCACCAACTCTTGTGTCAGTGTACGAACCCGAGGGGCCGAGACAATATCTTAATTGTCGTCCTTCCCTGTTGCAGTTTATATTTAAATAACGTTCCGTAGGGTTCAAAATAATAATAAAGTTCAAAAGTCCAAAGTCCAAAAATAATAAAAAACAGAAAAATACCTAGAATAATTACAAAAATAATAAGAATTTCATAATACAATATTCTAAAAATAAAAATCTAAAAAATTAACTATAAAAAATAAAAAAATCTTGTCTTCTTTTTTCAATTCTCTTCGTTTTGTCTTTGACTCCAAGTCTTAATCAATCAATATAATCTTTCGTTCCAATTTGTTTTTGATCCAAAACATGTAATACAAATAAAATACCCAAAAACGTAAAATAAAAAAAATTAAAATAAATAAAAATCTAACTAAACTAATTAACCTAAAAAAGATATTAAAAAAATTCTAAAAACAACTCCACGTCGGCGGCGCCAAAAATTGATATGTTTTTCGATAGTTGTAAATAAAGGTTCGTGCAAGACTTGTGAAGATTTGTTTTTAAACCTAATTTCTAAGACCTAAAATAACAAAACTCAAGTAAAATTGATAACAAAATTGAGAGTAAACTGAGGCTAAGATTCCACTATTTTCCAAATTGTAAAATGATTTAATTCGATAATCATGCAATTCTTACATTTGATTTGATTCTAAAATATTGCAACAAGTAGTTTTTTAAAACAACAATTGTATAACAAAAGCATGAAACATCTAAAATCTAGGCCAAGCATGTACCATCTAACAAAATCACAATTGCTTAATAAAAATCATTAAATCAATTTTTAACCAAGGCAAATAATCAGAAAAGAATTGCATAAATTAATTAAATAAATATTACCACGTAATCTTTGGAAAAATTGTTTCCTCCGTCGCCTCAGAGATGGGGTTTAGCTCCCCATATTAATCACTTGATCATAATTATGGTTCATGTCTCAAAAAAAATGTTTACAATCGATAAAAATCGAGTAAAACAAAGAAAACAATGAGTTTACAACGTTTATAGACGTTACAGAATAACTGTTACAAAAGGGCTGAAAATAAATACTGCAGCTGCAACAATATCCCTTGCAAACAGGTTGAAGAAACTGTTACAACTGAAGATAAACGTTGCAGTTGTGACAATATCCGTTGCAAACCGATGAAGAATCTGTGGCCGATTGGTTGAAGATTTCGTTGCATATTCCTTGTTCTTCATGTAGCAGCAGCACCAACAATAATTTTTCTGAGTTGATTTTGATCGTTCTGTTCACCTCCTGAGCTCTACCCAAGACTCTCTACCCTCTTATGACTCGAACACATCCTATTTATACAGCACAGACCATCAAATATTCAAAAAATCATCATTAACAACAAATATACCCGGGTATTATTTTCTCATAAACTCTCATGATCTGTTTTGATATTTTGTCTTTATTTTGCGTATCTTTTGATTATGTGCAACTCACTCTTGATAAGGCCAGTATATACTCTGTTTTAAATCCCATAAATCACGTAAAATATCTCCATAAACTCAAACACAGATTCGCGAAAGAAAAGATAGTTTCCTGCCTAGTTTTTAAATTTGAAATAGGTGGGTGCCCGTAATCCAAGGCATGGGTGCCTTTATAAATTCTGGGGGGTGCCTTTATAACTTTTGATCCAATTTTTCCCAAATATTTATTTCTTCTAAAATACCTACAAATACAATAAAATGACAATATCAATACAAAATTAAGTTCCAACACTATAAAGATTGAGAACGATTAGGCACATAAATCTGTCTATCAATTAGCAATCAACAATAAACTTATCAGGAGGAAGACGTCCATATTTGTCCAAGTGTTATTGGCATCCGAATCCTGAACTTCTTTAACCATGAAAGCATGCCATACTAGAATTTACATTGCAACCTTAAAGAAGTTGGTTCAATCGTACTCATAACTTTGGTCAAGAAAATTTTATGAGAACGACTACAATTAGAAAACGATAAATAACTTGTCAGAGGATAATGTTGATATTTAGAACACCCAACAAATGGACAAATATATTCATGTAATTACGACAATGAACGATGAATTATTTCTGACATATTGATTTTGGTTTTACAAATTTTCAAAAGTCATGGAGATTTTGTTATGTTGACCATTTTGTAACGACACATTTATTATTTGAGAATTAAAATCTTCATAGTCGGTGTAATTGTTTATTGTAGTTGCTACAAAACATTAGAAGCTAGCTTTCCTTCTTTTAAACCAACAACTCAAACTAATCTAACAAACTAACTACAATCTGCTCAACTAATCTAAAGTAATTCAATTGATAAAATAACCACTAATTAACTAATCAAGGGAATATTAATCATTATAGGAAATACATGTATAAGGGTTCATTGAATGTACTCCAAATTAGTTTGAACATTCCCCAATTCCACATGGAATATAAACCAAAATTTATGTATTCTTAAAACTCTTTAGAATATCTACAAAGTAAATACAAACATAAAATCAAATTTTGTTAGGAAAGAAAACAAAGTTCAATGTAGGATTCGCTAAGGTGATGTGATGTCTCCCGTCACCCTAGTATTTAAGGGAGTGCTCTTTTATTTGAACATGTGGGTTCTAGCTAAAAAAAAATTCTAAAAACAAAACCTTGATCTACATTGGACTAATATTTTTGGTCTATCTTTTTGGTGGGTTTAGTTGTAGAATTCCCAATTTCAGAATTCATACAAATTCCCCGTGTGTTTTTGAAACTTTTTTAACCCCATGGTATACTAGTCCTGGCTTGGTTCCTGCTCAATAGGCATTTGCTCAGGAGGCATGAGGGTGCAATCCCTAGTTATACGATGTGATCTCATAGTTGTGCATGCGCATCAGCAAAACATAGAGATTCCACCTCCCGTGGGATGAAAATCGGGATACTATTATTTTACCTGGCGTTTTTTAGGGCCACCAAAAACGAATTAGGGGCGACTAATAAAACAAAATAAGGTCATTTTGAAGTAATTTCAAGACATCCCTAATCCATATATTTTCTATAATGGCTAATTTATCCTTGCTTAATTAGTGTTAATTTTGATTAATTAGTTAATTAATTTGGTTATAGTTAGTGTTAGATGATGATTTTGAGTTTTAGTATAGAAATAGAGAGTGTGTTAAAGAGGAAGAAGAACAAGAAGAAGAATTTTTGGGAAATCAAATTTTGACTAAATTCAATCATAAACATGGATGGGTATGACAAAAAAGATGAGATTGAACATGAAGAACATAGTATTGAAGGTTCAAACACGTTTAGAGACGACGATTTGGGTTATTTGTTGGATGATCCAAATTTTGGTGTGGAAGAAAACCTAGACGATGAATCACATCAAAATGAAGATAATAATGCATCAAACAACCAGGTATTGTGTTAAGAAGCTCAAAACCCAATTTATATGCGTTTGTATGTGATCGGCAACAAAAAACATACATTTTTGCATGCATTTAATGCCATGTACGTCTCATAATCAGTATTTTATGGTACTCCATAAACTAACGATTATACGTCTGCTCCACAATATTTGAACAATCGGTAGTCTCGTGAAGATTACTAACTACCGATTATACAAAATCCCCAAATTGAGATTTTTTTGAAGAAATTTTTACATAATCGGTAATTTAGGAAAACTTATTGACTACCGATTATGTTAGTCGCCCCAAATTGATTTTTTTTTAATTTATGTTTGCACAATCGGTAGTTTAGTAGAACTTATTATCTTTCGATTGTGTTAGTCGCCCCAAAACTGAATTTCTCCAAACCTACAAAGATATTATTTTGCAAACTTTACCATCGGTAGTTAATGTCAAATAGTTACCTACCGATTGTATTATAATCGGTAGTTGTGTGTAACACACTAAACCTCCGATTATATGTGTACATGAGTTGAGTTGATTTCTTGCTACCATCGGCAGTTTAGGAATACATATTACCTACCGATTGTAGATAATCGGTAGCACGGGAGTATTATTAACTACCGATTGTGCATAATCGGTAGCAAGTGAACCTAATTAACAATTGATTATCATTGTCTAACACATTGCTATTTTACGTAGATTATTGAATGGGTTAATTCTTTTGCATACGAGGGTCCTGATACTTCCCTACACAATGCAAACGATTTGGTACGCTAAATACCCACTCTTAACTTCTTCTTAGAATGTATGTTACATGGTTAGGCTTATGATATTTGTTTTGTTATATGCGCATTAAGACATTTGAAAGTAAGACGGAGGCAAAGGAATGGCTTCTCAACAAGGCAAAAGAGAAGATGTGCGTTGTAATTCAGAACAATTGTGAGAAAGTTGATCGATTTGAAATGATTTGTGAGAGAGGTGGCGAGCGAAAGAGTCATATGGGAAAGAATTTTAAATACGTAAAGAAGACGGATAGGATATACCGAGGTAATTTAAAGAAGATTGGATGCCCATTTAAGATTATCTTCCATAAGCCCGAAGGTAAGAAAGGATAATATGAAAAATGTTTAGAGTTGCTAATGGTCGTCACAACCACGAAGTTCCGGAAAATCTTGTTGGGCACTAATTGGTTCCAAGTTAAAACCACAGGATGGAGACGGTGAAGTCTATGAGGACCGTAATGAAAGCGAGTTCATTCTTATCTAAGATAAAGGCGGACGACCCCAACAACTTGTATTCGTTGTCTATGATTTATTCGGCGCTAGCACATATCAAAAGGATGAAATGGGATGGTCGAATGGTTATGCAACAATCTGAGTGGTTAGCCGAGAAATACAATTACACGTTGAGAACCAAAGAAAGGGATGGTAAGGTGATTCTTATTTTTTTGGCATATTCGAAGATGATCCAATTGGCACAATGCTTTCATCAGATTTTGTTGATAGATGCTACTTATAAGACAAACAGGTAGAACATGTCGTTGTTCAACATCGCTTGCCACACTTCGGACAAATACACATTTACTATGTCTTGGGGTTTAATGGATGCTGAGAACGATGTGAGTTTCATTTGGATGTTGCAAACGTTGAGGTCGATCTATAATGGTGAGAATTTTCCAAGGGTTATTGTATCGGATAACGATACAGGCTTGATGAATGCAATAAAGGTAGTGTTTCCATAAGCCCATAATTTTCTTTGTACGTGGCACATTCAATGCAACATCAAAGTCAATTGCAGACATCATATCCAAGATAAAAAATGGCACATAGGTACCAAGAGGTCAAAGGAAGAGGATGAACGCATTAGTAAACTAACCGACGAAGAACGAAAAAAGAAGAGAAAAGGTTGGCCGATGAAAAGTGGGCCGAGGATGGAATGAAGCGGTCTTTATTTCAAAAGGCATGGGATAAGATAGTTTGGTCGATGACGGAGGAAGTTTATGAATCCAACTTGAAAAACTTTGAGGATGAATGGGCGAAAAACTATCCCAAAGCAGTTAAGTACTACAAATCACAATGGTTGGGACGCATAAGGATAAGTTTGTGTATGCATGGACATTTGAATATCGGACGGAGGAAGTTTATGAATCCAACTTGAAAAACTTTGAGGATGAATGGGCGAAGAACTATCCCAAAGCAATTAAGTACTACAAATCACAATGGTTGGGACGCATAAGGATAAGTTTGTGTATGCATGGACATTTGAATATCGGAACTTCAAGAACGAGGCAACAAGCATTGCAGAGGGGTCCCATGGCCGATTAAATAGAATACTAGTCGGAAGCCAAAATGGGGTCGTGTCGGTCCAAGAAGTAATCCATGAGTTCACCGAACGTGACCTCATTAAGATTCATGGTTCAATGGAAAAAAGCAAGCATAGATTCCCTTTGGCACATTTAAAACATAAAGATCTTCTAAGGGGTATAGTTTTCAAAATTTCTTGGTGGGCAATAAATTTCATGATCAAAGAATTTGAGTTGTACATAGATCACGATGATGAGACTACGGTTTGCAACTGCAAGACAATGATAGGTATTGGACTCCCGTGTCGTCACATGCTTGGAAGGTACAAAGAAGTGATTGACATTAATGATATTCATCCATTTTGGAAGCAATTAAATTTAACTCCAAGCACCCCGGAGGTGGATGGTGTGTCGTTCGTGGAGTCGAAAATATTTGCACGACTACACGAGTGTTACTCTACGTCAAATGGGGCACAAAAGCAAATATTTTTGCACTATTTAGAGGAAGACCTTCACCCCTGTCAAAATGTTGTTCATTAACCAATAAAAGGAAAGCCGGTGAGTAGGTCGAATACCGAAAAGCCGATGTCAATTCAAATAAAAAAATTGAAGGAATTGTTATCTAGTCGTCGTGACCTTTCTAGGCATGAACATACTGAAGCTAAGATGAAGATTTACCGGCTCCAGCGAAAAGAGGTCGTCCAAGGAAGGATGAAGGTGGACCAAGATCACGACAAGTCAAAGCTAATGTCTCTACGATTCCTTCCCAACAAAGTCAAACCCAACCTATACGCGATGAGTATTTGGAACAACTCCCTCTACTTATTATACCATATGTTTTGTCCACCGACGATGTCGATGTGGATGGGAATTGTAGTTTCCACGTTGCTTTGAAACAAATTGGAAACTTTAGTGAGGCGGTTACCGAGAATATCACTCAATGACAATATTTAAGAAATAAGATGGCCGCACATTTATTGGAGGACAAAGAATTTTATATTGAAATGCTCAAAAAAGGAGATACACATAACGGAAAAGAAGGGTTCAAAGAGTTATATACTCGGATAAAAGGCCGAAACGAATTGGAGGTGGTCGGATCCAGGTATTGGATGGTAATGCCAATATATGGGTATGTTTTAGCGGATGTATTGAACTACGTGTTACATTTTTTATGTCCTCCTTCATCAGGAGTTAGTGTCACATTTATACCCACAAGGACGGTGTGTGATGAGTCGGTCAAGGATAGACGAATCATTATGGCTTTTGTTAATGACAATCATTTTATCGGTTTAACTTTAAAAGATGATTTTCCATTACCTCCATTGACTAGGTGGTCGGATTACTTCCCAAATAACCATTGTAAGGAGTGGTTGAAGCAATACGAGTCCAACATGAAGCCTTGGGATCGTTTTTTTGGAAGTTCAGTAAATAACGTAATTGATTTGAACTAGGATGGTGAATAGTTAATTTTGAACATAAATGTATACAAAAAAAATATTAATACAATGTTTTGTAGTGGTTCACAACGACTAATTCATTTTTTGCATGCATTTAATTCCATGAACGTATGGTAATCGGTAGATAATTGAAAAATATATCTAACAATTCCACCACAATCGGTAGTTTAAATTTTGTACAAACTACCGATTATGTAAGTGGCCCCAAATGGGAAATTGTAATTTTTTCAAAACTCTTGGACACTAACAATCGGTAGTTTAAATTTTGTACAAACTACCGATTATGTAAGTTGCCCCAAATTGGAAATTGCAATTTTTTCAAAACTCCTGGACACTCACAATCGGTAGTTTAAATTTTGTAAATACTACCGATTATGTAAGTTGCCTCAAATTGGAAATAGGATTTTTTTTGAAGCATGTGAACACTAACAATCGGTAGTTTAAATTTTGTACAAACTACAGATTATGTAAGTTGCCCCAAATTGGAAATCGCATTTTTTTAAAAACTCCTGAACACTCACGATCGGTAGTTTTAGTAATTCTTAAACTACCGATTATCATAAGTAGCCCCAAATTGGAAATCAAATTTTTTAAAAAAAATTTGATCATTTTGTACAAACATAATCGGTAGTTTAAGAAATTCTTAGACTACCGATTGTGCTTCTACAGGAGTTTTGCACAAAATTCCAAATGGAAAAAAGTTGAAAATTTCCAACTACCGATTGTGATTGTCACCAGAATTAAATTAAACTTATACCATGTTCGGTTAAGTCCTTAAATGGATGCTCTAAGCGAAAATTACTTAACATCACTTACTAAATATTGCCAATATTCTTCAGATAACTTGTTCAAAATAACTAAAAACATCCGAAAAGAACATCAGAAAACACAACATAGAATTTCATTAAATTCTTCCACTCCTAGTTACACTCTTCGACCGATTCGCATATTTCTCTCCAAAATTGATAGCATAGTCTTCACTATCGATGTTATCAATGAGGTCTTTATGCACACTCGTTGGAGGCACTCCCGCATTGATGCACCCAGCTATCTGGTTCGACAAAAATGCAATCTTTTTTTCTTGTTCTTAGGAAATAACAATCAAACGATTATTATCTAAAATATTGACCCATAATACTAAAATCAAAAGGAAATAACATTACGTACCAGTCTTTCATATCCCGAGGGTTTGTCCTTGATGATGCACCTATATTCAACAACTTCATCTTCCTTATTTGTAACTTCAACATCGTTAAGGGGATTGTCAGGATTGTTAAATTCACAGTCAGGATCGTTTATCATTTGTGAATAATCCTGGTTATCCAGCATCAATTGACGTACTTCTTCAGGAGTAATCCGTAGGTCGCGTTCAACATAATTGAGGGGAGTCAAAAATTCATCTTCATCCATAAACCTTAATCAAAATTTGAAAAACATACTTTAATGAACAAATCAAAACATAGATTTTTAACTAACTACACATTAACATAATAGGTAGACAAAATTAAGCAAAATCAACCGGTAACACGTAATCGGTAGGTAGTGTTCTCCATATACTTCCGATTATATGCAATCGGTAGTTTGGGTACACAAAATATCTACCGATTATGATGTTTAACTAAAACATAATACATAATCGGTAATTAAGTTTATTTTATATCTACTGATTATTGTAAATGAAAATCCAGAAACTAATTCAAGTCTTAATCGGTAGATAAAACTAAAGTGGATCCACCGATTGTTCATGATGATACGCAGGAATGATGAATTCGAGCCATAATCTGTAGATAAAGTCTATCATATTTCTACCGATTATGCACCGTTTATCTAAAAACTTAAAAGTTCGATGTAACTTACCTTTTCTGGAGGGTGTTATCGTCGAAATCAATTGACGAATTGATATGAATTATTTTGGACTCTTCGATCACCATCTTTTCCTTTCCCTTCTTTGATTGTGATGCAAAGGTTTTTGGATCCATTTTTGATGGAGAATGAGAATAAATGGACAAGGAAAGAGAGTAGAAGAATTGGTAGAAGAGAAGAAATGAATTTGAAATATAATTTTTTAACTTTTACACTAAGTTCCGTGCAAAATATTTTCAAAAAGTTGATATAAATTTTCAACTTTTTCCATGTACGAAATTTTTCGTGTCGCCCCAAATTGAATCCTTGGATCCCAAAGTTGATATAAATTACCGATTTTAAAAAATTTAACATTTTGTACAAGCACAATCGGTAGTTTAAGAAATTCTTAAACAACCGATTTTAATAAGTAGCCCCAAATTGGAAATCGATTTTTTATAAAAAAATTCAACATTTTGTACAAGCACAATCGGTATTTTAAGAATTTCTTAAACTACCGATTATCATAAGTCGCCCCAAATTTGAAATCGAATTTTTTTAAAAAAAAATCAACATTTTGTACAATCACAATCGGTAGTTTAAGAAAATCTTAAACTACCGATTATCATAAGTCGCCCTAAATTGGAAATCGATTTTTTTTAAAAAAAAAAAAATCAATATTTTGTACAATAACAATCGGTAGTTTAAGAAAATCTTAAACTACCGATTATCATAAGTCGCCCCAAATTGGAAATCGAATTTTTTAAAAAAATTTCAACATTTTGTACAATCACAATCGGTAATTTAAGAATTTCTTAAACTACCGATTATCATAAGTCGCCCCAAATTGGAAAATGAATTTTTTAAAAAAAATTTAACATTTTATACAATCACAATCGGTAGTTTAAGAAAATCTTAAACTATCGATTATCATAAGTCGCCCCAAATTGAAATCGATTTTTCTTTTTAAATTTCAACATTTTGTAAAATAACAATCGGTAGTTTAAGAAAATCTGAAACTACCGATTATCATAAGTCGCCCCAAATTGGAAATCGATTTTCTTAAAAGAAAATCAACATTTTGTACAATCACAATCGGTTTAAGAAATTCTTAAACTACCGATTATCATAAGTCGCCTCAAATTGGAAATCGATTTTTTTAAAAAAATTTAAACATTTTATACAATCACAATCGGTAGTTTAAGAAAATCTTAAACTACCGATTATCATAAGTAGCCCCAGCCCAACGGCTTAAAAAAAAACTAGTCATTAGTAATTAAACACTATAAAAGGAAACTATCCCTTTCAAGGTGATTCTCATTCTCACCTATCTCTTTCAACCTCAATCTCCCCTATTCCTTTCAATCTCATTCTCATTCTCATTCTCATTTTCATTTTCCAACTCATTCTCACCCGACCCTTTGAAGCACTAAATATGACTCCTCAATACACTAATGATGAAGATGTGGCCATTGTTAGATCGTGGGTTACGATCACAGCGCACGAGTACGAAAGAGCGTACTTTAACAACAATAACCAAGCCGTTAATGAAGATTGGATGGCGGATCAGACATCCGATTCTTGGTGGAAGAGTTTGTTTCAGATTTTTATAGGATTAAACGGAAATCAAAATCGTAGGACATTCAGAGGCATTAAGAGAAGGTTTGAGGAGTTGTTTGAACGATTGGAAGCCTTGAAACAGGAAATGAAAGTGAGAAAACAAGCTCATCCCACCAAATCTAGTGTGGCAAGAGTAAGTATGTCAATTAATAAGTCGTCATTAAAAAGAGTTTTCAAACATTCAAACATTCAAACTTATAATTGATTTGTTTTTTCAGTGGGTGATGGCTCTCGACAAATATAAAACTATCCATGGGGAGACGTCTATGCATGAGGATTGCTATCGCATTTTGAAAAAAAATACCTTATTCGCTTTCAACCTATATGCTTAAGTGTTTAAGTGTTATCTAATGATTTATTGTGTTTCATTTCCTTTCATGTTACGCGACGTATGTTTTTTCGATTCAATATGCACAATTCATTCAAATGTTAGAACATTAAACACAAGTAATTACCACTAGATGAACCGCTTAATCACTACATAATCCGTAGTAAATTAAACAAAGTAACTAATGATTGTGCATAATCGGTATCTCGAGTTCTACATAACTACCGATTGTGCATATGGACACACTACAATCGGTAGTAACATATGGATTAACTATCGATTATGTGTAAATTTGGAGATAGGAATATAATCGGTAGTTTAGGTGTAAAAATACCAACCGATTGTGTAGTGATTAAATTGAGGAATCACTAACTTACACAATCGGTGGTTTATGACTAAACATAAATACCGATTGTGCATGATGTTCATGAACAATGAAGAACAGTACCATAATTGGTAGTTAAATACAAACACGAAACTACCGATTATGACATCTAAGCTTTTAGGTTTGGGGTTTTGTACTTTTATTAGTGAAAATTTTTATGGTAATTATTTGATAAGTAAAAGGGTATTTTAGTATTTTTACATACCCTGAGACACCCCTTAGCCACACTCATGGAATTGAGTTAAAAAAATCGCACCTAAATGGTTTTTGGTCGCCCTCAAATTTGCCAGGTTATTTTATTGGTAACTTATTTTGTATTTACAATTTGAAAGTCTGAATTTGTGGTCAAAATTTGACACCACGTAGGCAACTTCTTATCACATGTTATAAGTTTCCCAGGTACTGAATACTGATGTGCGAAATAAATCCATTCCTGACAATTGGCTTCTCGATTCTAATTTCTAAGTATTGATGTGCACACCAATTTCATCTCGATTCTAATGTCCTACCAATTGCCTTTCCGTTCTAATTTTTGAAAGAAACCTTACATAAGGGCTGCAAAGTCCATAGAGGGGCTACCCATGTAAAGACGAAATAGAGACATTTGGAGTGAATTTCAAAAAACCGTTATGCATTATATTTTTATAATGGCTAAACTACCCCTGATTAGTTGATATTAATAAAACTAATTAGCTAATAGATTAGGCTAATCATAATTAATCTAAAATAATCTTAAACTTAATCAAATCAAATCAAATCGATTTTTTTTTCTTTTTGGTTTGGTGGGAAGAGAATTATTTCAGGTCATTTAAAAAACCCTATAGTTTGATTCACTCAACCAGAGTAGTGAGATATACCTCTAACTTAAACTCTTGGTCTTTTTATGGCTCAAATTTGAAGAAATTACGTTTGAAATAATGATTCTTTTGTGATTCAGAGAATTTTACGGTTGGGTTTTCATGTCGCATTTACGGTTAGGTGTTCTTTCCAACCCAACTGTAACCGTAAGTTCATGGATGAACACCAAATCGTAATAGTTTTACGGTTGGGTTTTAGCATCGGACCCAACCGTAACTAACAATTACGGTTAGGTGTTCATCCTAGAACCCAACCGTAACTAACAAACACCCGTAAAAGTTTTACGGTTGGGTTTTAGCATAGGACCCAACCGTAACTAATCTTCGAACCCAACCGTAAATACCAATTTTTGTTTTACTTCCAGACAATTTCAGTCAATATTTACGGTTGGGTTTGGGCTTCCCAACCCAACCGTCAAACATCCTATGGAACATTGAGCTTAAGGTCAAATTGGGGTTTAAAAATCAATTTTTTAAACTTATTCAATCATTTTAACTAGATTGAAGGTAAATTGGGTCATTCAAACAAACAAAAACCGAAAACAACACAAATACTAGAATCCAAATTTTAGTTGTCCAGGAATATTTACGGTTGAGTTTTGGCTGAAAACCCAACCGTAAAACATCCTTTGGAGCATTGAGTTTAAGGTCAAATTTGGGTTTAAAAATCAAAATTTTAAACTTATCCAATCATTTTAAATAGATTGAAGGTAAATTGGGTCATTCAAACAAACGAAAACCGAAAACAACACACAAGTACTAGAATCCAATTTTAAATGATCCAGGAATCTTTACGGTTGAGTTTGGGCTTTCCAACCCAACCGTAAAACTGAATATCATATTTACAGTTGGATTTTCAGCCAAAACCAAACCGTAAATTTGATATTCAATATTACGATTGGGTTTTTGTTGAAAACCCAACCGTAAGTCTGCCATGAAAAAAATGTTAGTTTTACGGTTGGGTTATTGAATCAAAACCCAACTGTAAAACTGACATTTTTTATATTGACAGTTTTACGGTTGGGTTTTCATCCAAAACCCAACCGTAAATACTCATTTGTTTTGTTTTTTTGACTTGATTTCTTCTTTGCTTGGTTTCCAACTTGAAATTTTTGAAAATAAAACATGAAATTTAGCTAGACAAATTTAAGATAAAAACTTTCTCATACATTCTAACTAAAGTTATAATACACCCACACAAAAAAAAACCTCAGTTTGACGCAATTGTTATAATAAACATAGAGTTAGGGAGAAGGAGGTGAGGTATGTCTATCAGTTTGACGAACTCTTTTTTTGGTCGAAGGATAACGAGTACGAGGACCAGCACGACCGCCACGAGTACGAGCACCAACACGACCGCCACGAGTACAAGCACCACGCTGCACATCCTCGGCTTCATCATGTGTCTTTTCGTCACTAGGTTGCGGCTCTCTTCGGCTAGTAGTCGCATCTCTTGTACCGGCTCTACTCCTCTTTAAGCTTCGAACCATCTCATCTTCGTCTGCTTCATGAAGCTTCCCAATTTTGGCTTGCAGGTTCTTTAATTGGTCAAACGCCATCACATCGCCTCTACTTAGGCATTGAGTCATAGACTCTGCCAATGCAAGTGCTTTCTTATTGACCTTATTTTTCTATTCACATATGAAAATAAATGTTGGTTGGGTCTTTAGTAATAAATCTTAAAAACATTAATAACAAAAGTAATTTACGTACCAAATTGAAATATGTTTTTTTTCCAAACATCCATGACACCATCTTCTGTGTTGTTTCCTTGACCCCTTTGAAGTATTCTCATAGATTTTGTATCAATGTTAATGACATTTGGATGACCAAAATGGCAATGCCAATCCAAGTAATCCTCTTCAGCCTCTTTTGTGCCCGGAGATGGATTTACCTCCTCCCTTTGGATTTGGTATTCCGGTTGATGGCAGTTGTTCCAAACCGTGACCGAAGGCGTTGGGATGTAGTTGAGCACGATGCTTGGGCCTTCGATCATGGAGCCATTCACATACAATTTAAAGGCTTCGTGTGTTACCTTGGTTTGGACATAGCCACATTGGCGGAGAGTTCGACGGAGGTTGCACATCACGAACCCAAATGGATGGTACAAAGGCCCGTTGTAGCCATACACGTTTGATAATTGACGTAAATCATCAACTACTCCATCATCATCTATGTCAATCTTCACATAAGGATCAAAAACAACATCTTCAACGGTGAAAGCATCAAGTTGACTTCTCATCGTTGCTATCTGCACTTCTTTATGCTTTAAATGAGTAGCGGTGAACATGAATTTCTTTCCGGTAGGTCCAGTAAAATCACTGATAGACACATTTTTGTGTCCGATTTAGTCTCAATTTTATATGTTGTTGATACTTAATTTTTGTACTCATTATGGTTTTTATGGCTTTTTAGGTATTTTTGGAGAAATGATTAAGGCACCCTCAACTTGGATTAAGGCACCCATTTTTTGGTTCAGGGCACCCCAACCAACATTTCAAATTTACAATTGGGCGGGAAATTTTCTTTACAGCACACGTGAACGACTCAGTTTTGGAAATTAGTTGGTTTTTTGGAATTCTCTCAATTTAGGAAACCCAATTGTTTGGGAAAGAACTAAAAAGAGAAAGAGATCAAATTGATTCTCCTATTAGCATCCAGAAACGAAGAAATCAGAGAAGAAAAATTCTGTTTTTAGAAATTGTTTCGGTGAATCAAGGAAAAATTAAAAGGAAGTTTTAATTGTGATCTAAGGCTTGGGATGGTATAAATAGGGGTTAAGATCAATTGGGTTTAGGAGAGAATGAAGTGGGAAGCTTAGAATAGGTTGAATCAGTGAAGAACAAAGTGAACAGACGAAGGAAATTCTGCTGCTGTTTGAACGGAGAAGAAGAACAAAATACACACAGAAACTGTCGTTCATTAACCAGCAGAACTGTCGTGCATTAACCCAGACCGTTGTTCTTTACGTTAATTCAAAATACCTTTTGTTACGGCTGAAGTGTTTCCAGCAACACTTATAAGCGTATTTAATCGACTGTTACACCATTATTCAACCTTGTAATCAATATTTTGAGCAATGAAAAGATCTTTTGAGCAATTTTTCTCCACCATGAGCTAAGTTTCTTTACTGGGATGATGGAGGAGGTTTTTCTCTCAATTTTATGTGGTAAGTCTATTTTATTTAATTTATTTATAATTCTTTCTCTATTAAATTGCATGGTTTCAAAATAGAAAAATGGTTTTCATTCAGTAGTGGTGTTTTTGTTTGATGGATTATGCTGGGTTGACAACCATTGATGTTCCATGCTTATGATTTACCTCTACTTGTTTGCATAAAAACCTATTTTGGCAATATCTGAGCTTAATTTATTTAAAAAGAATTACATGATTAATCACATGATTGTGGGAAATAACTGAATCCTGATTCCTGGTTTTCTCCATATTTTCTTAAAAAATCTCTAGTTTATTTTGCTTTGTTTTTATTATTTCTAAAATCATTACCTTCACAAGTTCGAGAATCGAACACTTTATTTACCACTTAAAAAACTACATCAATCACCGATCCACTCCGTCTTAGGAGCCAGGCTCGGAAAGTGATCATAGACCCAAGCCTATGAATATAATAAATATTAATATAAGATAATGCGTAATAAAAAATCTGAATTTAAACATTGAAATTCCAACATTAAATTACCTGAAGAAGACCAGTATTCCCGGCAATCTCAGTTCCTCTAACCCTTGAAGCTTTTCTAAGGTTCGCAAGTAGGTAAGCGAGGGTGGCAGTTCCCCATGAATACTCATGCGTCTTCTGGAGATCCGTCAACCACTGTAGAAAGTGGGTTGACCCTGTTTCCTGAGTTGTCAGCAAAGAAGATGGTGTCGAGCATATATAGCAGATACGCCCTGGATGTACGCATAGCTCTGGTTTCATCTATGACGACCTCATCCTTTTCCAACTGCAGGGTTCCTCCAAACTTCTCCCTCAGACTACGCAACAAGATCTTGTTGGTCATACCTAAACCTTTCTTCGTTGCTACCCCCGGTTTATCTCCAGCAGCCAACTTAAACTCTAATTCGGCTTCTGTCTTCTCCCATCCAAGTGTATCTTTGACAAGGACACAGAGATAACTCCAAGACATGTGTTGTCAAAATCTTCATACACATCTTTCCTTCAACTGGTAAGCCAAGAATTGACTTGACATCATCCGGCGGTATTGTCATCTCGTCGAATGAGAGATGAAAAGTATCGGTTTCAGGCCAATCACGTTCCCTGAAGGCTGTGCAGGTGACACTGTCATATTCCAACATCGAATTAGAAATTCCGGGAGCTAACCCTGTACCATTTACGAGAACTTGGACGACCATACATTCTTCAGCTAACGGCCAATGTTGAGCCCTTTGACGAACCAATTTCTTCACGGCCTGTGTATGATCCTAAAAAGAATAAAAGCAATCTGTATTAACTTGAAGTTAAACAAACGGAAATTTAACAAAACAAGATAAGTTTTTAGATTAATACCCTAGTCTCAGCAACTTTGGCAGCCCATGATGCGGATAACCAAATAATATGGCAGACCTGTCTGGGGCCTCACCCCAAGGTCTTCCATTCCTCTTCTTAGGCAACAACACGTCTTTGCCTTTGGGAATATGTTTCCCTTTCGATTCTGGATGCTTCTTTACTTTTTTTCCTTCACTTGAGGTTCAGTAGAAGCAACAACAATTTCTTTACCTTTGCCTTGAGGGACAAATTGTTCTCTGTCCATCTCTTCTTCCTCACATTGTTGCTCTTGTGGTGGTTCTCTAATCACAAGAGCACCTCCACTGAATACAGGTAGATCTTCGAAGCCTCGAGGTAGTACTTCTTGAGTAGAGCTACCATCCCCTTACCTCAAAAGTCGTCTTCTTCTTACCGTTCTTTCTCAAGCCCCCCTAAATGAACTCTGTGGCGAGGGGTTGGAGTGTGAGATATTTGTGTTAAATTGTCACGCATCTTCTTCCTACAACATACAAGCAATACAAGTTAGATAATTTCCAAGCAATTCAAAAAAAAATAATCTTACATTCAGAATTTTTTACGGTTGGGTTACACATATTGAACCCAACAGTAAATAATCCTCAACACAAAAAATTTGCATATGCAGAATAATTTATGGTTGGGTTTTCCAATCGAACCCAACCGTAAATAATCCTCAACACAAATTTTTTTACATATGCAGAATAATTTACGGTTGGCAATTAGAATCAAACCCAACCGTAACTTATAAAAAAAAATTGAGTGTAAAATTTTTTACGGTTGGGTTCAGAATCAAACCCAACCGTAAAATAACATCGTCATCTCCTTCATTTTTATTTACGGTTGGGTGTTTTTAATAACCCAACCGTTAACTGTAGAAGAAACCAGTTACGGTTGGGTTTGAATAAAACCCAACAACTGTAAGTTCTTCAGAACATACATTTACAGTTGGGTTTTCCAATCGAAACCAACCGTAAATAATCCTCAACACAAAAAATTTTACATATGCAAAATAATTTACAGTTGGCAATTAGAATCAAACCCAACCTTAACTTATAAATGAATAATTGAGTGCAAACTTTTTTACGGTTGGGTTCGATTCATCTTCATCTCCTTCATTTTTATTTACGGTTAGGTTTTTTACATAACCTAACCGTAAAATGTAGAAGAAACCAGTTACTGTTGGGTTCGAATGGAACCCAACCGTAAGTTCTCCAGAACATACATTTACGGTTGGGTTTTCCAATCGAACCCAACCATAAATTGTTCTGTAACCCAAATTTTTTTTACAAAAACAACAATCAAACAAGAAAATCAATCACTTTAGGGTTCTAAAAATAACATGGGTTTTGTTGAATACCTTATATACACCATTTGTTGTGGTTTCGGAGTTTGATTTTGATTATCACCACCGATTTGTTCTTCAATCTCTTGATTAGGTTGTAAAGTTTGATTTTCATTGGCATCACTACTACCTTCTACACCTTTAGTATGATTCTTCATCACGAATTTAGAGTTTAATCGACGAAGAATTTTTCGAATCAACGATGAATTTCGATGGAGAAGAAGAGTTGAAATGGTGAAGGAGGAGATACGGTTGGGTTTTGAATTAAAACGAAAAGATTTTATTTTATTTAGGTTTTAATAAATAGAAGGATAATATGAAAATTTAACATAACCCCTAAGATATCCTTTAATGGATTATTTAGTTATCCTAAATCCATTTACAACCTCTTTATCGAGTTTGCAGCCCCATATGTAAGGTTTCTTTTGAAAACCACTTGTCTCTCTTAGTCACGCATGACCTCCATTTTGATTTTTATTCAAGCGACTCATTATCACCTACGCTTGAGAAGAGTGAGAGGGTACTTTTTGCCTCCTCCCCCACATGAATAGACACTAAATTCGCATGTCACTAAACAAGCCAATGATGTGCATAGTTAGATACTTCAAGACCCTCTTATATTTTGTGTTTTAGCAAATGAAAAATCACTCTCCAGATACCTAATTCTTAGCTGTCCTCATACACCCAAGTGACCCAATCATTAAAGAAGCAAACTAATTTTTTATCTCAATAATATGTAGGCACTTTGGAGAGAAAATGTCAAAGAATTCGGTAGAAATATAATAACCTCGTGATTTCATCACCAAGACTTGTTTAATATGCACAAAATCATCCAACCAAGGATGTCCAATTCCCATCATATGTCCTAGAAAATGCTAATTGAAGACAGACATCCGCTTTCTTGACCTGCTATAATCAATTAATAATCCGTTATCAACCAAGATCGATCACGCAAAGAAGTTTATCGTACTCTTACCAAATTCATGGGTAGCAATTTTTCTACCTCTGCAATTGCCCAAGTTAACCACTTGTGCATTTATCCTAACTTCTTTGCACCTCATCCATCAAGTGCATGAATGTGCTACCATCGTCAACTATATTATAAGCAACAAGTTCCCTACTAGCGAAACAAAAAAAAAAACTAATCAACTCTTTTGGTTGGAACAAAGCATTGTTATCTAGGGATATCAATAATATTGGTTTGAAGTTTGAACTAGGTTGGTCGGCCGGTCCTAGGTAAGGTTGATGTATGTGAACATTTTTATTTTACATATTTTTGTTATAGTTATAGCCTGTTAGGTACTATCCTGACCTAAGACGAGTACAATCTTATCTTGTATGATTTGTTTTCATGTTTATAGTTCGTTCTATAACTTAAAACCTTTATTATAATATGTTTAAGTATATTATAAAATATAATATTTAAATCCCATTGTTACAATATTATTTATAAAACATATATTGCTGCATATGCATAAATTAATACTCCCTCTGTTTCAGGAAAAGAGTAACTTTCTTTTTAAATTTTTGTTCCAACAAAAGAGTTACTTTCATTTTCAATATAACAAACTTTCAAAACTATCCCTGTTATTTTAAGAAATGTTATTATTTTCATTATAAAGATATATGTAGTATTAAACTTTTTGTTAGGGTAAATCTGGAAATAAATTATAAAAGTTATTCTCTCTCATCTTGCTTTAACAATTGTGCAAATAGGAAAAATAACTTTTTTCCTGAAACGAAGGGAGTAATAAATATTGAATTATATTTTTTAAAATACTCATTATATATTAAAAAAATTTACAAAAGGATTCGTTAAAAGTAATCTTAAGAAATTATTCGTACACTACCAAACAGTGGTCGACCCAGAAACTTTTGTATATGGTTAAAAAATAATATTTAAATTAAATTTAGGTATTAGTGTGGTCAAAGATTAGTATTCATAATTAGTTATACACAAAAGTCAAGATTAAGTGGGATCTTCTGACCCCATTTGACCCACCTGCTGATCCCATTTGACTTCATACAAGTCCTCCGTTGCCACCAATGGAACTTATTATCTAGTTTATTTTTTTTGTTCTACATCGTCTTTCACTAATAATATTGGAAACTTCTTTCTATAAATAATGTTTATTATGCCTATTATGTAATATGTATGTGAAATTGAATACAATTCTTGGTATATGTGTAATTCTTGTTTATATCATTTTCTTTGATAATACTTTCACCAATATTGAGTTACTGAAAAATCAAACAGGTAACATTTGTCGATATTTTATTTCTTTGAGTTCCAAATCATCTGGACTCTAATTTGAATTAAAGCATTCCCAATCTACCGGACAAAATATCCAATTATGTACAAAAGTGTGACTTAGGACACGGTGGGTGCAAAAAAGTTGAAGGTGACAAAAAAAAATGTTATGAGCAGTATAATCGATCTCGACGAATTTTTTGGAATCGAATACAGAGAGAGATAAAATAAACCTTCTCGCCAAAACAAGTTTTGGCTGAAAATCTTATCGGAATCGTTGAAACTCGGTGAATCTCGGCCGAAATCTCGTTTTTTCAAACCATTTCATTCATTAGTAGGAAAGGTTAATACATTACTAAGATATCCTTAAATTGATATTCAAACTTATTCATGATTCACCTGATGAGAAAACTGGTAACGGAAATAGTAAAAAGAAGAGGCAGCTGGTAACGGAAATAGTGAAAGAGGAAGAGAGAGAGACAAGAAAAAGAGGCAGAGAGAACTGATAAGTTGATGAGAATGAGATAAGGTTTGTAAGGGTTTTGTTATTAAAATTAAAATTATCATAATAACCCCTTTGACACATGTTTTTTGCTAGATGTGTTGTGGTGGTTTGACCAATTAATAAGTTTAGAAAAATTCTTAATTATCTAGAAAATTCGCTCTCTTTCGTAGTAGATCAAGTAAAAATAGTCTACTCTAAACTAGACATTAAGTAGTTGGTCCATGTACTGCCTATTTCCATTTGTAATAATTGAATCCAAACAACTTAAGTTAGTTTTGGGTATTAACTTGTAGGGAAATGACATTAAAAACAAAATTTCCACCCTAGATTCAGTTTTCTTTTTACATTTTGAATGCATATTGTTTTTATCTTTAAAATTAGTGGTGTTTCATTACATTTATAAATGTTCTAACATGTGATATGTATGATATAATATTATAGTTATAAATTTTGGAACTAAGATTTCAACGATAATTTTTCCAATGTTAAATTTTGTCAGTATCTCAGTTCCCGACCGAGATAAACCAAAATCCGATTTTAACTATATTGGTTATGATATATCAATAACAAACCCATATCTTCATGATCAAACCTCCAACAAATATATATCTTACAGATCGATGTATTACCACCTAGGGTTTAAAGATAAATAAAAAATAAATCAACAGAAAATCAAACCGATAGAAAAACTTAAAATGAGGAAGTAAGAAAATGCACTTGATCTCGTTCAATGATGATTCTTGCACGCCGTGATTTGTTGATGTCGTACGAAGATTAGGGATATGAAACAAATAAGAGAAATTAAAATCAGGTTATAAAAAACAAATAAACATCAGTGAAATAATCACAAATAAATAAAAGAAATTAAAATCGGTAATAAATTGAATAAAAAAATACGGCAGGTGATGAAGATAAAACTTTTCATCAATTCCTGCGATCAACAAGATAAGAGGATGAACGAGAAATCAAACAAAAAAAATTAAAAACAAAAGGACACATCCTAGGGTTAGATTCTCATAAAACAGAAATCTAAGAAACAAATCAAATCTAATATTTCCCGATTAGGAATATGTTTTAGGTTAAAAATCTGCTTTAGATTAGGAAACTGTTTAGGTAAATCGAGAGGAGGGTTAGGGGATTATGGTAAACAGAGTAAAGGTGAGGGGTTAGCTTTAGCCCGGGCTATGACATAATCCCTATCGTCCAAAATAATAAAGAATGAATGTTCGGATATATCTTGCGAACGAACAATCAAATATATATCCTAAGAAACATTCGATCTCAACCACAAGATGCTCAAAATCAATGATCAGCAGACGTGCACCCTTTTGAAAAATTACTACTTAAGTTGAATCCAAACATTTTTTTAATGTTGTCGAAGGGATTCAATCATTTGATTAAGGTGTGACGCGAGAAGCCACCGGAAAATCTAAAGAAAACAAAAGACCTCTCATCAATTCCTCAAATGGGACTTAACCTTTATCACAACAGTGGTTAGGTTAAAACCAAAAAATTGGCAAATTTGCCTTCAATTACTCCAACATGATGTGCCCTTAGGCGAACCCTATGAATATGGACCTAAATTGAGTTTTGATGAGCTAACTCGTTAAATTAACCAGCCAGCTGACTATCGTGAACTGAGTCTTTGGCAACGATAATGCTGATTACATATTCGTAATTTTTCATGTATATGTTTTTACTCTCAATTCCCATAGTGTTTGGTTTGCGGATTTAAAGACGCGGTAATTGGATTAATTCAACAAACCAAATTGCGTTCTCCAATTCCTAATTGGATTCTCAGGTATTTGGACTACCTCAAAAATCTTAATCCCAATTACGCTTATTAGAATTACAATAAAATTCGATTATCCGGAATCAAACATTGATCTTATAGCCCTTACTCACTTATCTAATTATTTTTTGGCTCTTGATATTCCAAATTTCAACAACTAGTGGAAAGTATATTTGTTATTCTCCTCAAATCAAATTCTCTACTTGTACTCTGAAAGGAAAAATTACCGTTTATTTACGGTATTTAGAATTTACATGTATTCAAGAAAGTTAACAGTAATGTAACGGTCATTTTAGGTTGGTATTTCCATTCAACTTTTGTTGGAAACTTTAAACTAAATAGTAAAAATCCAATTCCTATAATCAAATTAAGGATTACAAGGATTTCAATTATCCAAACCAATCTCGTTGCTAATACACTCTTGGTCTCCTTTTAAATTAGTTTGATCTTGGAGAAAACACGGAAACAAGAGCACAAATTTGGAAAGTGTGTTTTTTTGGAAAAATTGTGTTTTTTTGGAAAAACATTAAGTTGGGAAAGAATTGAAAAGGGAAAGATATCAATCTCTACTCTTATTAGAATCAAATCAAGGAAAGAATCGGAAGAAATCGGGAAGAAAGTTCATATTTTGGGAAAGCTTTTGTTCATGAATTCAAGGAATTTTTGGGAGTTTTTGGAGAGATTGGAAGCTTGAATTAGTATAAGTAGGCATGTATAGCAATTGGTTTTGGGGAGAGAAAACAATTAGGGGGGAAGCTTAGAATAACGAGAATCACCACGAGATAGTATACAGTTGAAGCACCGCTGCTGCTGCTGCACACCGGAGCTCAAGAACACGACAGTTTTGGTGACGGTACCAAAGGCAACGAAACCCTCTTTCTTTCACCATTTCCTTCAAAATACATTTAGCTACAGCAGAAAGTACTCACAGCAACACTTATTTATGTCTCATATCGATTGTGTCAAAACATATTCTCATTTTTAAGCAATTTTTGAGTTATAAAACATGATTTTTGATGATTTTGCCAATTCAATGAGAAGCTAAACTTCACCCCTGGGGCTAAGGAGGAAGCTACTTTTCCAATAATTATTTGGTATGTATTTAATTAATTTTTGTAATTTATTTATGATTAATTGCCTTAATAAAAATTGATTTAAATGATTTTTGGGAAACAATTGTGATTCCGCTAGATGGTGTATGCCTCGGATTTAGTCCCTAGATGCTCCATGCTTTTGTTATACAGTTGTTGTTTTGAAAATCTATTTTTGCAATAATTTAGAATCAAATAAAAATGTTTTAATTGCATGATTAAAATTACTATCACTTTAAAAATTGGAAAATAGTGGAATCCAAGCCTCAGATTTCTCTCAACCTATTTACAAATATTTAAGTTTTCATACTTTTAGTTTTAGAAATTAAATTTAAAATCAATCTTCAAAAGTCTGAGTAACGAATCTTTATTTACCACTTTAAAATTACATCACATTTGTTCTTTACCAATGCCTGACTCTATATATCTTCTCTTCTAACTTCCACTCTTCCACTACACTCTTTACTATACTCTCTCTCCCTCTACTGAAATCTCGTCAAGACCAAAACCAGAATTAGCAGAAGAAGTAGTATTGAAAGTATTAACTGACTTCGGTTGTTCTTTTTTCTCCACTGAATCTTTTTATACTTATTATGATGAACATGATTATTGATGCTCATGGTGGTAGAGAACCAGAAGATTCTTCACTCAAAAAGCCTCCTTCTATTCTTCAGGTAATCAAATTAAAACCCCTTTTTCTCTGTCTCTGCCTCTGTCTCTGTCTCTATATCTTTCTTTTTCTCTAACTCTGTTTTTTTTTTGGGGGGGGGGGGGGGGGGGTTGTTGGTTATAGGTTGTGGAAGAACTGAAAGAACTATGGGGTATGGCTATACCAATAACACCAATGAACTGCGTTGTATATATAAGAGCTATGGTTTCAGTTGTGTTTTTAGGAAGGTTAGGAAGTTTATAATTATCCGGTGGAGCTTTATCAATAGGCTTTACAAATATAACAGGGTACTCTGTTTTAGTTTGATTAGCTTCAGGTTTAGAACCAGTCTGTAGTCAAGCTTTTAATGGCATGTATTAAGATTGAAGGTCTTGTTGGTCCTGTTATTTAAGTGTGCTAACCACACGTGAGTATGTCGGTGTTCTATTGTAGTTGTGGAGTATATATACTCAGACTATCATTGTAATGAGGTAAGATTTCTCTAATCAATTCATAGTTTCACAATGTAGATATTCTGTTTTATCATGGTATCAGAGCGGTCTGCCTCACGGCATCGATCCTAGGGTTTTCAGTTTTGCTCATTCTTCTCAATCTTAGCTTTAATGGAGATTTCAACACCTTCTGCCGCTGCTGCTGGTCTACTGATGGTTTTAATACAAGATAAACTAGGGTTCCAATTTCTTGTGTTGTTGCTTTGGTCATCATCTGTTTCATGGGTTGAGATCTAAAACATTCTACTTCAATTTCTGTTTCTGATGCTTTTCTTCAATGAATTACGGTAACATTCTCCCTGATTTTGTATTTCTTTTTAGTTCATGTTTGAGTTTCAATCTCATTCTCTTCAGATCTTTTTAGATCCAATTCATGTAAGACTGAATAATTTCAGCTTTGATTTTCTAATACATGTAAGACTGATGTTGTGCCATTAGCATTGTTGACTCCATGTAAGTCTAATGTTTTCCCATCAGCATTGATGTGCCTTTTACATGTAAGACTGGTGCAAATATCACCAGCATTGTTCATCAATTCCCGTAAGCCTGGTTTCAATCGCACCAGCAGGATTTTTCACTCAATTTCAATAAATTCCATCTTCGATTCAATGATACTTCAGTTTGGTTATTTCACTGCACTTTTCAGTTTCCTGAGGTGTGATCCTTGTTACTTGATCATCTCTTCTTTCTGGCTTCTTTACTCTTGATTTCAATCCTATTTCAAGATTTCCTCTACAATCAATTCCAATTTCAATCAATTCCAATTTTATTACATTCAGTGATGTTAATCGTTAGATCTGTTATTTCTGTGTTGACTTTGTGAGGTGTGTTTCTCGTTGCTGATCATCTCTTCCTTCTGGTTTCTTTAATCTTGAGGTGTGTTCTAGTCTCCTCTTTCTTTGTTGTGAGTATCTGTGTAAGCAAGTTTCATCAAATCTTGCTGGTCCTGTTACTATTTTGTTGCATGAAGTTAGTGGATCATCCACTAGTTAAACTCTACGCAATCTTCAAGCTAGGGGTACTTGCTCAACCTCATTTTTTGTGGTGTTTGGTTAATCTTTTGACTTCCTGGATGGGTAATTCTGTTGCTACTTCATTTTGACAGGAGGTTTTCTCGATCTTTTCTTTATTGATCTGATTTCGTAACATTTGTGAGCTTGAGTTCAGTTTTTCTTTCTTTCTTGATTTCTTGGAGTTCATGTGTGTTGGTGATTCACATTGAGGGGGTTATACTGGATGCAGTTAGTGAGTTCATTCTTCACTTATAAAACTCTGTGTCCTAATTTCTTTGGCATGATAAGTTGGGACTGGTTTTCTTCTCCAACTCAGATTGGATAGTGTAGTTGATTGTGCAGTACATGCATATTCTGTTATGCATGCTGCTAGTGTATATAAATAAGTGCAAGGCGAATATATACTTGTTGGTTTGTTTTCTTAGTTGCGAATAAGAGGATTCAATCTTTGAATCTGTCTCTAGAGTAAGGTGCTTTAATCTACAACATTATCTGCAATGAAATATGGATGTTTTACTGTTGGTGCTAAGTGTGTATAGTATTCATCTGCGCAAGACAAATGTTCAACTAAACTACAGTGCTGATGCCAAATGCTTCGCAAAAAGTCTGTAAAGCAACTTTTCCATACAATGCAGAAGTACAAGTCATTGTAGGTCTGATAAGCTACTCTTTCAACTTTTCTTTGTACTTGTGATTGTTACCAGCTGTTTCAGTGCTGCTTATCATTGGACTACACAAAGAATCTGCTCATTAATACTAATTCTAGATTGCTGATCCTTCAACCTACCCAACATCTGCTTCGTACTTCTCATGTGATGTTTTGACTATTACACCACCTATTTCTACAATCCATACTTCCTATGTTCCGTCAAGTTATGCCTAATATTGTAATGAGAGTGTATAGGCGTGTTGTAAGAGTCATGTGTGAGGGAAGGTCTTGTTGTGAGTGCAATCTCAAGTTTTCCCTTCAAGCCACCTTGAGCTTGAGGGAGGGTAATGGCATGTATTAAGAGTGAAGGTCTTGTTGGTCCTGTTATGTAAGTGTGCTAACCACACGTGAGTATATCGATGTTCTATTATAGTTGTGGAGTATATATACTCAGACTATCACTGTAATGAGGTAAGCTTTCTCTAATCAATTCATAGTTTCACAATGTAGATATCCGCTATCAGCTTTTGGGTCCAAAAATTGGGATTTATTATCACTCTCTTTACAACAAACAATCTTAATCTTACTAACAGCAAGTATACCCATAAGTATATTATGGATAAATCTTCAATCTATCATGATTTTCTTAGGCCAAGATGCATCAATAACATCAATGGCTGCAATATATTGTATCTATTCACTTCCTGATCTATTGACAAACACATTATTACAACCACTGCGGGTTTATCTTAGATCACAACGGATTACTAAACCAATGATGTGTTGTTCAGTAATAGCCGTTTTATTTCATGTACCATTAAATATGTTATGTTGGAGAAAAATTATTCCTGTAACAAAGAAACAAACCAAACACCAGAAGCTTCGAAAATGTTAACGTTAGCGCAAATATCACATTTTCAGACAATCACTCAAAACACAGATAAGAGGAGTCGCCTGTTCAACAGACTGCCCTTAACTCGATATTTGCCAGGTACACTTTCTAAAAGTGTTGCTATACCTTTTAGAGTTGGAAAATCGAATCCAGGATAAAACCTCTTGATACCAACCCAGTTAGCAAGACTCGTTGGCCCGTTGTGAACTTAACAGAAGAATAAGATAAAAATAAATCTATTGCGCACAACAAAGCGAGAAGAGGGGAAAAGACGACAGGATAGTAGCTGCGTCTGGGGTAAGTTTAAAATGAAAATTCTTTTTCTTTTATAGACAAATTTGAGAGAAGAGAATTAAATTGTATTTATGAAAAATCTTTTAATTTAATTCTCATTAATTCACATAAATAATAAAACTGTTTTTAATTCACATAAATAACGAAACGGTTTTAATATTTATTATATGAATTTAAAATAAAACCATTAACTCTTGATAGGCACACGCTGGGCACACGCCGGCTCACGCCAAGCATACGACGGCTCACGCCAGCTCATGCAAAACACACGCAAGCTCCGCAAGTCCGCGACCCGCGTGCTTCGGTGCGAAGCACCGCACATGTGTGAATTTGCCCACTAGCCCATTCCCTTAGTCCATGTCCAATCCACAAATCTTTTCCCTTAGAAGCAACTTTAGTGGTAATATAGATAGACTTCATCCTTGGTTTATCCCATGTGGGACAAACCAAAGGTTTCTCATTCACATAGAAGTGAAAAGTGGATTTGTTATTTCCACCCCAATATAGGCTAGTGACCCTTTGGTCCCATCAAGATAAATTAGGTAACAAAACAATTTTTGGTAATAAATCACTTTTAATTCTAACATGTTATTAGTAATGGTAATGAAATTAGGTGTACCCGGTGTTGCAATGGCATCAGTATTGACAAATTTGAATACGGTGGTCTTGATGTCTGGTTATATTTATATCTCAGGAAGATGTAAATTGAAATGGACATTTGGAGTTAAAAATGTGATTAGTGGGTTAGGTCCATTGTTGAAGTTAGCTATACCAAGCTGTTTAGGGATTTGTCTTGAATGGTGGTGGTATGAGATTATGATTGTCTTGGCTTGTTATTTGCCTGATCCTACTATCGCTGTTGCTGCCAGTGCTATACTCATTCAGACTACTAGCTTGATGTACACTGTTCCAATGGCTTTAGCTGCTTGTGTTTCTACCGGGGATAAGTACAAATTTAATTAACAAACTTTATTTACTTAAACCTTTTTTTTATCAATTAAAAAATTTAATTTCGACAAATTTAAAATTCAGGTCACTCATATCTTTATTTAATTGGCCTTACCACCGTACTGCAGTGACACCTTCTCAGTAATTTCAGTTAGACATTTTTTGGTGGGTCTAAAAAACCTTAGGTATTAGCATTTTGATAATCTATATGGTACTTTAAAGTATTTGTTATGTATTTTTATGATCCACATGATACTTGAGAAAAACAATTCTTTTTTGTGTGCCTTTACCAAAGTCTGGTTTGCATATAGCACTAGTCTCTAGGATTTTTGTATTGCAAGAAGAATAGTAGATTATACTCCATCTGGTGCGAAACATGAAGCAGAATTTGATCAACAAGGGCCACAGAGTTTGTTTTTTGTACAGAATTAAGAAAATGTTTATGACTTTTGTTGGTTGATGCTGCAGGTAGGGAATGAGCTGGGGGCAGGGAAACCCTACTAGGCGAAATTAGCAGCTCTAGTAGCATTAGGGTTTGCTTTTATCATAGGGATCATGAACGTGACATGGACAGCAATATTAAGAGAAAGATGGGCAGGATTGTTCACTAAAGATGAACTAGTTGGTGTACTGGTGGCAGCAGTAATGCCTATAATGGGTCTCTGTGAGTTAGGAAACTGTCCACAAACAACAGGTTGTGGTGTGTTACGTGGAACTGCAAGACCTGCAGTTGGCGCTAGAATTAACCTGGGTTCTTTCTACTGTATTGGCACACCAGTTGCTGTTGGTTTAGCATTTTGGTTGAATATAGGATTTAGTGGACTTTGGTATGGTTTATTATCTGCACAAGCTGCTTGTGTTATTTCAATTTTGTTTGTGATTTTGTTAAGAACCGATTGGGAAGCTGAAGCGTTAAGAGCTAGGAAGCTCACATCTGTTGAGGTGACTATGAATGGTACTTGCCATAGTGGTAGTGGTGATGATCATGAGAAAGAAGGGTTATTAAATGTGGAAAAGGGAAGAAAAGGACTAGAGAGGCAGAGACTGTGTGGGTAGGGTGGCGGAGGTAGGGAGGGGGATGTTGATGTTGGAACTTGTAATCTAAATTATCTAATCTAGTTATTGCTTGAAGCTTGGATATGCACACAGTCTTAATTTGCAGAAAGGAAACGGAAAGAGACTATTTATTTCTTATTTGTTGTATTAGCTAATTATTTAAAAACTGCAACTTTTATTCTGCGCAAGTTTTGTCGTTTTGGTTGTTACTCAAATATGGATGGATGGATGGGGATGTGTCATTAACCAGGAGGGGTCTTCTTGGGTTGTGGATAGGACTGTACATGTAACTGGGTTTTACGGAAATCGAACCGAATTGAATAGGATAAAATTGAACCGAACTGTTTGTTAATGGAACGATTTTCAAAAAAAAAAATCTAAAAAACCGGTAGTCACGGTTTCGATTTTGGTTTGGCCAAAAATCGAACCATTCTACCATGAAAAATTGAGTATTTAGGACCGTTGATATAGATTTTAATAGATTTAATTTACACCCTCCATTACGCTTCATATAAAACCTAAACCAAGACCTAATTCTCATTTCCTATTCTCTTCTCTCCACTTCACTTCACTTCACTTCACTTCTTCTAAGCAGCAGCCGCCAGCACTAAAGTCCCAAAGTTTCAGACCTAATTTGGTCGAAATGAATTCCCTATTCAGACGCCATTTCTCTTTCTTTTCTTCAGCTTCTTAGGGTCTAACTGGTAAACCGTGAAAATGGGTGGAAGAAGGAAATGGATCTGGTGGTTCTTGCAGTAGAGAATAGTTAAACTCGAGTGGACGTGAAGGTGTTTTAAATCTGAGATTAAGAAGAAGATGGTTGTGTTGTTGTGAGTTGGTGAGCGAAATCAGTTTATGCCGAGAAACAGATCGAACAAGGAAGAAATAGAAGACGATCTCAGCTGGTTTGTTGATACTTGTTTATTGCTGCAATTGAAGAATGAAGTTGTCGCTGATTGAGAGAAGAGATGAGGCCAGAAGATGGTGATGAAATCTGTAAATAGTTCAAGAACAAGGAAAAGTTGATGAATGGTGTGCGTTGACTGCGAAGTTAAGTAATAGTGAAGAAATAGATTTGACAGCGAGAAGTGTAGATTTGATTGAAGTCATATTCAACAAGAAGTGGGTTTGTCTCGGATTGGAAAGCAGCAAGCCATAAAAGGGAGGAAAGGAAAGATGGTGATGTTGTTCAAGAACATTGCAAAGATGAAGAGTTGATGGTTGGAAACAAACGAAATTAGGGGTTCTGTCTAATTGAATGGGGTTTAATTGAATGACGTGATTTCTGGCATGAATTGAAATTGTGGTTGTGTTGATGAATTGAAATTGTGGTTGGAATTCGGATTTTGAATCCTGAGTTCTTGAGAACTTTGTGGTATCATCAACACTTTAATTGCCGTCCTTTTTTTCTACATACAACTTTGCTGGACTAGCAGGATTATCAAGGTTGTTAAACTGATTATTTAGTTGGTATCTTTTTATTTGTTTCTGTTTTTTCAACCATTAAAGTAGCACAATTGAGAAGTTCTGTGCAATTGAGGTACTTGAAGTTGTTTTACGTTCAGTACTTGAAAGAAATTCTCTGTGTGTGATATGTTTATCTTCACCAAAATGTTGAGTATAGTTTGGGTAGGTTTCAAAATTCTTTGATTTTTCCTAAATTTTGTATTCTCAGTTTCATGAAACTGACATAACCAGTCGGTTAACCGAAACCGGATGGAAAAAAACGAAACTGAAAGAAATCGAGAAAGAACCGAACCGGCGGTAAAAGGAACGGTTTTGGGAAGATTTTTGGAAAACCGACTATACCGGTTTCGGTTTTGGTTTGGCCAAAAACCGAACCGAAACCGGCCATGAACAGCCCTAGTTGTGGATGATGTCTTTTTGAGGTATTGTCCATGTATTTGGGATGAATTATTTTGTGTGGTAATTGATAAACCCAGTTATATTTGGGATGGATTATGTAAATTATTTTTGTACTATCATTAAAAAATAAAATAGGATCATTATAAAGTAAATGTCAAAAAAATTTATCCAACTATTTATGTCAATGTATAATCTATCCCATAATTAATTAGTATTAATTAATTTAATTAGTAGAATTTTAACCGTGTTGGTTATGAAATTTATTGTTAACTAATCATCAAAACTAGTAAAAATCTTTAAAAAAAAATGATTTTTTTTAAGTTAATCAACCTAGAATCGCTGGATACGAAGGATAATATATACCGATTCAGGGTTGGTGTTTTTCGTGATTGAAGAACATCAGAATCGGTGGATATGACCATTAGCAAAAGAATGATTCTAAAAATCGTTATATGTGAGTGTCATTATGAAACGATTCCGGGACACTTTCATAAATGATAAATTCCATTCATAGTCTAGGATATTAGTGCATTGCATTACATAGTTTAGGATATTAACACATTTCATTACATGATCTAGTACGCGTATTCTTGTAGCTCGCACATTAATACATCATTAATGAACCTCCGAGCACGTTGGTTCAACACGGCGTATTCCCTCCCGTGCAAGAAAATTCTTTCCCTGTTTCGAATTCGCCATAGGCTGTGGAATCGTTCGACTTGAAATTAAATCAATTACAAGTTAATATACGAATATCAAACGATGAGAGAGGGATAAACATGCCGAACTACTCACTTTCTCGCTATTAGAAGCTTGAGGATGATGCTCGTGAACCATTCTTCTAATTCTACGAAACTCTCGCATTTCGCTTTTGATGATGTAGAATCTAGACGCTAGGTATTTCCATTTGCAATGGTTAGGGTTCCCGGTGCGGTCATAGAAGAATTCTTTGACTCTCTTCCAAAACATCGAATGAACTTTTAACGGACGTTCAGAATGAACGACTTGATGAGCTCCAAATATTCATTCCCATTCCATTTCCCCGGCTCTATTTGAGTAGTGGATGAAGTAGGAGTGAGTAGAAGGTGTAAGTTTAGGACAAGTTGTGTCAGGGATAAAGGAAGTCCCAACAACTATTTTGTTTAAAAAAACTCAAGATTTGGGTGAAATATCATGCAATTTGTGTAAGTACACGTTGAACGATTCTATGTTATCGATAATATCAAAATCTATGCTTGCTGGAATCATTATATATATAGCTCCACATCGAATGATTCTAAGCTAAGAAAAAAACAACAACAATTGGTATGTGATTAAACCTTAGAATTGTTCGATATGGTTGTCCACATCGAACGTTTCTATCGTCAAAAAATAACAGAAAATTTTGTTTTTCCTCCGCTTAGAATCATTCTTTATATATGCCAACATCGAACGATTTTATGCTAAAAAACCACCTGAAATATTGGCATTCTCCTTAATTAGAATCGTTACATATGGATGCCCACATTGAACGATTCTAGCGTCAAAAAGCAACATAAAGTTATTTTTTCTCTATATATAGAATCGTTCGATATGAATGTTATCAACCGATTCTGAATACCTGGAAAAAGTTCTGGTTTTTCTGTTCAGAATCGTTTGATAGGTTTTTCTACATCGAATGATTCTGGCAATAAAGACATCCAGAGTTCCGATGATAAATTGGAACAAATTATAGTTCTTTTGTTGCGTCTTAGCATACACAACAATTTTAAAATCAAATAAATTTGTTCTTTCATAAACTAATAAACCTAATTATACATATGCTTAAATCTGAATGACAAACATAAATTAAAGATATAATTATCCAAAGTGAAGACCCATTAGTTTCAAAAACAAGAAAACATCCATTCAACCACATCACCGCCTTCCCCACGACCAAGACCACCTCGACCTCGTTTGGGAGGTCCTTGTCCACTGCTTGATTCGCCCCGAGAAGCCTTTCTCACTCTTGGTTTTTTTGTTGGCACCGGCTCCGCCACCTCCCAAACCTAGCACCAGCTTGTTCATCCTCCAGAGCATGATATTCTTCAATCTTTGCCTGATTCGCCAAAACATGTCCTCTCCCGATACACATTTTTGCTTGGTTGATCATGTACGTGATTCATCTTCTCTATTTTCGTTTCAAACAACAAACAAGATACAAATCATTCTAAAACCTCTTAACATATCACAAGAGACCCACAACATGTACTAGAATATCAAGAGCTCTATCCCGATCCTTGATCAAGGGCCTCTCGTCTATTCGTATTACACGAGTGTCAAAAAAGTTGAGGTATCACGGCATATACGCCGGGATGGCTTCAACATCGAACTCAACAGGCTTACCCATTCCAAATACGTTAGCCGACCAATTCTCCCAAATAATTTGAGTTGGTAAAGGACATTGGACAACCTCAATAACGTTCTCAAGGGAACTATATTTCTTCTTGTTAAATTTGAATTTGACTTCATCAGGGATCTTCTGAACAATACCACATTGCCTCGCAACTCTTGTCGGGTTGTACATTACATAGCCTCTGGGGTGAAAAGGAGGTCCATGTAAATTTGTTCCGGGCACCCAACCACTTTTCCGTCCACAAATGTTTTCTTGTACGGGTTGAAGACAACATCCCTTATGAAGAGAATATATACGGTGGCAGTATCAGTGACATGATGTGGGGCCAGCAGACCTCTCTTATGAAGACCCATTGTTCCCGTGAACTCATCCCTAAGGTGGCTGAGATGAAAAATTCTCTGTTTTTTCTCTTTTACCACCGTCATCTTTGTCCTGGTCTTGTCCGCATCCCAACCAAACACATCAGAGGTGAACTTGTAGATGTCCTTTCAATCTACTTTATTTTGGTAGTTGGGCCCCCTCATGGCTTTACCTCCCATGCTCAGACCCGTGATCAATTACATATCATTTGGGGTTATTGTCATTTCCATAAATGAAAGATGAAAAGTATTCGTCTACGCATAATATCTCTTGAGGAGGGAAGAAACAAGGGGATTGTCACAACAAACCTTGGAGTTATTCCCTCCATACATCAAACCTGTTCGATGATATCTTGTACTTGAGGTGCTTCTCCATCCAGTGGCCATAACTCCATTTTTTAATGACGATTGTGTTTTGGAAGACGCACGACATCGGTGTCCCCCGTCACCAGTAACCCATGAATAGGCTCATCGGGACCGCGACTTAACAACATGCTAGGCTTTGGAAAGTATGCCCCTTTCTTCTTGCTTCCTGGATCTGCATCTTTAGCTCCTTCCTGTTCTTGTGGTTGTCATCGTGGTGATCCACCTCCTCGTTCTTCTCCGTTACTGCTCTTCCTATCTTCCTCTTCACCTGGACCTCTTTCAGATTTTGCATTAGAAGAAGAAGTTGGTTTGTTGATGGCAACCGCTTTAGCTTTACCCGCCGAACCCCTACGGTGTCTAGCTCCCAAATTCTGACGGTCCTTTCGACGAGGTCCCAATCTCCCAGGAGAAACAAGATCATGTTTTTTCTTCTCTCTCTTTTCCCTTTTCTTAGTCTTTCCCATATCCCTAAAGATTATGGCAACATATGATAATCAAAAATTAAATTCAAGTGAATTTAGGAATTCCAAGAGTAGAATCAGACAACACGATACATCCACATCCAATGATTCCTAGCATGATACACTACAGAATCGTTTTATATTGGTGTTCATATCCAACGATTCTAGGATAAAAAACCAACAAAAACATTAGGTGTTTTCTCAACCTAGAATCGTTCTATAGGCCTGTCCACTACGAACGATTCTGAGAAATATCAATTTCTTCTTTTATATGAATTGTTCTATAGTGATGTCCACATCGAACGATTCTGATAAATATTCATTTTCTTCTCGACCCAGAATCGTTCGATTGGAATTTCCACATAGAACTATTCTGGGTCAATGTTCTAACTTTTCAGTTACTTTGGAATCGTCCGACGGGGGCATTGATGTGTTTTAGAATAGTGGTAAAAAGTGTTCGATTCTCGAACTTGTGAAGGTAATGATTTT
>JAJJMC010033111.1:1082105-1115618 GCA_023531435.1 Papaver californicum | reverse complement strand
TTCAGCCCGTAACAGAAAACAGTTCAAAAGAATACGCAACAAGAAACTGTTTTCTGTTGCGTTTTGAAATAAAGTACGGTTTCTGTTTTAATGAACGACAATTTTCTGGTGTAGCCTGCTTCGTGTTCTTCCTTGGCAGCAGCAAAAAATTTTGAGCTTCCTGTTTACGTGATTCTCCTGATTGTGAGCAATTCTAAGCTTCCCAATTCTTTTCTCTCTCAACCCAATTGATCATAACCTCTATTTATACTATCCCAATCCTCAAATCATTTTAAAAACTTCCTCAAATTCTTCTTTGATCACCGATTAGAATTTTCCAAAAAAACTTGATTTTCTTTCCTGATTTTGATTCTTGATTGTTAAATGGGGAATCACTTTGATCTCTTTCTCTTTATAGTTCTTTACCAACAATTCTAACTTCTTAGTTTAGGAAATTTCCAAAGAAGATGCAAGTTTCCAAATTTCAACCCAATTTCCTATTTCACGCTGCATGAAGAATAGAAATTCTTCTTCCCGCCCAAATTTTCAATTTGAATTTTGGGTGCATTAATCCTTGGGTGCCTTTATAAATCAATTAGGGTGCCTTAATCCAATGTGAAGGTGCCTTCAACAATTCTCCAAAAATACCTAAAAAGCAATAAAAACCATAATAAGTACAAAAATAAAATACCAACAATATATAAAATTGAGATTAAATTGGACACAAAAATGTGTCTATCAGGCATGAACATCAAACGATTCAAAATGGAATCGTTGGATGTAGACATGAAATCCAACGATTCTGGCTTTCACAAAAAACCCAGAAATCAAAATTTTTAATTTTTGAGTGTTGACATGTGATTGAAACCTAATTTTGAGTGATGGGATGATAGAAAAGTACCTGATTCGAGCCACTGCATGTGTGAGAGTTTATTCGTCTACCTCCTTCGTAGCCATTTTCTTCTTTGGTTTTTGTTGAATTGATTGTCCAATTCCTGGATCGCTTTCATTAGGTAGAGTTGCTCCTTTAGTGTGATGCTTTATTCGTCTCGTAATTTTCGTTATATAGAAGAAGAAAAAAAACGATTAATCATTTTTTGAATCGACGATATTTCAGTTTGAAATGGAGAAGAAGAGGAAGAAGAGAGAACATGAGAAGAAGAAGAAGAAGAGGAATCAGTTGTTAAGATTGAAATGAAAAATAGGTTAGGGTAATTATTTTATTAATTGGTTTTACTTTTAGTTTGTAATATTAGATTTTTATAGAGGGTAATTTAGTATTTTCGTATAAATTTAGACACTCGTTATCTACTAATATGGGTGGACATAAAATTGGATAGGGCCAAAATAATTCACGTAGACCCTAAACTAGCCAGGTTGATAAAAAGATATTAGTATCAACATGATATCAATCCATATAAAATAAAATAATTACTGGATTTTTTAACTAGTATCATGCACCCTCGTTAATACCGATATTCCCTTTATTAATCATATTTTGTGTGGTCTCATATTTGATGGAGGTGTAAATTTAGTATATACTTTTTATATGGGATATTTTGATTTTAGGTCTTATTAAATGGTACCTCTTAGCGTTTAGGTCCCAACTTTGTCCAGCTTTGCGTTTAGGTCCCGGTCAACCAAATGACCAACGTTGACTACCTTGATCATCCATTTGATGGTTAAAAAAGTGACGTCGTTTAGGTCCGTTAACGGCCGTTAAACATATGTTTTGAACTGTTGAAAAACCCTGTTTTGTCTCCATTTCATTCATAATTCAAATCAATCTCATGTTCATTTAAGCATACATATTGAACTGTTAAAACAGGTCTGCCAACATGTCCTGTGATGTCTGATAACACATGTGCAAGTTAAAGTTGTTCAAAGCTTTCAAAACATACTAACAAAAAGCTAAATTTAAACTGATATTCATTCATCACTTGCCCATTGCTCAGGTGTGCCCAGCCAATCCTTCAGTCTACGCCTGTTTCCACTGCCATCTGTTGAAGAAAAGATACCTCCACCTCTCATGGAAGGTCCACCACCTCTATGACCTCTCCCAACACCTCTCTGACCTCTACCAACACCTCTCTGACCTATACCAGCACCTCTTCCATTAGGTGGTCTGTTAGCTTGTTGGAATTTAGTACCTACAACAATAGTTAAAAATGTAGTGTGCATTAAAAGTTGAGTTAAGAATACATCTAGAACAAATGTTTAAGAATGTAACTTACCTGGGGTTGTGCATTTTGTACTGTCACTTCAGTTGGTTCTCTAACTAGTCTTGGCTCCTTAACACCCACAATCTCTCATCTTTTTCTATGGACTATTTTTTCCTTGGCTAATCCCATTGACCTTGTAGTTCTACCAAATGCAACTCTAGTAGATGGAATACTAGTGGTTGTGGTAGCAACAGGAGTTGCAGAAGCCCTTCCACCTCTACCTCCCCTACTTCCTCTGCCTCCTTTAGCAACACCTCTTTTCCTTTTATTACCACCTCTGGTTCTCGGAGTTGTAGTGAAGGTGTACCTGTCTGTTCATTTGTAGCAGTTGAAGATTCAGGTGCAGAAGATTTAGTGGCAGTTGCTGGTGCAGGTGGCCTTACAGCTGGATTTGGCCTCACATGAGGGTATCTGAAGGTTGTTGGAGATGCATACACATTTCAACTTACTAATAAGTATAACAATTACCCCCAAAAAAATCTAGTAAAACAATGAACATATTACCTTGATCCAAATTCTCAGCAGAAGCCCCTTTGCAATTCTTTCTGTTGTGACCAAAACCATAAGTTCCCTTATATACTCCCTGCATTCTTCAAAACTGACCCACTTGTTTACTGTTACCAACCACATATCCACATTTACTTGGATAATATCTCAATAAATCATCCTTCATAGTACCTACAATGGAATACACACAAATATTAGTACACCCAACAATTATTAGTTAACAGGACCACTAATTAACAATAATTTCTACAACTTCAATTCGACAAAAAAACAAACAACAACAAAAAGAAACCCTAATCTTTCTTAAAAGTAACAAAACCCTAATTCCCAACAAACAAAAAACAAATCAAAACAATAAACAATCAATCCGACTACTAAATTGAAAAAAAAAGAGACAAAAACCCCCAAAAAACTAAGTTATTTATGGGTAAAAACAAAACCCTAAATTACAACAAACAAAACAAAATTACTCTATTAAACTATAGATTCCACTATTATAAAACATGGGTATTCGTCATAAAGAACTAACTTTACGAAATCTCAATTTTGATTAACAAATTTAAAGTTTCCTGCAACTTACCTTTCTAACCTAAAATCCACAACACCTTTGAACTCTACTGTAATTATTTGATTACCTTATTCTTTGTTAATCAATCAACAACAAACCCTAATCCTCAAATATACGATCGAATCTCACTCAAGTATCTTTGTCGGCTTCCCTAATTCCCTTCTCACCATTTTTAGAGGAAAGAAAACAGAATGGAATCAAATCGAATTTCTGTTTTATTTCATTTGTCAATTCCATCTCGACCATCCAACTTCGAAAGGTTAAGATTATACCATGTGTTTAACGTGGTAAAGTTAGTAAATATTTCAAAAAATGGATTTCAGTTCGTTATTTCAATTTTTTATCCATCAAATGGATGGTCAAGGTAGTCAACGTTGGTCATTTGGTTGACCGGGACCTAAACGCAAAGCTGGACAAAGTTGGGACCTAAACGCTAAGAGGTACCATTTAATGGGACCTAAAATCAAAATATCCCTTTTTATATATTTCTGTATATATTATCACGGTTAGTTCTTCTTAAATTCATTCTAAAGAAATGCCTAAAATTTCAGTATATGTCACGTTGTCATTGTTCATCCTTCTGTCGGGTTAATAAAATTAATAGTTCTTTTAACAATGTTTTCTCGAAAAAAAAATGAGGAGGAGTGATTAGTATTAACGAAAAAATTTGTTTGTTACTGGGGTATAAGTTTTGAAAAGCATATCTATAATCCCAATTCCATTACCATCTTATTCATCCTTTGCTGGCTGTAATATCAGACAACCACCACCAAAACCAATTTTAGCACACTTCTTACCGCCACCAAACAATACCAACACAAGATTCAAATTATGATAAGAAAAAACTTTGAGAAACTGAGGGAGTATTTTTTGCTTCCACCATCATATCTCTGCCTCAAACCAAGTAACACTGCCGCTAGGTACCTTTGTTGTTCACTAAAACAATAAAGATGGGAATCCACGTCCAGTTTTTCCAAACTGCTATTAAGCTAAAGACTACAGGTAAATATGAAGTTTAAATTGAATATAAACCTCAACGTTCAAAATTATCAATGTCTTGGAGAATAATTGGATCCCAAACATATCTCTTAAACTCTCTCAGTTTCGTAATAATTCTAACACTCGTTTAACATTCATTTCTTACTAAATGGATATAATCAAACAAAAAGTTGAATATCTTTCTCATAGGCTTTTTATTTCCCATATCTATCTCCAATAGCATATCCAAAATTAATATAATCACCGGTGCAACTAATAACTTTAGGAAATACAAGATTAGATGGCTATTGACAATCTTTGAAGAATTTATTGCCAAGCCCATGTACAATAAATTGAATTTTTCAGGATTAGAATCTATTAATCTCAATATGCAGAATAAAAAGGATTTTGGAAAATAGAAACTTCCCGAAGAATCAAACTATTTCTTCGGAAATGTCTACAAAATACTCTCACTACTAACTTCTGGCGTTATGACATTATTAAAGATACCTTTCATGTTTGTTCTATTGCTTATGATGATAATGAAACTGTAGAACACCTATTTTTTACTGTTATTTTGCTGAATCAGTGTGGTTGCTACATCCAAATAATGTACAACTTGACATCAACCCTTATGATAGCTTTTTAAATATCGACAGGTCTTGGATGTCAACATGAACAACCTTGGGCAACAAGGCCCAGGAGGGAATTAAGTTATTTTTTGTGTTATTTAACATTATACCATATAATGTGCTTCTTATTTTCCATATATTTTGTTTTTCGTTTGACCCAGGTCATTTTAGATCTTGGACATAACTGGACCGGTGTCTACAGTTTTTTTTTCTTTGCTCGATGGCCGACCAACACTCCCCTTACTTAACTGATATCATTTATTATCTTATTTTTCTTCGTAATATCTTTATGCATCTATAGTACTGCGAGTGTTTTACTCTTCGTTCACAGGAAATGTTATAGTCATTGTCCGTAATTTTTTTTGTTAACATTAGTTTAATTTAATAAATTTTGCACTCACCTCACGTATGTTATTACCACTAGCAATTAGTAGCCGGAAAAAAATAAAAATCGATATCTTCTACTTGTAGTCAATGTATGTTGACTTGGTCAAATCATTATATGATAATAATTTGAAGTCTGCTTCAGGCATCCTTAAGGTCAAGGCTAGCCTTGGATGTCAAAACATTATCTCTCTATCAGTTTTGAAACAACTCTAATAAAAATATGGTTTATTTGGAAGGAAATGTTTGTAAGAGTCTTTCAAGAGAAACACAATTCTCCGATTTACAACAGTGAGATGAGACTCCCTAGGGTCTTGGAACCTTGCACAACAAGAAACACTAAAGACAATATATGGTCAAGTTGTTGTTAGGTATAACAGACTTCCAATCGTTGACCCATACAATTAATCCACTTTATTTCCTTTTGGATTCAATTGGGATTTCCCATTTGTGGACATATGAGTTTTCATGGAAGTCGTTTATCAAGACCAAACCTTTTAACAAGGTCTTTTGCATATTTTTCTTGAGAAATATTGATGCCTTTTTTATATTGGTGAGTTTGTAATCCTAAAAAGAATATTAATTCACTTGTGTTGCTCATCTAAAGTTCTATATTTAAGAAATATTGAAATTCTTCGTTAAGTATTTTAGAAGTAGATCCATAGATGACATCATCAACATAGATTTGAGCAATTAAAACATTTTTCCGTTCCACTTGGTGAAGAGAGTTTTATCTGCTCACCCTCTAAAAAAATTATTTTTTTGTAAAGATGTGGTTAGCTTCCCATACCAAGCTTTAAGTGCTTGTTTCAAACCATATAAGTTATTTTTAAGCTTGAATACATGATAGATATTTTCATGACATTAATTAACTTAAGATTGTGTAACATAAACTTATTCTTTTAAGCAACCATGCAAGAAGGCAAATTTTATATCAATTTGAAAAAGTTCAGTGTAAATACGCTTGTCAAAATCATTAATTTTAAAACCACTATAAATTATTACATGATCAAATTTTGTTCATGTCATTGTTTAGGTGTTTGTTTTAAATCATACAAAGATTTGTTCACTTTCTAAACTTTGTTTCATAAACTTTCACTACAAATCCCTCGGGTTGGTCCATGTAAATTTCTTCATCTAATTTACCATTTAGAAAATTTGTATTTACATATATTTGATGTATCTCTAAGTTATGAATGACATCTACATTAATTAACATTCTACTGGAAATAATTCTCGTAACAGGTGAGTAAGTATCAAATAAATATACACCTTCTTTTTGCTTATAGCCTTTAGCTACTAACCTAACCTCGTATTTTTCCACAGTTTTATCTACCCTACATTTCCTCTTGATGATCCATTTACAACCTATGGTCTTACACCCTTGAAGTAAATCTATAATCTCCCAAGTTTGGTTGTGTTGGATGAAATCCATTTCACTGATGAAGGTTTTTTTCCAACACAGAGCTTCAGAAGAAGTCATGGGTTATTTATAAGTATGTAGCTCATACTCATCTAGGCAAGTTATGAAGTCAGGTCCAAAATAAGTTTCAAATTTAATTTCTTTTAATTCTCGTAGGCTCAAGTTCTACTTCATCTTCCACTAAAGGTAAATCCTGACAAGTCATAGGGACATCAAGAGGATCATCTACACATCTTTTACAAGAGTCAGGTTTCAACATAAAAATATTTTCAAAAAAATCATCATCCTTTGACTCCATGATAGTATTCAACCCAATATCAGAAATTTCAGAAACTGACAACCATAAATATATATTTAGTAGTATGCTCAAGATACCCAATAAAAAACAATCAACAGTTTTGGATTCTATCCTAGTTCTCTTAGGAAGGGGAATCTCAACCTTAGCCAAGCACCCCTACACCATGAAGTATGCATAAGAAGGTTGTGTACCTTTCCATAACTTATGTGGAGTTTTGTTTTATCCTTTATATGACACTATGTTCAAGATATAGCAACCTAAAAGGATTGAACCACCCCCTACCCCTACCCCCCTAAATCCCCCCCACCCCCCCACCCACCCCCCACCCACAAGTTTGCAAGTAATCATGAACTAATTAATATATCATTCATCATCTCCTTAAAAGTTATGTTCTTTCGTTCAACCACAACATTAGACCGTAATGAATAAGGTGGTGTGGTTTCATGTATTGCTGCCATTTGCACACTCACCACCACGGTTAGACTTAATCTTTTTAACGTTACCCCTAAACAAGTATACGACAATATCTAGTACAATCATCTATGAAAGTGACAAACCATTTTTTACCACATCTAGTTTGAGTTAATTTCATGTCAACTAGGTCTGGATGAATTGATTATAAAGGTTGTCTCTGAACATTTTATTAAAAAGGTTTTATATTATGCTTTGATTCTATACAAATTTCATATTTATGTTCATCATCCAAAGTGAATTTGGATATGCTGCCTACACTAGCCATTTTATTCGTTGATTTAAAGTTTAACATGACCAAGTCTACCATAACAAATATTTTATCACACAAAAGTAAGTAGAAGAATCATTCAATTTCATTTTATCAGAGTTTACATTAAGCTTATATACAGACCACCAGTCTTACAACCCTTACCCACATAATCTCTACCTTTAGTTACAACAAATTTGTCATATACAATTACAATTTTGAAACCCTTATCATTTAAAACAGAACAAGAGACAAGATTCTTGAAGATGTCTGAAACATGGAACTTCATTCAATGTGAGAGTCTTGGCGTAGGTGAGCTTCAGCCCAACTTTTTTCTTTTTGCTACTTCATATGCAGAGGAGTTACCCATATATAGTTTCTTACAAGCTTCTACCTTATGATAGGAGTTAAAAACATATATGTTTCCACAAACATGCTTGGTTGCACCAGAGTCCACCCACCATTGATCACATGATTAAATTCAAACAACATTCCACTGAACGCATCCTTATTATTTTTAACCAGATTAGTATTATTTTTCCTTTTTATTAAGGTCCTTACATTGTCTACAGTGAATTGCCATATGTCCATGATTTCCACAAATATAACAATCACCCTTAATTAAGGTAATGCTAGATTAAGGTTTACAAAATGTACCTTTTTGAGAAGGAATACGCTTGGAGCGACGTTTGCTAGTTTCACCTTTTTTCAGATTTGGAAGATTTGTGTTCAGCACATGAGCCTTGTTTTCTATGTCCTTTGCAGATGCTACATTCTTGTCCTTCGTGCGAAGCAACACACGTGTGTAAAACTCATATTAGCCATTTCCTAACTTCTCTCTCTTATACAAAAGTGTGTTGACCAAAGGAATTGATCATACTTAGAATCTCAAGAATCTTAGCAATATGAAGGACCTTCATCCTTAGTTTGCCTTATGTGAGACTAAAGGTTACACTTATATTTCATTCACAATAATGAAAATAGCCAGTGAACCTTAGTAACTCATAGGTCCCAAGCTTAAATCATACCAAGACCACAAAACACATTTGATAAAAACTTTATTTTCTCCGACAAAAACACATATTATTAATAGTTATTTTCTTGGTTGATACAACACAACCAATCACTTTGAACTTTACTTTTCTGAACTGCAAATACTAGATACCTCCAATTTTAGATCCCCAAAAATTTCCTTCTATGAATGTTTAACCAGGATCCATCGCGAGCCCCTTAGGATCCACATTCCCAAATGAAAAGTTTAGAGTGGTACCACGTCATGGAGAAGAAAATGGGGATGGTTATAAACGTATGCGGCAGTTCGTTTCTGAACAGACCTAACACCTAAAGGTAGATGAAAAACAGAATCCAGATGCGGACCAATGAATACAATGATTCATATCTCACTTAAGATACTACACGTGCCTTAAGGGCCCACAATAAGTTTAGTGGGCTTATCTTACTTTAGAAGGACAAGGTTGATATGTCTCCAATGGGCTCAGAACTAATCGCTGATCTAACATGCCATCCTAACTAGGGGTGAACATTTGGCCCGAAATTCGCAGATTCGATCCGGACCAATCGTATTTTGACGGGTGGGTGTCCGGACCGTTCATTAATGGATTAAATGCATATGAGATTTTTGAAATCCCATAGATTACGGATTGGGCCCCGGTGCAACCTTAAAAATCCGTTGGACATCCAGACATGTTAGTACATTTTTTTTATCAAACTTCTTCAATACAAATATGAAGCTAGTATATATTTTTTTTTATCAAATTATGTATTCCTTTCATGGCATACTTTGATGATCTTATAAGATACAAAACCAACATATGTATAGGTGGACATACTTGATCCCAAACATCAAAAACATTTTAATTGAAAGGGTCGTTTTTTTTTCCTTTTTAAATTTTGAGTAGCTTCAAAGCATTCTATTTAAATTTAATTTTAAACCTTTAAATAAAGTAGTCTTATTTCTAAAATGATCCATAAACTTGTTGCTCTATTTATCTACTATAAACTGTAATTATAAAATAAATCTATTAGATTATTTAATCTAAAATCCGTCCATTCTTACAACCATTGGATGAGGATATCAAATTTAAAATCCATTATGAATTGGATTTGATAAGGATCAGGTGAAAACCAATCCATGCTCACCCCTGGTCCTAACAATAAGTCCTCCGTTTAAACACGTGTAGTCCCTATAACCTTTTGAGCAGTATTTTATAATTTTCTTTCACACGAGCTAAACGAGAAGTTGATTGTCTAGTTGGAAAGAAACAGAAAAAAAATGATTCAACGTTTATGTCGTTTCCTTCGGAGTGGTCGTCCCCGGAAAAACTCTTCTGAGGAAGCTCAACACCTCCTCAACCATTAACTACCCAAATCCACTGTATCCCCAAAACCAAAATTAGGGTTTCCAGTATCCTCGAATTACCATCATGGAATCCTTGAATTCCAATTCATCTCCATACGAACTTCTCTACAAAGCAGCATTACTCGTACCTATTTCACACTATCTCTACGCCGTTTCATTTATTTTCTTAATTTTTATTTATAATTTTCTGGAGATCCATTTCTTTCAAGATTTATTACATGGATTTAGAGGGGATTCGATTTCTTTGACGTATAATTCATGCTCTGAGATCTATGAGGGTGTTGCTTCTAAGTGCCAGTCTCTTCATGGAAGGTCAACTCAATTTTATTTCTCAAACTAGATTATAAATTGCTTATTTAATTATGTTATCATTTTGGAAGAATTTTATGATTGATTTTGAGTCAATTACTTGAATAATCTTAAAGACCTAGTCAATTTGAAGTTGAAAGTTTCAAATTGAGGCGCCAGTTTCCCCCCTAAATGTATGGATTATTTTATTTATTTGTTTCTATGGATTCTGAATTGTGCAGGTATTTAGTAACTCCTTGGCTTTCTAGTCCGCATATACAGACTGCTTTTCTCAACTTCTTTGGGAGGCCTCCTGTTTTCAGCTACAAGAGGTAATTTGTCTATTTTCGATGTCTCATTTCCTGAATGTTGAGTTTTGGTGTTTGGGGGTATTGTCATTTGATGAAAACATAGAAGAAGACCATGAACTTCCACTCGACATGCTCAAATAAAACTGCTTTCTGTTTTATCACGAATCTCAACCTAGACTTCTAACTTGTATTTGGTTTTAGTGTTTGTTAAGATAATTGGATGTTGAAACTGTAATTTAGTCATTTTAGGACCATACGTTGCTGATACTTGGTAATTAGTTTGATTGGGGAAATATGGACTATTAACTGTAAAATAGGTAACGGTGGCCTATACCCACCCTCTGCACAGACTAAAAACTAACAATCTACATTACTTCATTTTGGTAGATGTGCCTATTTATACTATTTATATTAGGAGAAATGATAAAATGCTTTGTGTTAATAATATGTTATTTTCTAGTCTTCCCATTTTAGAATGCGACTAGGCCCCAAAAATTTAGAGTTTCTCTTTTATTTCTCCTTGCTACTTGTCTGATATTTCAGTGGTCTGGCTCAGCATGCACTTCTATCTAAGAAGGTCCTGAATGGCTTGATTTTGTCTGTGTTGTACAATAAGATGCGTAGTAATGTAGTCTCTTGTAAGTCATTGGTATAATTATCGATCATCCTTGCCATTTTTTTCCTCCATGGTATCTTTTTGAACTTTGTTTGTGCAATTCTTATATGATGAATATTGTTTGTTCAGGCAAATATTTCTTACACCTGATGGTGGAACAATTGCTTTGGATTGGTTGATGTCATCTGCTGGTAAATCTTAAACTCTTAAACTTCTAAATGATTAGGAAGGTTTATCTTTATCTGAGCGGGATATCTTGTGTTGTAGCTGTTACTATACATTGGTGTTATACCATCTTACTAGTTTTTGTCTGGATGATTGGTTTTTGAAGTTAGCTTTTGAGATTTTTATGATTATGTTAAACCTATATGTTCCTAACATATATCGCATCTTGATGCTAGAAGATGATTATTTTTACCATGCTGTAGGTGATCAGTGTCTTACCTCTTGAATAAGTAACAGCTGTCACATATTTTTCTTCGTCTTTTCTTTTCCCACTTTTCCCTCAATGTTATCGGCGCTATGGTTGCAATAGTGGCTAGGAAACCCACGAACTGCTTATTTAACATGTCGAAATATTATTACCTACTTAAGTATTTATGTTTATCAAGTTCATCAATAATATATGGGGCGTAGCTTATTTGTCTTCTTGTTGCTTGGTCATCCTTCACGGGTGTTCTGGCAATTTCCACATATTAGGGTTCTAATGTCTCTCACCGATGAATTCCATCCTTACACCTCTGGAAGTGTTGCAGTATCTAATATTTTGGCTTTCCCTTCAGCTGTTTTGCCACCAATAGGTGGTTGGCCCCATATTATCCCTATCCCTATATGTTATTTACATATAGAATCCAAGCTACAGAAACCAAACAATTGTAGCAAATTTACTGTCTGTTTCTCTAATTGTTCAATTTTGGCACACCAGTATCAGGAGGGGCTTCTCACACTAATAATGTTCCTTTGAAGGATGACACCACCCCTATTATGGTAGTAGTCCCTGGCTTAACAAGTGATTCCCATTCTGCTGTAAGTTTTATCTTCTCCAATATGCTCTCTTTAACAGATTCGGAGCTCCAGTAGCTTCTTCTTTAATTTCGCGAATAATGTGGCATTTTACAGTCAATTCATTGAGCAGTAAAAGGCGCGGCATGTTAAATTTGACTTTATCATGATGTCCGGATTAGATAAATTTTTATTTTGATTCTCCACCTTTTGAATATATCAACATTTAATGAATGTACATCAGAATACGATTCAAGTTAATAACTTGAACCATACAATGACTAATTTTTCTAATTACAGGCTTGTTCCAAATCCAGTTTTGAGCCATTTTTTTCGTTGATCAACAACCAACTTTTACTGATTAGCAACCAAAACCAGTACCAACAAACTCGAAATGACTACAGACAACCATAAATAAGCAACTCATCACTTATAGTGGAAAGAAAGAACAGAAATATAGAAGGAACTAAAAAATCAAAAATATGATGTATCTTCCTGCTCAAGCCTATTTAAGAAAGCCGGCGTTATATGGAATTCCTCCACTATCAAATATTGAGCTGTCTAGCACACTTTCTACCTTTCTTTGGTTTAGTTGTTGTTAGAGACTTGGTATCTGCTTAAGAAGAAAAAACAAAAGACTAAAATGCATCTCCGTTTCTGAGATTTCCTAATGGAATATGTTACTATGTTTAGTGTATTCACTCATGCATCATAGGCCTACTTCAAACAACAGAACTTCTCTAGTTGGTAGGTCAAGGCATAAACAAACATTTTACCATTAATGCAAGTATGGCAATACGACTTTGGGGATTTCTACTTGCTAGTAGTATTCATTGCTGCCCTCAATTTATTATTTTTTGTATCAGCAAACCACATTGTAATATACTAATAGTCAATGGGTGCGAGGTACAAATCAATTCTCAGAGTTGCTTGCTCCATTGTGTTATTGCAGTATATAAAGCATCTAGTCTTCAAGATTGCGAAAAGTGGCTGGAATGTTGTTGTCAGCAACCATAGGGGACTTGGTGGAATCTCAATAACTGTAAGTTCTGCTTAGATGCATCTAAAAATCATATGCGATGTTTTGAGTTTTGTTCATTTTTTATCCATGTAAGGTTACTGAACTAAGAAAGAAATTTTTTGTCATTCTGAAGCAAATTGCTGTTTTATTATTAATATTATTAGTGGCTATAGAAGAACTGGCAAACCACCACATTTTGTTTTCATGTTGTTGAAATACAAGCACTAATCCTTCCTTCTAAGACAACGGTTCTCAATGCAGTTTGAGCATATGATCCGTGCTCTATCGTAGGATCAGCATATCGTTTGTCCCTCTCCGTTATGCTGTGGCAGTTTAATTTGAACTAAGTATAACCCGGGGGGTCCATATGCACGTAGTATTATTTGTTTAAAATGTTGTTCACCGATGTGTATTATTCACCTGAAAATAAGTTTAGGGCCTTTTCTTTTTGCACCCTGTCAACCATCTTTGCGAAATGTCATTTTGAAATTGGTAACATCTTATAAAATATAAAATATTAGTTACTAGTGCAAGCACTTTGAATTGCAATTTGGGGTGATCTTTCAGTCTACCCATATATCTGCCATATAACCTTATTTCGCGTGGCTTTAACACTTTAATCCATAGTTTTCTAGATTCGGAGTTTTAAAATGTGGTCTCTTACCAGTACCAAATGATACTTTCAGTTGAGTGGAGATGTGCGACCAAATACAAAACGTTTCTGCAATTACTATCTGTATGTGTGGTTAATCATGTAAAATACAATTTTGTGTTAGCGTGTACACTTTACTGTCACATAAAGACATCCTTTGGTTTATACAGGTGTCACATATGTTTCATGATTCAAGTTTGGTATTATCACTTGTATAGACAAAGTTTGCTGCATCATAAGCGAAACTGGATATATTAGATCTTATGAGCTGTAAAACATGTCAATATTCAAAGTAACCGGTAATCATGAAATGGGTCATCACTGGTTTTAGATAGAATGAATTGAGTTGATCATATTTCAAGTAACATGGAGGAGTGAGGAGTCCCGTTGGTCATACTTTTTGGTCTCTTCACTCTCCGTTCTGTTTTTGTTAATCGTCAATCGATCAAATGCTCTTACCTTCATAAAGTGAGTTCGATATGTCTTCATCTCATTTCTTATTAATCAACAATATGAAATATCTCTTTTGACAGTCTGATTGTTTTTATAACGCTGGATGGACGGAAGATCTACGAAGAGTTGTTGACCATCTTCATCAAGAGTATCCTCAGGCTACACTATTTGCTGTTGGAACAAGCATCGGCGCCAATGTTCTGGTAATTGTCACTAATGATGTTTGTGTTCTTTCTGCCTTGCCGGTCAATTATTTATATTAACAGAAGTTTAAAATGGTTTTGAGATGCCTGAGGTATATCATAGATCATAACCTCCGTTACTCCTTCAAAGTGGAGCTCATTCCTCCCTTTAGAATAATGATGGTGCAAGCATGAAAAATTCACAAGTCATCAAACATGCACGAGAAAAGTAATAAACCATTAGGAACACTATTGGTCTAGAAACTTCTGGATATCCAAGAACAAGGGGTACCATGAGTGCTTTTATAAATGAAACTTTTGAGCATATTCAGATAATCAATATCAAGATTTAAGCTTTTAGCACTTCATCACTGGAGGTACCTCGCCTGAACATGCATCAATTAGGTAGCTAGTCTGTCAGTCAATCTAAGTCAGGTAATGGTTCCCTTGAATGTATCTTAAGCTCTCTTTCAGTTTTCTCATATTTACTTGTTGACATGTAAAAGTGAAGCTAATTTTTGGTTTCCAGCTGATACTTCATGTGTATATATATGTGTGAATCTACACAACAGAGTTCTATTAAATTGACCATTTATCGGACCAATATATTGTAAATGTTCAAATGGGGGCTCAGAACTTTGTCAGTTTTGAGTTGACCAATAGAGGACACACTTTCTGTAATCGAGCAAGTATTCATGGATCTGTCCTGATACTGGTTGTTGGTAGTTGTATGGAATCTTGAAATGAAATTAAGCATAAAAAGCAAAACGTTAGAGTTTTTATGAAGCCTTCATATGGAAGTTCTTCTTATTGTTTATTTTCTGTTAGGTTCCAAGACAATCAGATTTTCAAACCCTGGTTACAGATAACCAACTTGTAATGGTTAGGAGGATGCTTTAGCATTTTAAATTCTAAACTGGATGACGAATTACAGGTTAAATATCTTGGAGAGGAGGGAGATAATACTTATTTTGCTGGGGCTGTAGCTATTTGCTCTCCATGGGACCTCTTGGTTGGTATTCAGTCTTTATTCTGTTAAACTTGCTTGTATATTGACTTGTAGTTTTCTCAACATTGACTAAATTAGTTAGAAAAGTGCCTTTTCAGTACCCTTACTTTCCAATTTTCCCATGATTGCATTGAATGGATCATTGAAGTTAATTGACGAAAAAGTATAGAGTTTTAATTACATTTGTTTCCTCGTCTACTGTTAATAAAAAAGCACTGAGCTTCGTTAGACGTTAAGTTTTATGAGAAGCTATCCCTCCATTGTAAATTTCTCCGCGTCAGTTCTATTTTGGGTGGCTGAGACGTGTATTTGATGTATGTATGTTAATTTTTAATTCTAATTCTTATATTAGTATTTTGAGACCTAATTCATTTAATAGTTTAGATCCTAATTCTTTTGCTCTTGTTGCATCTGTCTACTTGATGCAGCTCCGTCTTCAGAAATTACAATGTTATTGTCTTATCAATGTATCTTATAGATTGGTGACAGGTTCATAACACGCAAACTTGTGCAAAGACTCTATGACAGAGTTCTAACAATTGGTCTTCAAGGTTATGCAAAACTGTAAGTTCACCTTGTTACTTGAGAAGTTGGATACACAATTTCCTTTCATCCAACGACTTGGTTAACAACTTAACACTGTTTTTTTTTGTTTTCTTTTTGTGTGACTATGATTGTAACAGTAAGACATAACTGAAAATCTGTATCTTACCTTGTTAAGATTTCTGTAGTGCTTCTTGTACAATAACATTAGTCTTTGTACTTGCAGACACCAGACCATGTACTCACGGCTTGCTGATTGGGAAGGCATTCAAAAGGTTTGTTACTCTTCACATCATCTAGGATTTACATATTGTTCAGTAAACCAGTGCACACTTACCAGTGCACATAATAGTTTGGTGCAGTTGGTTTCTATAGTTGTATCATCCTTACAAGCTAGTACCATTTGAGAAATGTTTTGATTCTCAAAATGGATAGAACATACGGATTGGATTTAAGGTATTTTGGAAGAGCGTCAAGATTGCATTCCTAAGAAGATAAAAACGTTAGATGTTATGAAGCTGATTAAGATTGTTGTAACGACTTGTATATTCTTATTGTTTTTCAGTCCCGGAGAGTTCGGGACTTCGATAATTATGCCACTTGCCTAACTGGACCATTTGAGGTATCAGCATTTCAACTAACCGCTTTTACATTTCTTCTTCATTCCCCAATGATTAGTGTTGATAGGGGTGTCTTTGTTTTGTTAGACCGTGGACACATATTACCGACGTAGTAGTAGTTCCACATTTGTGGGAAATGTGTCGGTGCCACTCCTGTGCATCAGTGCTTTAGATGATCCAGTCTGTACAAAGGAAGCCATTCCTTGGGATGAATGCAGGTAGAGTTCTATCATTTTGCGTCTGAACATTTGCCTGAATTTTTTTGTTCTGTGTATCTATTGTTGAGCATCAGATCTGACATTTGCTTCTTTTAATCAGGGCAAACAAAAATATCGTCTTTGCTGCAACACGACATGGAGGGCATCTCGCATTTTTTGAAGGAATAACTGCAAAACGCCTATGGTATACGGCCTTTGTGATATTATCTTCTCAATACCATTTTTTTTTTGAGAAGTCTTTTTCTCAGTTCCTTCCTACTTCTGAGACCTCATTTTGTTTCCACCTAATTCAGTCACGCTGTGAAATGTGTGCAAACCCAAAGCAGTTTAATTATGTTTGTTTATATGATAAAAACCTGCCCATTATTGGAAACCCCATCTTGTTATAACAAAACCTAATCCTTAGATTTCTTAAAATTATTAATTTTGTTGAAAAATGGTATAGTTATAGAAAAACATGATTTGGAGCCGTGCAGGGCCGCATTAGATATGAGGAACGCTATCAAGCACTCCCAAAAGAGTAACTTGAGTGCTAACCCCTTAAAGTCAACGTTACTTAGTAACAGGTGTTTTAGGCCTTTTATTTACTTAAATGATCAAATAATAGAATCTTAATCCAGAAAGTAAAGTTTATATAACTTCGCATAATTAGGAAATCACGTAATTATAGTCTTCTTCTCAATTTCGTTGTTTTGTTCTTAATCATTCCCTTCTCGTTAAATGGTTCACTACTCTACTGTTAATTCCAGCTTCAGCATAACATTATTAGTTGAAGGAAAGTTCATAAACAGTATGTGCAAGTTAATTGGTTGGATGAGAGTTGGTAGGAAGATTGAATCATGAACTATTATAAAGAGTTTTTATTCAATAAAGAAATTAAAATTCTTGTTTTACTAATTAACTGCATAGCAAATATCTGTCAGTAGGGATCCTCCAAACAGTACTTCCTATATTGCTTGGGAAGAACCATAAACTTGGTTCCATTTTTGTCCTGGATTATCATACTTCATTTGAGAATCCATGGTCTGTGCATCTTCTGGCTCTAGTAAAATATTTTGGTTGTAACATAAGGGGAAGAATTTTTTTCTCAAACACCAGCTACCAGTTACGATTTTTGACGCTTTAGGGGGCTACTCTTTTAAGAGTATCTTGTTAGCATTTCTCTTAGTGATTAGAAGCTTGATAAAATGGGCAGGGAAGTTATTGTTGTCAAGTTACAGTAGGCACAGCTATATATATATATATGTATACAGTTTTTGTGGGAAAAGTCAGCATGGCTTATTCTGAGTTTCCTTGTTTATATTAGTTTTATTACTAACTATTGTTTTTGCACTTGTATCTAAACTCGTAATTTTGTTCTCCCTACACTGCAGGTGGGTAAAGGCTGTCGATGAATTCCTAAGTGTCCTATATACAAGCCCTTATATGCATAGACGAAAGAAGGTACATGATATTTTTATTACCATGGTTTCTTAAAGGATTAATAAGAAAAAACCTTGTGTTGGGATTCGTAAGTGTAAATCGGTCTAGTTTATGGAGTTAGACTTCTGGGCATGAATCTATACTACGAAAATTCTATTCTGTATTGTAACTACAACTACCTTCTTGCCTAAATCCCATTATGTACCTGGCTAAAGGAAGACACGAATTCTAACCAGGTTACTGTCCATCAAGTTAGTATTAAACTCTATTATCTACTGCTGCAGGTACAGAACCCTATTCAGCATTCTCCAGTGGAAACTTCAATTGACCAGGGACCATATGTGACCGTCACAGAAGAGGGGATGGTGTCCGCAGTGGGCAATGAACCAACTAGTCCAATTGTTAATGAGTCTGAAAATCAGGAGACTGCTGAAAGAGAAACAAGAAACATAGTTGTAAATACACATGAAAGTGAACGAGAGGATGAAACCAAAGCAGATCCAATATGTGAAACTTCAGAACCCTGCAAACAAGAAATACCTTCCAATCATGATGCCAAGCTCCTTGATATATCTGCCCCTCTGAAGAGATGCATACAACAACTCTCACGACGGAGCAAAACATCAATGTGGTTACTTGCTTATATTGCTGTTATGACTACGTGGCCCATGTTGGGTCCAGCTATCTTTTTACTCTTCAAAAGGAAGCTTAAAACTGTCTTACCTTCAGCATGGCTCAAGAAGTAACTTTAGAGTTCTTGTATTCCCATGCTGGGTAAATCTGTATCCCTAAATTTGTTGTTCGTGCGAGATGCACATATAATGTTTACATAGAAGATGAAAAATTTACTAGAAAATAAATGTCTGCTAGAAAGGCAAACGAAAGGAATAATTTAAAATTGCAATTTGCAAATAAACAATACAATTGTTACTAGGCGGGAAACTATCTTTTGATATGTTATCCTCAATGTTAGATGTAAGCAAGTTGTTCTTTTCTTTTCCATAGCTTTTTAGTTCAAGGAAACTACTTCCTTGGTTATCAGTTTATCACCATTTCAAGTAGTAAACAATTACCCTCTTCTGCAATGATGGCTGCATTATCTTCTGTAGACATGGTGATGATCATTCTGGGACTGTGCCATGGAGTCTTCAACATCCAAACCCATGTCTGCCATTTCAAAGAGTTTTTCGCCTAGGCTCAATAAAAGCTCACCAACTGTCCATGTGTTCCCGAAATGGAAGAATAGGCTCTTGATCATCTATGGTTTAATTGTACTTGCTAATATCAGTATATTATAATCGATATTATTTCAAAATTATTAGGTGCATCTAACTCCAATCATTAATTGGAGTTACATTAAATTAGCCATGTTAGTATACTATAGTCGACATTCGTTCAAATAATTAGTTGTATTAATGGTAAGATTTGATTAAACTAATTAATATCAATAGACCATAATAAAAAATAATTATAGGTGCATTAAGTGTATGGATTTTTATTAAACCAATTAATATTGGTATACTATAATCAGTCAACATTTATTCGATAGCAGAGAGGACCGTTTACATTGAAAAAACGATAATGTCTTTCTTACAAAACTGATTATTTACTTTATGCAAATGAAAGCCTTTTCCAATTATTTACTTAATTCTCACGTAACATCGGCAAATCGTGTGACTTTAACCACATCATGTGCCAGTTTAATTACTGATCATTGATAACTCATCGTGGTTAACGAGATAAAATTAAGTATCTTGGACTTGCTTATGTTTTGATAGTAAGGAGATTAATCAACGAAATATTAGGGCGTGTTTGGTATGAATTTTAAAAACAGGTTTTTGTTTTTAATAACAGAAAAATAAAAAAACGTAAAAAACGTGTTCGATGGAAGTATTTTTAGAAAATGTTTTTTATCTGTTTTATATTTTTGAAAAAATAAAAAAACAAAACGATTATTAATCGTTTTCTGTGTTTTTTTTTTTTTTCTTTTTTTTCTGCGTTCTTTCTCTATTTCTCTCTATGTGGATCTGGTTTCTGCGCTCTCTCTCTGCTTCTCACCTCATCATCGATACTCTCTGTTCCAGTCACTCTAAGATTCATCTCAGCTGTATCTTGATGTGTCTATTTCAATCTAACAAAGTAATTTCATATCTTTGTATTAGGGTTTTAATTTTTGTTGTTTTTATAGGTTTTTTGATGTTATAAGATTATGGTTTATTTTCTTCTTCTCGTTTGTTGTTTCAAATTCAGGATTTACAATTTTTCCTTTCAATATTTTTGCTGGTCCGTAATTTGGGGTTTTGTTCTGCTATTTCAAATTAGGGTATGACAATTAGTGAGTTGATTTTCGTTTTTTCATCTGTGATAGTTACTCTTAAGTTGTATTTTTTGGTTTTACTCTTAATTTTGGTAGTTTGTATAATTTTATTTTGTTTTGATTTTAAGTTTAAATGTTTAAGTAACTGCAATAGTCATTCATGAGTTGATATTATTAATGAATGATCTCAAGTTATTAAGCTCTTAACTCTTCTCTCTGTCTCTTTAGTATTATATTTTTTAAAGCATTATGTTTTCTTATTTCTCTGAGTTTCTTTTGTTTTTCATTTTTTTAGTGTGTAGTTATTTTAGCTTTGTAAAAGAAGGTTGTAAGGAAGTCAGGGTTTCTTATTTCATTTTCAATTTTGGACATTAAAGCTACTATGTGGCTTCAAATCATTTCCCCTCTAAATTTCATGTCGATTTTGTCCATTTGTCGTTTTAATGAAATGTCAAATCAAATATGTTATTATAAAAAATGAAATGTCAAATCAAGTATGTGATTATAAAAAAAGAAATGTCGAAACTCTTCTCAAAGTTGAATCAAATCTGTGATTATAGTAGTGGGTTTTGGTTATATTACTAGAAACTTGTTATGTGATTGTTTTTTTCCTTTAAAATTTGGTAAATTTTCACCTATGTTTTTTTTTCCAGGTATCATCGGTGGGTTTTTGGGAACCAACCACTTTGTTCAACAACTCAGTGATTTTGGGGTTTGTAATCCTTTTGTAGTTTCAATTTACGTGCTTATTTTTGTCGATTTTGTGATTTTAGTTTAGTTTTGTATGATTTAGTTAAGTTTTGTATGTTTAGTATCATGTATATGGAAACTTATGGTGAAATTTTTCTATGTTTAGTTCTTTGAGTTCACATCTTGTTTAGTATCATGATTTTTGTTCAATTTTATATGTTTAGCAGATCATCTTACTTTGTGTAGTTGAGTTTTCAAATTTCTTGTTAGTATGAATAGCTTCGATTAATGTATGGATGTTAGCACATAATCTTTTTAGGTTTCAAACATGGCTGTTAGCACATAATCTTCGTTTGAATGTGCTGACCACCACTCTTTTACATTCGAGAAGTATTATGCATCATTCCTGTTAGCCTAAGAAATAAGTCCCTAGTATTGGTCCTCTTGTTTGAACTAATTTAACACATTTTCTTTGTGTGTATAAAGCATGATGCCCTGCATCTAAGGCTCTGAGTATTTGTATATCTTTTAAGAATAACAAAGCTATTATTTACCATATGAAATTCTCTACATCCAAGACTCTGAGCTTTAATCTAGAACCTTCAGATCTATTAAAATGTCAAGTTTTTCTGAAATTTGATTTGTTTGTTTGCAAATTGAATATTTGGTTTAAGTCAATTTATGTTTCTTAGGTCTAGAATATGCTTATAATTTAATTACTATTCCAACATGAACTAATTATGTTTTTTGCGATTGTGTTAGTTTTGGGTGATTTTTTATTTTTGTTTTTATTGTTGTTTTTCTTCTGTTTTGTCCTGTTATTTAGGCTTTTCTTATTTGGGTTTATCTTTACATGCTTAAGTTTTAGATAGTATATTGTGTAGAACAAAAGATGACTTCTGCATCTAGTGGTGATAATATAGATGATGTTCGCACATGGCCACAGTTTATTGTGGATCACTTTATTGGATTGGTTCATGAAGAAGACAAAAATGGGTTACAAACCACTACATTGAAGAAAAAAAAAGGGTAGAAATAGACAATGCTATCTTTACTAGGTTTGGTAAGAGATATATTGTTCCAAAGTTGAAAGCCAAGTTCAATCGACTGCGTATACTGCATAGGGAATATGCAAGGTTGTTGAGTGATACCGGTATGGGTTGGGATTCAGCAGCAAATACGGTCACCGAAAGTGATGATGCTTGGGAGCGTTACTTGAAGGTAGTCTGCATAAATGTTTTTATTTAACTATTCATTTGATTCATTGCAATCAGACTACCATTTTTTTTCAGATCAATATTTTCGGTGTCATCTCTAATGCATGTTTGGATGGTCCATTAAGAAGTGAACTTCTGCAGATGTGATCCTAGTCTGATGCTCAGTTTTCTTAGTTTTGCATCAAATCTACTACTGGGTTAAGAATAACTAGTCTGCATAAATGCTTGTATTTATTTATTCATCTTTACTTTGTACATAATGGGTTAAGTATATATTATATGTGTAAAATTTTCTAATTCATAAATATCCTGGTGCAAAATCCTTTCGTAAAAAAGGGTTAGACAATTACTATATGCTTTGGGAGATATTCAATAGCACTACATCATCCGGGAGTATGTCTAATCCATCAACTCGGTCTCCTCCTGACTCGGACACCGAAAGAGACTTGGAAAAATAATTTCTTGGCAAAGGGGTACATGTAGAACCCGCTAGCTCTGGAGACACGGGTCACCCTGCATCACACACAAAATCAAATGTACAATGACGTGCTTTGGAACTTCATGTTGATCTTCCACAACGAAAGACGACTAAATCATCAAGGTTTGATGATGCACTTGTAGCATGGACTGAAAATCTTAAAGAAAAAACTGAAGTTACAAAAATTAAGGCTGAACGTAAGAAGGATAAGGAAGTAACATCTCCTTATGTACCGAGATATCATCTATTGAAGATTATGTCGAGATATTGGACAACATGGAAGGAGTGGACGATGATATGTATCTCAAAGCCATTGACAAGTTCACAAACCCTGAGTATCGGATGATCTTTAAGAAAATGAAAGAATCAATGAGAATTACGTGGCTTAAGAGTTTATAATCAGTTTTGCTTAGAATGTGTACTTTATTGAGTGTTGTTAATCTGAACTTGGTTGACTGTTTTGATTTAGAACTTGAAGTTACATTGTAGCACATTAATATTTATGTTAATGTGAGCTTGGTTTTATGGGATCTGATTATTTTGATAGTAAATAGTAATATGATTATGTTACTATTAGTAAAAGTTTCTTTGTTATTTTTATTTGATGTTCTTGTCAGGTTAACAAGTTCTCGTTGCTTTGATTTTTAAGGGAACACTGATTGCTTTTGCTAAATACAGGTTCTACCTACCCTGTGTAATAATAGTTGTATGTGTTTGCATTGTGAAGGGACTGTACCATATGCAATAATTGGAAGAGGTTTGGTGGTTTACGAGCTTATCAAAATTTTTGGGTATGCAGCCTTACTTTTTCGTTGTTTACTGCTTAAGATCTATGAATGTGAAGTTGAAAAGTTCACCGTCCCGTCTAGAAAGTTCATCTCTTTCATTTCTTTCGAACTATTTTTTTGTTTTCAAAAATAGAAAAATAGTCACCTCTTTGTTGTATGTTTCTCACTCTCTTATCTGTTTTAGAGTATTGTTCTTCTCTCTTCATCCAAATCAGTTCATGCTAATTGTGTTGAAGCTAAAGAACATGTTTGGTGTTGTACAAAGTTGTTTATGATATTATTTATGAACTGACTGTGAACATATTAATACTGCGGTAAATCTGTTTTCAACATATAGTTAAGTTAATATCATGTTTAGGTCTAAGTAAAGATGACTAACAGAGTTACAGAGGGTACTTGTGCATGATCATTAAAACATAATATTTCGTTCTATTGATTAGACTTGTGTGTACTAAGTAATAGTTATAGATTTGAAGTACATATCACACCTTAGTAAATAAGAATATCAATTCTAAACTACGTTGGCTTTACAAACTCTCCATGCCCACTTGCATACTTGCTATGAAGGCTGAAAACTGAGAAGAAATGAGTTTTTTCGTTCCACTGGAATATCTAAGATCCAGAACTAGGATTTATTAAAAGGTTAGTTTGTTTTGATTTTATAACTCGAAAGCTTGTCTTCAACTGGTACTATTACGTCTCTTGAATGCTTAATGTTGTATGTTCTTTGACTTTTTCCTGTTTGTTTGCAATCAACATTTGAACAAGCTTCTAGAACGTTGTTTACACGACAGACTCTCTGAAAGTGATATTCAGGTGAATTTGTTCATCTTATGCGCTTAATTTATTATTGTTTTGTTTATAGAAATTTGAATAAACCATCTTCTATGTTTCACATAAAATTTACAATGATTCGAACCCGTAAGCATTCTTACCACCGGAGAGTTTAAGTTGTAAAGTCTCTTCAGATGGGTATTCTGTCCTCAGTGGTATGAAGTAGTTAAGTAGATGTCATTTGGCTATTATTCCAGGTAAACCTAGTTATACTTCTTTATATTTATTCTTGCAATGTGGCTTGATAGGCTCGAATATGGCTCATGTTACACGTCTTCTAGCCATGTTGCCATATGCGTTTAACCATTTCCCCTTCTATAAAATGTAGTCATGACTGTTTCACTGTCTCTCTCTCCTAAAACCATAGGCAACACGGTGCAGCTACAAATTAAAGTTATTTCCCTATTTAAATTTGGCATGCCTATTCAACGATCTCTTCTCTAGATATTGAGTATCAAATGTGCTATAAAGGGTTTTCTTCATTTCTTATATCTTTTATTCTTCTTTGGGGTTCAATAAAAACTAGTCTTTTCTTCAAGTTTGGAACTGAATCTAAGTCTAAAGGGTTAGATTTGATCTTAGTTTTCATGTGTTGATTTAAGTCCGGAACCATTTGGGTCTTTCTTTCCGTTAGTAGTTGTGAAACTGTTTATGCATTTAGTTGGTTTAATGTCTCCTAACAAACCCCTTAACTTTTTTCTGTCATCTTCGTAATACCTGTTGAAAATGCATTAATGGTACTTTAATTTAATTTTTTTGGTTGATTTACTTTGAGATGCTGTTTTTTTTTTGCAGTTTTGCAACTTTGTTATAATCAGTTGACATGAAGTATCCCAACTCAACTTGGATCTATGAAGAAACTTTGTTATAAGACAGTAACAACCTTATTGTTCTCCAGTAGAGAAGGTATTTACAAATCCATATCAATTAAAAATAGCTAACCCACTAGTTACAATTGATTTTTTCATATCAGCAATTCCCTTGAATCTGTATGAGTCAGTCTTATGATTTTAAGAATCTGTATGAGTCAGTCTTATAATTTTAACATAGAATTATGCATAATGTCAGCAACATAACCTGGCTTAGCTAGATGGGTGATTAAAGTACCTGACTGTGTACTTAGACACTCGAAGTAAATTCAGAAACAGACATAATAAGACTAGCCAAAACTGTATAAGCTGAACCCAATCATCTTGTCTAGTTTCAAGTGTGATTTTTCTTCTTTGTTGAGTATGATTGAACTTGTACTATTACGATGGCTAAAAATAACTGTGAAGCAGCAGTAGGAATAAATTTAGGGACAACGTATTCATATGTAGCAGTATGGGAATATGTGTAGCAGTATGTAAATCGTACTACTCCTTTATGTGTGCATCTTGTTTTTATGTTTTTTTTCTTTCACATTTACTTGATATAGTAGTCTAGATTGGCAATAAGATGAATGCATGACTTAAGATGATATTGTGTATTGAAATGTCATGGCTTCAATACACTATCACAGTGTTCTCTCGATTGCTAGTTGATATTGTAAATAATGTATATTGCTTCTGAAAGTAACAATAACATGAGCTCGTCGCTCATACTGTTTGCATCTCAAGATTTTTTTTCTGAATATGTTGTTTAAAGTTTTGTAGATGCGAAACATTTAATTGGTAGGAAAATCAATGATTGTTATGTTCAAAGTGATATGAAATTTGGCCCTTTTCCTTTCGATCATAAGTGTACATTGACCACTTTTCATTCTTAATATTGGGTGCAGGAGTTTCAAATGTAAAAATTGTTTAGTAGGGTATTAGATCGTAAGTGTGTTTATCTATGGCGACTTTGAAATAATTTTGCCGATCTTTTACCAAATGGAGATCTTTGTAGAATTGTATTGTCTTCTCTTTTGCTGGACCTTAGTTCTAAAGCTAGCTTGATGCTACTCCCCACATCTTTCATGGACATTTTTTTTTACAATCTGCAACGACCGAGAGGCCTGATAAATGTCTGAGAAGTAGTCGTTTCCGGGTTTTGGCTCCAATTTTAAAATGGGCTATTTCTATGTTTAAAAGTTCAGTAGAAAAATGGAATTTATGTGTGGAAGAAACTGATTTAGAGACAGAAAGGTTTGGAGTATCTACACAATGGAAGAATTGGAGTGGCACTACTAAGTGTGACCACAAGTGCTAAAGTATGAATAAGTCCATTTGTAATGACATTAGCAAGAAACCCAACATTTGTATCAAGTATGTTTGCTTGGGTAGTTGCTCAATCTATGAAGATGTTTATAAATTTCTGTTTTGATAGGAAATGGGATTTTAGAGTTTTATTTGCTTCTGGTGGGATGCCTTTTTCACATTCAGCACTTTGTACAATCCTAATACATCAGTAACACTTTGTCATGGTGTATCATATTATTTGTTTCCTATTTGTTTGGGTTTCAGTCTTATAGTTATGTATGATGCAATTGGAATTAGACGCCATGCTGTGATGCAAGCACAGGTATACACCGATTTATTACTGTATGCTTATCTTACTCTTTAAATGTTTGAATCTCTTGATTTGGAAGTAAGATTTATAGTTGTAGATATAACTCATGACTCGTGAGCCGCTAGCAGTGCCTGATAGGATTATGCGATGAGCCAATATCTGGAATGGTACTTTGAACATTCCCTTAGCGGCATACCTTTGACACTCATTTTGCCAGATGGTTAGAAGGGAAACTATTAGATCTAGTGGCGACCTTAAACAATTGTTTTATTTTATTAGTTATAACGTACACTGAAGGTTTGCGGTTATAGTTTGTTCGTTGGTGGTGATTTTTTGTTTTTTATAATTAAATGAGGGTATAGGTTGATGCTTGGTTGAGTTGTTGATTGCTAATCTTAGTTCCATTAATTGTTATGATTGTATTAATATTTCAAGTAATTATCAATGTTGATATGACTGTGTCTCAGTTGGAGTTTGTTGAGGGTTCATAAATCTTGTACGAGTTGTCTAGCTAGGAGCTTTAGTAAGTCTATTTAGTCAAGGTTGTGAATAGGTGCTTTCGGATGATTTTAAGGTTTTAAGATACAACTAATATATAAGTTCGTTTTCTTTTCTTCCCGTCTATTACATGTTAAAGTCTAGTCACTTACTCAAAAATATTTGATATCTCTTTCGTTAAATTTCTCCAATTATATCCTTTTGGATGTCTCAAGGGAGAAAGTTTTATAATTGCTTATCAAGAAGAAAATAATTTGTTGTGGTTTAATTAAAATATTTTGTGTTAGGAATGAAGTGATCCCTGGTCCCATATTTAAAAATTACTTCTCAAGTACCAATAATTCTTAGAGTGCAATCTTACGATGGAATCCAGAGATGCAAGTTCATCAAGTGACTCATCCTCAGACTCAAAAGACTCGTTTATAAGAATTCTTATGGTTATGGAGTTGCATAAATGTTATATTAAGATACCAATGATGACATCAGTGCTTAGTGGGAGAGAGTTTATTTTAGAGTTGTTGAATGGACATCCAAGAAGAATGTACAACTTGGTGAAAATGGATCCTTATACATTTAGGCTGTTGTGATCAACTTTGAGGACCAATGACTTCTTACAAGATAATAAATCAGTAAGTGTCGAGGAGGCCGTCGGGATGTTTTTGGCCACTGTTAGTCAATCAATGCGCAATAGAGTGATTGCAGAGATGTTTCAACATTCGAATGAGACCGAATACAAGCACTTTAAGAAGGTTTTAAAAGCACTGTCTCGCCTTGGATGCCTCATAATTAAACCTCCCAATATGGATGAGATACCTCCAGGGATTACAACAAATCCTAAATTTTATCCATGGTTTGTGGTATGACTCTCTTTCCCATATTACTTGTTAATTTATCTTATATGCACTATTAAGATTTATTTTTCTGTTAAAGGAAAATTGTAGGACTCAAATATCATGAGGTGTTTTACAGGTTTGTGTTGGTGCTATTAATGGAACCCATATCAATGCTTGGGCAACTGCTTCTAAACAAATTCCATTTCGAGGTAGAAAAGTTCAAATCACGCAAAACATTATGTGTGCTTCCTCGTTCGATATGTTATTCACATTTGTATATATGGGATGGGAAGGAACTGCCAATGATGCAAGAATACTCATAGATGCCATATCGAATGAAGAAAAAAATTTTCCAATGCCTAAGGAAGGTATTGAATACATATTACTATAGTTCATATTAACTTTATTAATACTTAAAATGTGTTTGTTGAATTGATGAAGTTATCAACTGCTAATGTGAATGTAGGAAGGTATTATGCTGTTGACTCCGCTTACACAAACATGCCTCGGTTTCTTACACCTTACCGTGGAGAACGGTATCATTTACGTGATTTTAGGGGAAGAAGTAGTCATGCAAAGGGTCCTATGGAATTATTCAATCATAAGCACTCATCTTTACGTAATATTATTGAACGTTGTTTTGGAGTGTTGAAGAGTCGGTTTCTGATTTTGAAATGCATGCCGAATTATCCACTTCGAAGACAACGACTCATTCCCGTAGCATGTTGTACTTTACACAACTTCATTCGTTTGAATTCAAGGAATGATGAATTATTTAGTCAATTTATGCCGGAGGATCTCATAGTGGCAGATGAAAAAGGCACAAGTACTAGTCAAGAAAGCACAACAATTGACGTTGATGTAAGTGCGGCGAATATTGAGTTGATGAACAATGTTAGAGATGACATAACAGGGACAATGTGGCTTTATCATCAATGTCCACATCACCACCAACGCGCTTAGCTTGTACGAATATAAACTTGTTGTAATGTGTGAAGTATTTGTGCAAGCTTATAACTAATTTTAAGTTGTTTTGAAAAAGACTTATAACTAATTTTTTAATTATCAATTTTAACTTATAACTAATTTTTAAAAAATGTATTTTTGAAAACAGTCCTACCAAATAGCTTCTTAAAATTTATTAGACAAAGAAAACAAGGAAAAATGATATGTTTTAAAAACACTAGAAAATGATTTTTGAAAACATAAAATGGTACCAAACACGCCCTTAATTTTTCGTTCTTGAAGCTTATACCCAAAAAAAAGATAGGCTTCTGCTAAATATTTTAGGCCTTTGAGTTTGATTGGCAGTGTTTATAAAATTCAATCTAAACTACTTGCTAATAGATTGAAAGTCATAATGCCTGCTTTAGTATCAGAAAATCAAGGAGCTTTCGTTAAAGGAAAATAGATTTTGGATGGTGTTCTCTTGGCGATCGAGTGCATTGATAATAGATTGAAACATAATACTTCAGGTATCTTGTGCAAGATCGATATGGAAAAGGATTTCGATAATATTAGTTGGAATGCCTTGTTTAAAATTTTGGGTCAAAATGGATTAGCTGGATTAGGTGGTGTGTAACACAAGCTCAATTTTCGGTGTTGGTAAATGGAGCTTCTACTTCACTTATTAAGCCAGAGAAGGGGATCATACAAAGTGATCCTTTATCACCCTTTTTATTTCTTATGGTGATTGAAATTCTATCAAAGCTGCTGACAGTAGGGCTGCACATCGGGTCGGGTGGGTCGGGTTTGACCCCACAGGCACCCGACCTGCCAGTTGGCGGATGACTGAAGTATTCACCCGCACCCAACCCACCATAGGACGGGTCGGGTCGGGTCTGACCAGCCATTTCGGCGGGTCGGGTGCGGGTGGGTGCAGGTCACCCGCTCAGATTCTTTTAGAAACTTCTCCACCAGATTACTGCTAAAATCACTGGTTGATAGGGTCTCAAAATGTCCTTTAAGATTCTTCACTAGAGCCTTTGTGATCTTCATCTTCAGCGCTACTACATACTGCATAACCAAGTTGCCAAACAGATTTTGTTCTAAAACCAGTGCATTTTGTGTAATACTGTGATTGCACCAACAAAGTGGTCTTGCACAACACATACCATGGGATGCAAAACATCACATTGATACAAAACAGCACACCCACTGCAGCTCTGGCAATGCCAACACCGTGGCTTTCTAAAGCACGGAAAAAACGTTTATTCTCTTCATTTGACAGTCTTCAAGCAATGTTGAATCACATGGTCACCATTTGTGTCCTTATTCGATTCAACAACATCTTTATTTAGCACACTCATAGCTTTGGTCCATGTAGTCCTGTTGTCGAGCTCTCCAACAATTTCAATTTGTCCTTTAGTACACTGTAGGAACATCTTCTGTTCAAGATAATTCCCAAAAGGGTCTGGTCTGTCTTACATAAGTAGGCAATACATAAATAATCAAATGAATATCTTGATAACGTCCATTTTCTAATCTTACCTGCAATAATCTTACACCCAAGTTGATACTTAGCCATATCTACCAACAAATACCAATTCTGTCGATCCACTTACCCATATCAGATGAAGGAACAAACACAATACTGTCTCTTCTTTCTTCAAACACTAAAATGGCAACTACTGCTTCAGTAACAGTTAAAGTTGAATCTGTTTTGATCAGGTCTGCACTATTGAGGTTCAGGACTGTGGCCACCAAATGTGTGCACTATTGAGGTTCATAACTGCAATTTGAGAAAACTAAATTCCTCTAATTTAAACTCCTCGATAAATCCAGCCTAATCAGAATGTGCAGATCCAACTCACTAAATAAACTTCCAATAGTTCCATCTATAAATCAATCTCCTTTATATAAATTAACCAATCAAATTTCTATAAATTAGATTTTTCACTACCCAAATCAAGAATTTAAGTTTTTCATAACAAAATGATCACGAATCAAACCAAATTCATGACTAGTAAACCATCTTTGTAAACACCCATCAATTATTCCTTCCATTATAAAATGATTGATACCCAGACAAAAAAAAATTGATGGAGAAATAGAAGATAAACTGATGATGAGTACCAAAAAACCATAACGACATATACACTCTGAATCAAAAAGTAAAAGAAACCCATATTAACACTGAATCAACAAAAGAAACATATTAAACTCATGATTTTTAACCGCAATCATGAAAACCAAACCTAGAATTGATTGATACGAAGAAGAAGAAGAAGAATACCTTTGTTGTTGTTGTTGTTGTTGTTTAAGATTGTTGTCGCTCTGTTTTATAAGAAAGAAAAACCAGAAGAAGGAAGAGATGGAGGCGTAGAGAAATATAGAGGAGTTAGGTCGAGAGAATACGCAGAGAAATGGAGAAGAGAGCTTTGTTTTCATCTCCAATCGACGACTCAGATTAAACAAAGTTATCTAATCCAAGGGTTAGAAAATAAGGATTTTTTTTGGCGGGTTGGACGGGTGGGTCGGATGAGAGAAGATGTCACCCGCACCCGACCCGTTTATCGACGGATCGGGTACAGGTCGGATCAAAATTGACGGATACGGATCAGGTGACGGGTCTGGGTCGGGTTTGTTCCGCCCTAGTTAACATAGAAAGAATTCATGGTTTTACCATTGTTGAAGGAGGTATAATGGTGTCGCATCTGCGATTCACAGATGATACAATAATCTTTTTAAATGCAAGTAGAATTGAAGTGAGAAGGTTACATGTTATCTTAATGGTTTTTGAAGTTTTGGCGGGGCTTAAACTTAATTTAGAGAAGAGCTCTGTTACAAGTATAGGAGCAGATGAGGTAGTAGAGGAGCTAGCTGAGGAGCTCGGATGTAAAGTGTTTGTTTTGCCTATTCAGTACTTGGGGCTCCCAATTGGATCGACCAGGAGGAATGTTTCTGTTTGGAATACGGTAATTGAAAGGCTAGAGAAAAAGCTTGCAACATGGAAGACAAAATTCTTAAACAAAGCTGGTAGGGTAACTCTTATTAGAACTTCCGTTGAAAGCCTTCCAACTTACTACATGTCCCTTGTTCACCTACCTGTTGCTGTGGAGAAAAAGATTAGCAAGATTATGCGAAAAATTTTGTGGGGTACAAAATAAAATAGGATAAAAATGTGTTGGGTCTCTTGGAGCAACGTAGGTTTTGGAATTAGAAATTTAAGGATTGTTAACAAATCACTCATGGCTAAATGGATATGGAGGTACACTAAAGATAAGGATGCCTTGTGGAGACGTATAATTCAAGAGAAAACTAACTTTAGATCTGAGTTTATTCTTCTTGTGGATTCTAAGTTACAACAAGGCAAAGGTATGTGGGTGTCAATTATCAAGACTCTACCTGACATGAAGAAATATTTAGAACTAAAAATGTTGAAAGGTAATCTTGTTAGATTTTGGAAAGACTCATGGGCTATTGTTGTTCCTTTTCAATACAAGTACCCTAGGTTGTATAAAGTGAGTGTGCAGAAGGACTATTCAGTATGGGATATCATGTCGAGCTTTATCGATTTTAGAAGGGTGTTAGACCCAGCTGATCCAATAGATTTGCTAGAGATCAAGCATGACATTATTTTGAGTGGTGATTTATCTGACAGCGTCACCAATGAAGGTTTCTCTTCAAAACAGTTCTACATAGAGGCGTTGGCTGTTAATTAACCTAATGTCTTCTTTAAGAATATTTGGTGCAATATCATGCCACAAAAGGTTTCTTTCATATTTTGGGCTATTTTTCATGATTCTTTACCTACACGTGTGATGCTGCAGAGAAGGGGTGTTCAACTGGCGACAGTTTCATGCTTGTTGTGCAATCAAGAAGATGAAAGTTACTCCCATTTTCTTTTACATTGCTCCTTCACGAGAAAGGTTTGGTCTTATTTTCTAAGTTCTATTGGTTGTGTTTGTGCAGAAATCCTCCAACCCAAAACAACCTAATTTAATCATCTAAGTTG
>JAJJMC010033111.1:966259-1082095 GCA_023531435.1 Papaver californicum | reverse complement strand
CCTGGTACGATCCCTGGTTCGATCCCTGGTACGATCCTTGGTACGATCCCTGGTTCGATCCCTGGTACGATCCCTGGTACGATCCCTGGTTCGATCCCTGGATCGGGACATCTTGTGCTCCGCACTTTGCTGCCACGTATCAAGCAACTTTTTGATACTCACAGGTTGTAGATGGGTAATGCCCTAAAGACATAATCTCGATGATTGATTCTTGGAAAATAGATAAGCTGAAGGGAAAAGGTAGTAAGATTTGGCCGATGATCCTTTTGCTATCGTTTGGGAAACATGGAAAGAAAGGAATTCGAGGTATCATGGGGGAAGATGCAAGACTGAAGATGAAGTTATACTCTAGGTTAAGATGAGTATAATGTTATGGTGCTCTTTTAAAAAAGTCTTTAGTCACTATTCTGCGACACAAGTGATAACACAATGGGAGACGATCATTAATTTGTAATATCATATGTAACTGGGTTTTGGTTCCTGGCAGATTTTCTGTTAATCATTTAATGGTGAGTTGTGATTCTCTGTGAGTTACTCTTGCTTTGTAATTCTCTTTTCTTTTTTAATATACGTTTCCTCTTTCAATTTTTTTTTTGATAAATATAGAATTTAAGCATACCCATTGCGGATACTTTTATTACGAGTAATCTCATATAGGGGCTCCCACATTTGGAGAGGGGCTCCACATATAAGATAAAATAAAGACATTTGAAGTAAAATTCAAAAACCCCTTATCCATGATATTTTCATAATGACTAAATTACCTATGATTAGTTAGTATTAGTAAAATTAATTAACTAATAGATTAAGCTAATCATAATTAATCTTAAATAATCTTATCCTTAATCAAATCAAATCAAATCAAAAAAATTTCTTTTTGGTTTGGTGGGAAGAAAAATTAGAAGAAATTTAAGATAATTTTCTAGGGTTTTTAATAAATCCTAGATTTTGATTTAATCAACCAGAGTAGTGAGGTATACCTCTAACTTAAACTTTTGGTCTTTTAATGGCTCAAATTTGATGAAATTACGTAATAAAAGATGATTTTTTTTTATTCAGAGAATTTTACGGGTGGGTTTTCATGTCGAACCCAACCGTAAACACTATTTACGGTTGGGTGTTCTTCCCAACCCAACCGTAACCGCTAGTTCAGGGATGAACTACAAATTTTAACAGTTTTACGGTTGAGTTTTCACATCGGACCCAACCGTAAATAATCTAAAAAAAATTATTATCCAGAATGATTTATGGTTGGGATTTGCCAATCAACCCAACCGTAAAAACCAATTTTAGTTTACAATTTCATCCAATATTTACGGTTGGGTTTAGGCTTCCCAACCCAACCGTAAAACATCTTTTGGACCATTGAGTTTAAGGTAAAATTGGGGTTTAAAAATCAAAATTTTAAACTTATTCAATCATTTTAACTAGATTGAAGGTAAATTGGGTCATTCAAACAAAGAAAAACCGAAAACAACACAAGTACTAGAATCCAATTTTGAATGATCCAGGAATATTTAAGGTTGGATTTTGGCTGAAAACCCAACCATAAATAGCCGTTTTAGTTTTAGTGGATGATCATTTACGGTTGGCTTTTATAATCGAACCCAACTGTAAATAGGAGTTTTAGTTTTAGTTTTAGTGCAAACACATTTACGGTTGGCTTTTACAATCGAACCCAACCGTAAATAATCCGCAACACAAAAAATTTGACATATGCAAAATTATTTACGGTTGGAAATCAGAATTAAACCCAACCGTAACTTTCAAAAAATTTGTAAGTGCAATTTTTTTTACGGTTGGGTTCAGAATCGTACCCAACCGTAAACTTTGATCTTCATCTCATACCTTTAAATTTACGGTTGGGTTTGTTTAATAACCCAACCGTAAAACGAAGAACAAACCAGTTACGGTTGGGTTTTCCAATCGAACCCAACCGTAAATTTTTCTGTAACCCAAGTTCTTCATTAGTTTGTTTAGTTTTATCCAGATTGTCATCACTAGTACCTTCTACACCTTTAGTAGGATTCTTCATCATAAAATTTAGAGTTTAATCGATGACGAAATTTTGATTCGATGGAGAAATTCGGTTAAAAGGGAGAAGGAGGAGATATGGAGGGAGAGGGTAAGGTTTTGTTTTGTTTAGGTTTTAATTGATTGAAGGGCAAATTAAACTTTTTCAATAATAGAAGGGTAATATGGACATTTAACATAGCCCATAGAACACCCCTTAACAAATTTTTTGGTTCACCCTGCCTTCAATTGGAACCCTCTACAATTGTGGGAGCCCCTATACGAGGTTACTATTACAACCCTAGTAGTAAGTTGCGACTATTCGCAAACTATGCATAAATTCGATGTCCAATCGTAACCCCGATCTATGTTTTCAGACTAAATGAATTATTTGCAACTTTCCCGGGTTGAAAAATCGGGACTGTTTCACCGGTCGACATTCTCATAGTTGAAAAATCCGGATTGTTTCACCGATTGACATTATCATAGTTTAATACACGCTTCATGGCTTATAACAGCTTAATGATCCTTTATACTGAGACTAGAGATCTTGAGATGGTCGCAACAGTCATACAAGAAATGAAGTCCAATGATATAACTCCAGATTCATACACGTAGTATAATGTCTGGACGAGGGCTCTAGCAGCTTCCAATAGTACATCTGGGGTTGAGAGGGTTTATGTAGAGATGAAAAGGGATGGAAAAGTTGCTGGAAATTGGACCAATTGTAGTAATTTAGTAACCATTTATGTCAATGCTGGTTTGTTTGAGAAGGCAGAGGAAGCACTTGAGGAGCTTGAGACTGCTGGAAAAAGCTGAGGAACTCAAGGAACTGGTAAGCAGGAACGGATCAAAGGCTAATGTCAGGACTTGGGAGATTTTCCTTGATTATCATTTGAAGAACAGGGACATGAATTCTGCTTTTAGTTGTATCATAGATGCAATTCAACAGGGTGCAGGGGATGGAAGCGAGTGGACTACCTCGAAGGAGGTGGTTCAGACTCTGATGTCACACTTCGAGCAGGAGTGAGATGTTGAGGGACAGAAGCGTTTGTTGAGAATCTAAAGAAGGCTGAGCATGAATTAAAAACAGATGTATTTTAGCATTGATGCGGACGTATGCAGCTGCTGGTAAGACTAGTCAATCAATTTGTTGCCAGTTACAGATGGAGAATGTCGAGGTGAATGAAGACGTAGTGTGTTGAAGAATAAGCTTGTTGAGGAAGAAACAGGTACATAGATAGAGAGAACGCGATCTTTAATGATCTCATCCCTTCATTTTTTTCAGTTTCAGTTTTGGTTTTGGTTTCGGTTTTGTTGTTGATTATGGAAAGTTACAAAAATGTGTTTATTTGGATTATTTCAGTTGATGAAACATCCAAATACTATATAATCATGTTTAGTTCATTGAGTTGATATTTCTTTTATCATTCTTGAAGTATCTATTTACTAGTGTGTTGTGTAATATGTTGATAGCAACTTGTTCTGTTTGTTCAAGTAAATTTTTTTTTTACCATCAATGCCAGTATGGCAATACAACTTTGGGATTTTCAGTTAATAGTTGTATCCATTGCTTCCTTCAATTCATCGCTTTTTTGTATCAGCAAACCATGTTGTAGCCGTCCATGTATGCAAAGTACAAAATAATTCTCAGAGTTGATTGCTTCGTTATTTTGTTGCAGAATATAAAGCATCTAGTCTTTGAAATTGCAAAAAACTGGAATGTTGTTGTGGGACTCGGTGGAATCTCAATAACTGTAGGTTCTGTTTAAATGTATTTCAGTAACAAATACAATGTTTTTGAGTTCTGTTCATTTTTTTATCCATGTAAAAAATTCTCTATTACTCTGAAGAAAATGGCAGATTCATTATTTGAATTTGGGAACCCTGTTTCTTGTGCACTTTAATTCGTAGTTTTGTAGGAAGAGAGTTTTAAAATGTCCTTTTACCAGTACCGCATGATATATTCAGTTTAGAGCGGATAAATCACAACCAATTACTGTCACATAAAAAGCATCCTTTGGTTCTATGCAGCTTCCATATAGGTTTCATGATTCAAATTTGGCTTTTTTATCACTAGTATGGACAAACTGGATCTGTAAGATCTTTTGAACTGTAAAGCATGTCAATGTTCGAATTAACCGGCAACTGTGGTTTTAGAAAGGATGAGTTGAGTTGAGTATGGGTTTCTCCACATAATTTGGTGTTTCTAACGTGGAGGAGTGAGGAGCCCCACTGGTAATACATAATTTGTTCTCGACAGTTGTGTCTGCAATGGAGTGACTCAGGCTCAACCCACACCAGAAACAAATGGAGCAGCAATGAAAGCTCTCCTCCTCTTTCAAAAGGTTTGAAAAAAACTTTTTTTCCTGTGCCATCATATATAATTCTCATTTCCATATTCAAAGGGACTGAGATGATTTCAGCTATTGTGTGCTCAGGATTCCTGAAATCTGGCCCAAACACTGGCAGCTGGTGTTATAAGGTCTAGGACGTATTGTCCCCTTTTCGTATGTACTACAGGGTCACCAAAATTGCTCATTTTGGTATTGTAAAGTCTTTGACTCTTTGGAGGGCAGACAAATGTCTGTCCTCAAATCATATAACATAAATACATTCATTGTGTCACAATATACACAACGAAGAAAGTTATGTAATTTCGTTCTGAAACATACTTTTTCAGTTACTAGTTTGTTGCCGAAACCCAAAATCGTTCATTTTCGAGATCATACTCGACGTAAAAATTTTGTTGTTGAAAAGTCCCCAAAATTACTGAAGGTCCTTCAGAAACTCCTCTAGTAGTAGTGTCAGCATTATTTGTTACAATGGTAAGACAAACAACTTGACTGTTACCAACAATTGAAAAATAGTTAGCTAATGGCAATTCCATCTCATCTCCTCCTTTTAAAATGAAAAGAAAGTTTGGGTAATGCTAACTTCATTCCCTTGTGATTTTCCGGTTACTCGGAACATGGTTTTAATCCGCTACTTATTTCCACTTCCGATGCTCGTTCGTAATGCCGCCGCACTTGGTTCTCTATCTCACTTGCTACTAACTCAAAAAATCTTCCTTCCATGAATGTAAATGTTGAACCAGAATCAACTATTGTTCCACCCTGAACCCTGATCCTGGCGACAAAAAATCGTATGGAATTTTTACCTTTTTACCTCCAACGGTAATTTTTCTTAAACCCACATGGTAATAAACCGAAAATCCAACCGGGTTTTTAACAAACGGAGTATAGTTAACACCAGTGGTTTTGGTATCACAGACCCGCTATACAATACGAGTTGAGTACTTTTCTCGGTGTTATCAAATCGGTGAGAAAGAAGACAGTAAGAAAACTTATTAACACCGAGTTGACTCGGTAATGAAGCCTCACCACGGCCGAATCCGGCAATTCCAGTAGGTATCCGGAGAGAGAAATGTGAACATTCGACGATGAAATTCGAAACTTTTTTTGGTTTGAGATGTAATGTTTCAGAGATAAGAAGACCAATACTGGAGAGGATTACCTCGTCAGAAAGCCGATACTGGAGTTGTGCTTCTCTCAGTTTAATCAGTTGTTGTTCATCAACATCTACAGAATAAAAATAGACCTTTTATTACAACTAAAAGCTTCACTCCATTAATGAGTAAAATAGAATTACATGTTGATGCAAATGACTTTTACCAAATTTATCCTTGTTGAGAATACCAAGAACAAGGATTAATGGTAGCACTTATGTGGTCTTATTATACACTAAGTAGGCCATAAAACTTATTATGTGTTTGGACTTCCATCAGCCCACAGAAAACAAATCGACATTATTTGGCTACTCTAGCATGCTAATTAATTAGGCTTAACATCTGATTGACAAATAGACTAATTTATTTGGTAGGATCATTAATATGATGATGATATTGACAAGAATTTACATAAAAGCTTTGAATAAGTGCCATTTACTACCTCTATCAATTGATTTTATCTTGGAGGCATACAATCTTTGGGCACTATCACGGATTGCAACTTCTACCTGGCATGCAAGAAGTATAAGGCATAAGAAAATTTAACAACACAGACAAAAAAAATAGTAAGACATCACGAATATCATTTGTAACTGAAGAAGTAATGCAGCGAATCTCCCTGCTAGTATGTACAATTAAGACAGTAAATATAGTGAGCACATAATATTTGCCCGAGAAACCAGCCATTAAAGAGAGATAAGGGTTGCATGATTTCCAGAAAGCTCAAAAAATTAGTAGATGTGTTGCATACCTGAGAATCAGTGACCTCGAAAACACACTTCCAACGCAAAAAAACGTTGATGCATCCCCAAACACAAGGGTGGAAACATATATCAGCTACTGGAATGCCTGCACTGGAAGATTATGATAGACACATTTTAGTGTCTAATTTGCACCTTAATTTCTAGTGAGTTAGTATTCGATTTTGTGTCTATTACGTGTTTTATTGCTTTTGTAGGTACATTAGAAGAATAAAGATTTGTGGAAAAATTGGCTCAAAAAGTGTTCAAAGCACCCGGGAAAATGGATCAAGGCACCCACACTTTGGATTGGGGCACCCTTGGATCGGGCTGAGCTGGATCGGGTCAACCCAGCGAGCCAGCGGGTCAACCCAGCGAGCCAGCGAGTCAACCCAGCGAGCCAGCGAGTTAACCCAGGATCGGCCGATCCAACTCATCGGGAAAGTCCTGTTTCAAACAGGAATGGATTTGGTTGCGATTTTTGGGTTGTTTTCGGCAATTGAAGATGACCCATTGCAATTAGAGTTGGAAGAAATCGAAAGACATCAAGAAATCCCGTGAAATCAGCTCGAGAAACCCATTTCTGGCCGGAATCAGGACTCGGTTCCTGTTTGGATTGGGATTGAAGAATTGGAGTGATTCGAGAGAGTTCTATTAGGTTTAGAACTCTCTCTAGGGTTTGTGAAGTCTATAAATACCAAAAGAATCGAAGAAAAACATATACAGAAGCCTAGGGAGCAATTCAGAGAAAATCCGGTGAAGTTCCGGTGCCGCCGGTGACCTGCTGGTGCTCCGGCCGGCGTGTTCTTCATCCACCATCACCGAAGAAGACGACTCAGTAACATTTATAAGTGTTGCTGTTCCACTGTTGCAGCTCTGCTCCTGTTGCGTTAAGTTTTGAACGTTCTGTTGCTTAAAGCTCTTTGTAACAGCTGAACCCTGTTATGTGACACTTATATACGTATCTGTTCAGCTGTTGCACTATTCTTAAACCTTGTAATCAATATTTTGAGCAATGAAACCAACTTTTGAGCAAGTTTTCTTCACCATGGGGTAAGTTTATTTACTGGGATGATGGATAAGGTATTTTCTCAATTTTATGTGATTTAATTATTTTCTAATAATTATTTATAATTTTTTTATTATTATTTGCATGGATTTAAATTAGAAAAAAATGGTTTTTATTAAATAGTTGTGTTCTCTTTTGATGGGTCATGCTTAGTTAATTACTCTTGATGTCCCATGCTTAGGATTTACAATTATTCTTTTAGGAAACATATTTTTGGCAAACTTGAATTAAATTGTTAAAAAGAATTACATGATTAATCACATAGATTGTTAGAATTACCTGATTCCTGATTCCTGGTATTTTCCATATTTTCTAAAAATCATCTCTAGTGTATTTTCCTGATTTTTATTAGTTTAGGTTAAGTCCAATATTTTCTAAAATCATCACCTTCACAAGTTCGAGAATCGAATCTTTATTTACCACTATATAAAATTACATCAGATTACTATGCTCAAGTTTCATATGCACTCTTTATTTTAATAGACAATTATAAAATGATAAAAATTACAGTGTAAAGTACCAAATGTATACATAGGAACCTACCCGTCGTTGCTCAGTGTCCCCATCTCGATCTCCAGTTTCCAGTTTTTGTCTAAAGATGCGCCTTCCGATCTAAAGGCCAGCAATGAGGTGTAGAGAATAACCATGAAGACAAGACATAATGATTCGGAAATTCATTTTGTTGAAGTGTTATACAACCTCCATATGCATAGCAGCTGCATCTGGGTCATCAAGTCCAAGAGCACTCTTAAACTTTCTGATAGTATCTACTTCATTGCCAGTGAGATTTTCATTTCCAGATGGAAGGACAGATGTTACAAACCTGTATAATGACATAGAAAATACATAGCAAGGACAGGGACATTTGGATCAGTAAATAAATAAAGATAACTAGAATGAAGTTCAACATTATACGCTTATCTGACATCATAGCTACTTGATGTGAAGGTTATGAAGTTTTCATTTTCTAATGACAACTGATGTATTATAAGCCCAAAATACAAACAAGAAGACTCACCGACTGTACAATTCACAAAGCTCTGCATTGAAGGCTTTATCTTGTTTGCTAACACCATATCTGGAAGGCCAAACAGGAACATAATAGGGTTAGATGCAACCAAAACAGAATAGCTCAAACCAAAACAGGAACATAATATGGTAAGAACATAAGTGCATCCCTAAATGAAATAAAGTTATTTAAATGCTAATGAAAAATTACAGCTCGAGCTCATCACCCTCAACCTACAGATCCGAACTCAAGCTTGAAAAATGAATTCCATTTTATCATATAAGCATAGCAACATCCACATTTAAAAAAAATTGAAATTCTAAAACATGTATAATTTTCTACAACCAACAAAATTGTTTCCGATCTTCTCTAACTAGCCAATCTACATAAGTTCTATCTTCCTTCAAAGTACAACAATGCTCAAACAAAACCAAGAAACAACTACAATATCACAAACTCTTATACATTATACCTTTTCGCAATTTCTTCGATCGCATAACTGTTCAGGTCTAACGGATCCTCACAACTTGCCACTAAGTTATGCAAATTCACAACAACAACTTCAGGAACTTATGTATATTTGTCTGCACTAATTATTATTTTTTATGTTATTCAAGAGTACTGAAGAGATAAACATGCACATTTATTGGTGGCAGCCGTATATACTTTTTACGAAGGATTTAATGGTTGCCGCTGATTCATTTACAAATATGATCGAAACTAAGAAAAAACAAAAGCACCAAACAGATATGATTTCGAATTTGGTAAGCATATTCAAAACTATATTTTTGGTTGCCTGAGGTTAGTATCTATTGGAATGTAGAAGAGAGATAAAAAATATTTGGACTTACAAGGTCACCTCACGACTTCGAATTGAAATTCTTGGTGCCCAAAATGAAAGAATGAGAATGAATCGGTTCTGGAATAAGAATTGATCAAAATTAAAATCACACTTTATAAATTAGAATCATAAACATACTCATGCTTGAAAACTCCATCAAATCAACTAAACAAACATACAAAATCCAAAATCTAGAGAGAAAAAATACATACAAGCTATATTATTCACAGATCTATTAGTATTGAAAGCAAAAAACAAGTAATAAGGTAAAAGTTTATACATGATTCTTATTATTAGAGCCTCTGTCGTGTACTTGAATCTTCTCCTGCGAGTTTCAAAATCAAGATTAAAAAATAACTTTTTAGGGTTTAGAAAATCAGAGATATTGAAGATTACATGAGATTAGGTTTTCTAATACCTGATTTGATTTCTAGTAATGTTGAAGGATACAAACAAATTAGAAAATCTTCTCTGGTTAATTTTGAAGGAAATGGCTTTGATTTCGATCATATGAGCTTTGCGAAGAAAAAACGAGAGCTGAAGGTGAAGGATAATGGAAATGATTCGATCCCTTTTGATTTGAAGAGGGTAATTTAATTATCTCTCTAATAATTTCATGTTTCCCTTTGGAATATGATTACATTCCATTCACTTTTGGGCGGAATCAATGTAGTCCATACCGACCGGTTTTACAGGTTTCAAAGTGCAAGTGAGACGAAATCCGGTATACCGGTGAACGGTATTTGACCGGAAAAATCGGCTGGTACAAACCGAAATCCGGTATGGACTACATTGGGTGGAATATAAATAAAAGGATCCAAGAGAATTGAATTCCCTAAGAATTGGATTCCAACTTTGGATGGGCTGTTTGGTTGGAAGGAATTGGGCTTATTCCCTTGAAACCCAATTCCTGGGCTCCCAATTACCCGAACAAAATGCTCTATACATATACTACATCCTTTCGATTCGATCATTGAACTCATTTCATCCGCCTGTCTCTAAAAGTGTTATTGCATTATTCATGCTTGTTTTCATACCTAAAAAAAGTTGTTTGCTGCTTGTAGGAAAACAGTGCAGTAGGACATTACCCAAGTTCCAATACAACTTTTGTACTGTTAATTCCTTCATTCATGCATGTGTTTTCATTTTCATGTGATGATTGAGTTTACTAGATGACACTGAGACTCCCACCTGCTTGCTTCCAAACTCCTCATATCTGATTTTCTATAATTGATCTTATGTATGGCTGCACAGGAACCGACGGAACCGTACCGAGGGTACAGGGTACAGGTATAAAAAATGGGAACCTAGTACACCGGGGTACAAGGTACAGGTTCTACCTAGGAACCGACCTGTACCGGACCGATAAAACCGAATAATACTAACCGTTGATCAGATTTTGGGTGATTCAATCTCCTCCGTATGTTACTATCCCCCTACTTATAACTCTAACCCTAACTCCATTCTCTCTTCTTCTACTGCGGCCGCTTATTCTTCCCCTCTTTCTACCAGAGTGAAACCCTAGCAGAAGTAGGGTTTTGATCTTCATTTTAGCTTTACGGAATCAGGGTTTTGATCTTCACTACTGAGATTCATATTTTGTTGTTGTGTTGACTGTTGAGTTTGCAGAAATCAAGTTAATCACATCAGTGACAGTGATTCCGTAGATAGTCGATCGAGTAGAAGACCACCATTCAGTGATTCAGTACCACCTTCTTCTTCTTCTTCTTCTTCCTCCCTAAACTTCTTCCTTGTTGCTATTATTGCTTTATTTTGACCTAATTTTACGAATAACATCTGTTGGTAGGTAATATTCTGTACAGATTTTACAATTTTTGTTTATGTTTACTATATTTGATGGAGTTTTAAATTACGGGTTTCCTTTTGATTTTAGTTTTGTGGTGTTGATGGTTTTGCTGGTGAAAGTGGTATGTGTTGTTGGCTTGTTGATTAGAGGTGGTGTGGGTTATCTTGTTGATGGTGGTAGCAGGTGTTGGTGGTGCGGTAATACCTGAAATAGACTCCTTTTGAGCAAAGAGACAGAGGGTTTAAGCAGCAGCAGCAGAAGAAGAAGAAGAAGAAGAAGAAGAAGAAGAAGATGAGGAGAAGCTACAGAGAGAGTCTCCTTTCAATTCCCTGCCTTCCTTTTCACCACCAAGATGCCGAAGTCTAAACGTAACAGACCAGGTTCTTCACTCATCTCTCTTGCTCTTAGCATTCGTTATTCAGTTTGTATTCATAAACTCACAAAATCATGCTTTTCATTCTGGGTTTTTTCTTCTTGTTATGATTATGGTGTTACAATGAAAACCCCCCACAAATTTTAAATTTTTATTTTTTCTAATGTGGGGGTTTATGGTTTAAATCACAGTTACATTATCAAAGACAAAGAAGAAAGGAAGAGAACAGAAAGAGAAAATTGTTGATTCAATAAGGAAAGCAGTTGAAGATTTCAATTCCATTTATGTATTCTCTTTTGAGAATATGAGAAATCTTAAGTTCAAAGAGTTCAGAGAACAACTCAAATGTTCTAGCAGGTATATTATTTTTATATACTTGGGTGTGTGTGTGTAGCAATAACATTCAGTGTCTTATGTATGATGTAATTGTGTGCAGATTCTTTCTCGGATCGAATAAAGTGATGCAGATTTCGTTGGGTCGATCTGTTTCTGATGAAATTAGACCTAGGCTTCATAAGGTTTCTAAGGTAGTGATAAAGATTAGACCTTAAATATGTCCCAGGCTTTTACATTTCTGTTTTTATTTCACATCTAATTGCGAGTGTTTTGATTTCTTTCAGCTTTTACATGGAAATGCCGGTCTTTTTTTTACTAACCTGCCGAAGGAGGAGATTATGAGGTATGATTTTGATTGACTGCTTCAGTATGGTGCAACACCTTTTAAGTCTTATCTCTTCCAATTGTGTTTGCAATAAGGTTTAGTATTGATAAAAAATATATGAGATATTAAAATCTTGTAATTGAATAGGCATCACAAGCACTCTTAAATTGACAAACTTTAAGGGCATCCGCGCGGATGAGTTTTAAATATTATGCTTTGGAAATATTTTTACTACGATGATTCTTAAATCCAGTTAGTTTATGATTCTACAGGTTGTTTGCAGAATTTGAAGAACATGACTTTGCAAGGACTGATACTACACCAACAAGTAGTCCCAATACATTTGTTGACAGGAAAAGACTCACTGCTCAATGCATCAACTTAGTACTTTCTCTGTAAGCGTTAGCTAGGTTGGGAAACATCTATTCTGTAATGTTTAGTCTGTAATATATGTAGAATGTAAATAGTAATATTATTGTGGTAGTTGAGTTGAACTTATCATTGTGTAGAGGACCGGGTTTTTTTTAAAGAAGTTTATGATAAATTTAAAAAATAAAAAATAAAAGAGGGAGGTGCAGAACTGGAAACGACCGGAACTAATGGTACATGTACAAGAACCGAACCGAGAGTAGAGGGTACATGGTACAGATACACGGGTAGAAAACCGACCATAGAAAAAGCCGAACCGACCTTTGTGCATCCCTAATTTTATGGCACTTTTATTATTGACTTAATAATTTCTTTTTATATATTTGTTGCAGAGTAGACATAAAGAAAGGAAGTAAAAACATGAGTGTGTGGGTTGAGAATGGCCGTGCAAGTGAGGTTTGTCCCCCTTTTCCGTTCATGCCGTTGGATGTTCCCTTCATCCTGGTCGCTACAAAACATTATCTTCTCATATAGAATACATCATCCTGTAAATTGGAATAGGATGATTGATCATGGTCTTGTAGTTCGAATGTCTTGTAACTTGCCAGACTTTGACACTTTATTGGAATTGATTGTTCTAGCTACTTGCATCTTTTGGATTTTTCTTTTTGACTCGGTTATGGATGATTTGTAATGTACGCATTTTTCTTTTTGACTCGGTTATGGATGATTTGAAATGTATGCATGAATCTGCAGATACGTGGTTGGGAAAAAAAAAGAGATAATTGTGAATATATCTTGGATTTGAATTATCAGTTAAGAATTTGTACTATAACGGTAGAAATTAAGGGATATGTCTCAGCCGTCTATTTTTTCCGTTAAATACATATTTTTAGACAGTTATGTCCTTAACATTTAAATTGGTTTCACACCATCATCAACTCCCGCTTCCGTCAATCAATTACCATTATGATCAAATTTATAAATCCGGGATATATTTTTAATTTTCGCTTTCTTTAACCATTAAATGTTTTATGTGCGGAAGACATAACTGTCCAAAAATATATATTTAATAGAAAAAATGAACGGTTAAGATATATTTCTTAATTTCTACCGTTATAGGACATCTTCCTTTATTGATAGTTCAAATCCGAAATATATTTTCAATTTTATCCAAAAGAAATCTAGGCATATAGCGAAAAAATGTAACTAACAAACCAAGGTGTGACGCATTCATGACATGACATCAAAAGAAAGTTAACCTCCCATAGTTACGCAATTACGCGTAAACCACCGGTAGGGACTGGATTATGATCATTTAACTTGCAGCGTTTCCGAATCCCAATCCCCAACAACAAAAAGAGTCAAAAAGTTACACCAAAGAGAATTTATTTTTCTATTTTTTGTTAAGCTACAAGAGGCACTGAGAAGCCCAAATAAACAAAAATTACCTAGCTAAACCTTCCATTTTATGCAGAAAGCTCGATTTGCCATTAAACTTTCTAGTATCCACCAATAGGTACTGCAATTAGCTTAGGACTCGGTTTTGGTACAGATATGGATATATCATATGATCCATATTTATAAGTTGGCACACTTGACATGTTTGGGTTGTTAAGCCCATCCCATTTGACAACTAGAAATCACATTAAGTTTTTCTTCTTTTAGGCACAACAAACTAGCAAAGCAAAAGCTGGTTGATAGAGAGCTCTGCAAATCAGAGAAAAAATCAAAGTTCACTCAGTCCTTAACTTCGTCATTAATGCATCTCAAACATTAAATTTTCTTTATGCATGTCTTAATTAAGAATAAATTTCAAATATATTCTTCTTTTTTCCTCGTAACTGCTTCTGATTTTCCTAAATTATATTTAATTAGGGTTCTTTTATTATTTATCCTGTATGACTAGTCTTGACTAGAAGCTTTTTGTTAAAAACCTTTACTCATTTTTATCCTGCTTGTTATTCTTATCCACTAATTTGTGTCTTTTTTGTTTTAAATGAAATTCTGATTTTTTGTACCTGTTTCAAAGCTCTCAGTGCAACGTATGTTTCCAGTTAATGACTCAGTGTTTCTTGTAAGCGTGTCAGTTCAAGTTCTATTAACCCCTGTCTTGTCAAGTTTCATTGGGTCTACCGTTTCTCCTCTCCTTGAGATCTGTTTGTTGGTTGAAGTGTCTTTTTGCGGAAACTAATTTTTTTTTTCTGATGGCTATCTCTAAAGAAAAATCCATTTCAAACATTACTCATCAATTGGGAAACTCCCCAATCAATGACATAATTATAGTTCATGATGATGTAGATGTAGAAGAAGGTATCAACAATTGGTCCAACAGTATTATAGCCAAAGGTTATAATGAAGATTTTATGTTTGTAGGAGCAGCTGAAACTGATGCCAAGAGAATATGAAAAAATATGGGAGAATTCAGATTCAGTTTTTGTGAAAAAAACATGTACATCATCAATTTTGAAAAGGAATCAGATAAAAATATTATTCCCAAGAAAAATTTCTCATCGTTCAGTGGATATCTTGTTGTCATGTATCATTGGGACCCTTCTGCAGATGCAAAAAAGCTTGATTGGGAACATGTAATAGCATAATTTGAGCTTTGGAACCAACCTCAGGAGTTTCAAACAAGATCTTTTGCTGAGAAAATGGGAAAATTGTTGGGTGAAGTATGTAATGTTGATCCACCAAATGGAATTGCTCAGAAACATAAAAGGATTACTGTTACTCCTTTAGTGTCGGTGTATACTCCATGGAGATGAACAATTCAAGTTGAGAGAATTAATGGAACATAAGTCAAAATTATTTTTCATTATCTCAATCAGCCATTCTGTATTTGTCCTCGTTGCTATGTGCTCAACCATGATAAGGGTAAATGTTTTAATATTGCAAATCAACTAGAAAAAGATTTCACCGTGTTTCACATATTCCACAGAGGTTAGACAATTGATAATCGTAACAACTTCAGACAAGGTTCTAAACAACTCACTATGGGTGAATCAAGCTAAACTTCTTCAGTCGAAGATTCTCTAATTATTGACATAAGAGGAAGTAAACTCCCAAGACTGAAGATGCAGTTCGTATTGAGACATGGGTTAGTAATGGTATATAAGAAACTCAAGAAACAATTGAAACACTTGGTTACAATGCTGAGAGTAATGAATATGTACTGTAATACAATGTAGTCCATACCGGATTTTGGTTCGTACTGGTCGAGAGTGATACACTGGTACGCCTTTGTACTGGGGAAATTTCGGTTTCAAATATCGGAGAAATATCGTTCCACATATTTTATATCTATAATTATTATATCAAACGTTTTTTCCATATTGGACCTATTAAGATATAAAACTAGTACTCATTTTTCTAAAATATCATAAAAAACATGAGTAACAAATGAAAACCCTAGAACAATTATAAGGATTTTTTTTTTAATTTTTTTTAATTGAAAACCGGTCGTACCGGTCCATATCGGCCATTTCAGTCAACTCGTGTCGGTCAATATCGACCGATATTTTCGGTCAAATACCGTTCTAGCAATATCAGATATTTCGTATCGGGTGAGGCCTGATAACGGTAAAACCGACGATATTTCGGCCGTACCGGCCGGTATGGACTACATTGCTGTAATATCATAGTATTTCTTATTTACTTTCATTTTTATGTTTTTTTTTTAAGTTTATCTATCTTGCTATTTTTTGTTGGTTCTGTTACTTCAACTGCATTTACTTAGAATGAGGTTTGCTTTTAGTGGTGTTTCTTGTTTGGTTTTAATCACTATTTATATCTATATTTGTTGTAATTTCTCATTTGTCAATATGAAGATTTTGGCTTGGAATGTTCAGGGGACTGGACAACCCATGACTTAAAATCATTTAAAAAATGAAATACAATCTCACTGCCCATATTTGATTTTTTTTAACTGAAACTAAAACTGGTTACACAAAAATGTCATTTATTGAGAAATCTTTTGGTTACCCAAATTTCTGGATTCAGGGGTCAATAGGCATTTCAAAAGGTATTTGTGTAATGTGGAAGTATAGGTTTTTTATTGAAGTCATATAGGAAAAAAAGAACATGGTTACTTTCGTTTTCCAGACTGATGCGTTTATAGATAAATGGATGTTAAACTGCATATATTGAGCAATTTACGATGCCGATAAACTTACACAATGGTCAGCGGTCAATTATCTAGCTCAAAATTATAAACTTCCTTGGATTTTACTAGGTGTTGTTAATACAACTCTGCATAGTTCTGAAAAAATGGGTGGTTCTAATAGTGCTAATAACAAACATGCTTATGCTTCCTAGATCATCAAAATTTTAGGTCTCACTGATGTTATTTGGTATGGAGATCTCTTCACTTGGTCGAATCACAGGCTAAAAGACCAACATATCATAGTTAGACTAGATATGGCCTTAGCAAATCATTTATGACATCAATCTTCTTCTCATGCTCAACTGGATAATTTACTTCCAGTTGGAACTGACCATGCCCCTATATATTTTTCTAAGAACTGATAAAAGAAACCAAATAGTTAGAAGACCTTTTAGAGCCTTTGAATACTGGTTTGCTCATAAAGACTGCCATGATATTATTGCTAAGGCTTGGCAAGCAAATATTCAACATTCTGATTCTAATCAATTGTCTTTTAAAATGTTAAGTGCACAACATGCTTTAGAGAATTGGACGAAAATTACTTTTGGTAGCATTCAGGAGAAAATCAAACATATAAAAAATTATTTGCAATATTTTGTCCAATCTAATATTCATACTGAAATTAATCCCCAATATAAGCAGTTAAGAGTGGCATTATCTCATTGATAGGATATTAATGATCATCATGTTAGACAAATTTCTAAAAGATAACTATTTTGCTTTATGGGGATCGGAATACCAAATATTTTCATGCTAGGGCTAATTTTCGTAGACGTAGAAATCATATAGCATCTTTGCAGAATTCTATAAGAATATGGTGTAATGAAAGATCACGACTTGAAGATATGCCTATCAATCATTTTCAGCATATTACTAATTCATCTAATCCTAGTAGAGATTTTAAATTACTTCATCTTATTAGTCCATGTATATTTGTTGAAGATAATATGAATCTGTTAAAATTTCATGACATAGATGAGATGAAAAGCTACAATTGCTCAATTACCATCTTGGAAGGCCTAGGTCATGATGGTTTCCAAATAGGTTTCTATAAAATTTCATGAGATATAGTTGAACAAGAAATTGTCTCCTTAGTTCAAGAATTTTGTAGAACTCAATCCTTTGACCCTTCTCTGAATTTTACATATCAAACTCTTGTTCCAAAAGTAGAGTGTCCTGCTACTCCCAGTGATTTTAGACCTATAAGTTTATGTAAATCATCTTATTAAATTATTTCCAAACTTATGGTCAATCGTATAAAACCTATTATATATAAGATTGTCTCTCCTTATCAGGCAACTTTTGTGCTAGGAAGATGCATACAAGATAATATCATTATAGCACATGAAATTATTGATACTAAGAATAAAAGAAAAGATAGAATAGGTGTTATTGCAATTAAACTTGATATGTCTAAAGTGTTTGATAGATTAGAACGGACTTTTGTTAGAGATATATTTCAACAACTTGGATTTGATACTAAATGGTGTGACGTGATATATCATTGCATAAGCACTACATCCATTTCATTGTTGTTAAATGGATCTCCTTGTTAGCCATTTACTCCTACTAGACGATTAAGACAGGGAAATAGTCTTTCCGCATATATCTTTGTAATTTGTATGGATGCTTTATCTAGATTACTCCTAAATTTGAAAGTAAAAAATTAATCCATGGTCTTAATCCTGCAATAAAAGGTCCTTTTATTTCTCATTTGTTTTCTGCTGATGATGTGTTGTTATTTCTTAAAGTTAATAATTTTGACATTAGACATGCTCAAGACCTGTTAATTAGATTCAGTAGAGCATCAGGACAGGTTATAAACCCAATTAAAATTAATATAGCTTTCAATCCTAAGATGCTGAGAAGTAGGAAAAATGGTATTGCTAATTTTCTTCAAATGCATCCCATGAAGCTAACTGATAAATATCTTGGTGTTCCCTTATTTCTTAATAGATCTAAAGTTGATAGTTTCCAACCTTTAATTTCTCAAATGCATAAGAAACTTGATGGGTGGAAAGAAAAATTAATACCACATGCAGATAAAGCTGTTAAAATACAAGTTGTTCTTAACTTTGTAGCTATATATCAAATGCCTTGTTTTACTTTACCAAATACTACTATCAAACAATTGAATACATTATAATGTAGATATTGGTGGGGACATCATCCAAAACATAAAGGTTTGAAAACTAAATCTTGGAAGTCTTTATGTGTCCCAAAAAGATTTGGTGGGTTAGGTTTTAAGAATTTAAGTAAATTCAATTTGGCTCTGTTAACTAGGATGGTTTGGAGACTTGTTAATCATCCATCTGACATGTGGGTACAAGTCTTGAAGTCAAAATATTTTCGTAAGCATAAACCTTTACATGTTTTCTTATCAAAACCAGGAACTTGGATATAGAAAGGTCTCAAACAAGTTCTTGAGATAATTAGACAACATCATATATGGAAATAGCCACAGGGGAAGACATTAATATCTGGCCGGATAGATGGTCAGAACCAAATTCATACCTAATGCAAAGGCCTTCTGAATTTCATTTACATGATTATACTCATGTGAATTGGCTCATAGATCACTATATTTCTGGATGAGATGATGCAACATTAAATGAAGTTTTTCCTGACTCTCAAATAGAAAAAAATCATTCTATTACAATCCAAACTCAGGTACTGATATTTTGAGATGGTATCTGACTACTTCAGGTAAGTTTACCACCAAATCTACATACAAATCTATTTTATAGGATCATACTACTGTTACTCCTCAATAACAAAAGTACTGGTTAATAATGTGGAAACTTGATATTCTGCCATAGTTCAAAAAAAAAGTGTGGAAGTGTTTACATGACATATTGCCCATGAAAACATATCTAGTTAGATTTGATATTGTTAATGACATTCTCTGTCCATTATGTGGGTTATTTTCTAAAACTTTTGATCAGTTGGTTTTTCATTGCACTTTTTCTAGGGCTATATGGTTTGCCTTATGTCCTCAGATCTTTTCTACATTATCATCATTTAACTCAATACAAGATTGGATATGGCATTGGTTCCAAGCCTCAATAACCCCACATATGTTAGATAATTATAAGTTTTACATCATTATTTTGTGGCAAATTTGGAAAGTTAGATGCAAGGCTAATATAAAACATACCAGTCAACAACCTTTAAAAGTTATTCATTCCATTCTTACCCAAGTTGAGACCACTCAACAGATTCAAGGTTTATAAGCTAGACAGAAAATAAATCATTTAAACCTCATGCCTCTCAATACTAAGCATCTTCTCACTTTTCAAGTTGTTACTTCTAATCAACATTATAATGTAATATTTGTTGATGCTTCTATGGGGAAAAAATCCTCAGTTGCAGGTTGTGGGATTGTTGTATGTAGATCAAATGGAGACACTTCATTGCAGCCCAATGTTGGACTACAAGAGAAAAATCACTAATTGATGTAAAAGCTCAGGTATTGTACCAAGCTATTACATGGACTAAACAACACCAAGTTTTGAACACAATCTTCATCTCTGATAATCTCTCTCTGGTTCTAGCAATGAATGGAAAAACAACAAACATAAATTGGATATAATTTTCTTATTCATGGATTGTATAAACGGCTTTTCGGATTTCCAACAACCTATTATTGTAAATATATTCCTCGTACTCTTAATAGAGCAGCAAATGCTTTAACTAAATATGCTCATAAACGTAATGTAAATGAAAGCTAGGACCATCTTCCTCCTATCTGTATTGGAGGGAAGGTATCCACATTTTATACTAGTTAAGTTTTCAATTTAAGTTGGCTTGTTTCAAAAAAAAAAACAACAACTAATAATACAAGGGACACTGCATCATTCAACACCATCCTTAGAGTCCCCAGGACCCCAGCTATGCTGACCTATAAGCCAACTTGCTAGTTGATGTCCTTTCCAGTTTCCACAAATCAAAAAACTAAAACCACTGCAGTAGAGTTACAACATAAAATAGATAAAATTAAAAAGTGAAAGATCCTCTGTTTATTAATGGAGAGTCATAATATTAAAATTTCTCCATCCTAAAAATAAATAAATAATATTTTTATTTTTTCAATTTAACCAATTTTTAAATAAAAAAAAAAGTAAAAATATTATTTATCATGGGACGGAGGTAGTATGATATAATGACAGGCTTTTGGCATAATTTGGTAACTTCAAATTTTAAATTCAGGACCCGAAAGAAGAACGCATACATGTGTGCAATTTTTGGTGTGTTTCTCAAGGTCTCAGTCATTTGAGATAAGCCCATCTCTTTGGTTCTAATGGGCTTATTCTTAACTCAATCCACTACTGCATCACAACTTGCCGTATGCCCATAATCATAATAGTGTTATTTTGTTTTCTGTTTTTTTGGGTGCAACAGATTGTTCAGCTGTGAGCCTGTGATACTGATTTGATTACTTTGGTATTAAATGATCTAAATGTGCAGGTACGGTAGTTTCAGTAACATACCAAAATTAACAAATTGTATACGAACGGATAAAATAAAGGAAAAATATGAAAAATGCTTTAAAATAGGGGGTCATCTTGGAGAAATGTTCTGACTTTTAAAATTTGGAAAAATATCCTAATATGTTAGTATTTCTGTTAAACGTACGCGTGTGAGTCGTTACGTGTCAAAATTTGGGTGTTTTGACATGTTTATATTGAAATTTGTATGTAAAAATTGTGGATTTGTTGTTTGAAATTGATTTATTTTCTTAAATTGATAAAGAAATTTCAGATTTTAACATGTATATATCAGGGGTAAAATTGATAGGATGTTATAGTTAACAAAAATATTAACAGATTGGGACATTTTCCCAAATTTTAAAAATCTGTGATATTTCTCCAAGATGACTCCCATTTTAGGGCATTTCTCAATGTCTCGCTAAAATAAAACAAGAAAAAGAAAAAGAAAAAGAGAAGTTACATGTAAATTCAACTTTCAAGTATCTACATCGCAAGAAGTTCTTTCAAATGTCTTAGATGAATGTAAATGAACAACTACAGAAGAACAAGACACCCTTAGATTATAATGAGAAGATTTCCAAATCCCAAGTTTAAACCGAATCCTCGCTTTCAATCTAACATCGATATCTACTTGACCAGATGATTTCTCAAACTTAAGATCTTTAGCCACTGACCCAAGTAATGAAACAGATTTAGCCACTGGCTTCACTTCTAACTTTGTCACATTACTACTAGGTTGATAAAATGGCTCAACAACATCAAACGCAATTGTTTGATCATCATAAGAAACAATAACTTCTATTGAATCATAATACAAAGAGATTTTATTATTTGGGTTATATGCCTTTATAATGAAATCAAATGTGCTATTGAGATGATTATTGTGCAAGTTGAAATCCTTAACCTTGCCAGCTTCAATTGTGTAGACTAATCTTCTTGGTCTAACTGCTAGCCAACTTATAAGTACTGCAAGACCTAGTAATGCTATTATGATTAGTATAGTTATCGCAATACATCGACGTAGTTTAGGTCGTGGTTGCTTGTGCACATCTGGTACCGTTGTTGGAAGAGTACCGTTGGCAACACCTGTCTGACGAACCATAATGCGTTTTTGATTTTTGATTTCTAGGCTGAGTTATGCGAACATATGACATTGTTTGATATTTTATAGTGAAAAGAAAAGGTTTTAGAATATTTTGGTCTCTTAAATCTTAGTTGGAGAATTTTCTTTTATGGTGTGCTGTTTTGTTATTTGTCCATCGATTCTAATTTCTTCTTTTCCTTTTATTTTCTCTTTCACTTTCCATTTCTTCCTTGAAACTCCAACTATATTAATGTCTAAGATTCTAAGTTTATAGACTATTTACTACTCCCTCTCAAAAGGATTAAACAACAACAACAACAAATAAATCATTACGAATCTGTAATAAGGGACTTGAGCAAGTTTTTATCATAATCGATTTTTTTTAAAGGTGTGGGCGTGTAGCATTTGCGGCTAACCAGTATGAGGCAAGGCTGTTTCTACCACTGGATATGTCAGATACCCAGTTGGGAAAAATTCATTTTGCAAGCGCCAATAAATCAATCATGCATCTTCTAGAGTGTACTTTTGCACCTTTTAAGAAGCATGTGTTGTTGTCGACAAGTTAACTTCAAACAAGCTTAAGATTAGTGAAAGTCTGGTGTGAATTTGTTTATTTCAAGTATGAAAACGTGATTTCTTGTGACTTTACTCCTTTGGATGGAATGAAGTGAAGTTGAAGAAAAATGAAAGAGTTCCATTCCTTTTCTACCATGTATGGTTGTTCCCTTTGTTTACAAGTTATTCCTTCCTCTTCCTCGTGATTTTGTTCTTTGCCCATCGAACGTAAATATGGGCCTGTAATCTGTACGAATGCCAAACCCAGTCATTAATGGGTGAGTTGCAAAAAAATGATACAAAAAGTCAAAAACATTTGTCAGATGTGGGATTTGAACCCACGCCCTCTCTCGAAGACCAGAACTTGAGTCTGGCGCCTTAGACCACTCGGCCAACCTGACTTTGTTGTCCTGATAAACCTGGATAGACTATTTTAACTATTTTTTGGATCACCGGGTGATGCATATTTGGGCTTGCAATCAAATGTAGCTAACAGTCACTCTTCAGCAGGGGTTTGTGGATCATGAGATTGGGATTTTCACCAAGCTAACCTAGCAGCCCCTGGTAGAACTAATCAAACTAATAGCGAAATTCTAAATATGACTTACGGATATCGCTGCTAGGTTTGTTAAGAGCATAAATGTTCTATAGAAGCAGCTCATGTTTGGACTTAAACCATGTGTTGACACTATTCAACTTCACTAGTTTGATTAGCTTTTAAATTAATTATGCCGCTGGTGTCATGGTTTCGACACTAATCCAACAGTTAACTTACGCAAAATAAACTTTTTGGTTGTAGTTATGTACTAAAACACCTTTGAAATTGTTTCAAAATTGGTTGTTTAATAACAAAGAAAAAAAGGACGCCAGCAAACTAAAAAGTAGTCAAATTTTCTTAAATGTTAGATGGGGTTTATTGGCCTTTTTACCAATTACACCGTACACACAACATACTATGACGGTGTTTTCTCTGTAGTAGTGGAGGTTCATAGGTAGCCCACACATGAAAGCAGAAGCCACTAAAAAGGAAGAAATTGATTGCTTTTTGGCATCAAATAATATGCTTCTCAATTGTACCACCACCATACCTACATTGCAATCTCACAATAGATTTCCTTGTACAGTACTGCCAAAAAAAAGAAGAGGTAATTTTTCATGTAGCACATGTTTGGCTTGGAGGTTGGAATATCCGTTCATCCCATTTTCTGAACCCTCAACTCAAACTATGTTTTCTCACACTCCATTTACACCTTTCCTGTCGAAGAAGCTAGTTGAACTTGGCGTTTAAGTAAAGCTACTAGATTTGAACTAGCCTACCTATAAATGGCTTAAGCAACATTTCCCCTATGAACGGATCCAATAAAGCCTAGCTAATTGCAAAGCAACGGAGGACTTGCACTAGCCAATGGCATCTAACCGGCATCGAATACAATAATAAAAACTTCAAATGTATCGGCTTTTCAGGTTCATCAATGGTCGATGAAGTAATAATTCACCATTGTAATAATAAAAAGAAATAAGTTGATACTATAAATAGAAATTTTTATCTTCTTAATCAAGTAAATACCAATGGATATTCCATTAATAGTAACATATGACAGCATAATGTCGATAGTTAAAGCGAAGACAGCATATTAATAAGAATAGCAAAAAGTTTAGGGAAATCAAAAAAAAATACTAGTGAAGTCACAATATATGATGGCAATCACATGTGGTATCACTAATTTTGATTAAACAAACCTCAAACAGAACTAAGAAACAGTAGTTCCATCTTCATTGAGCATAATTAACCTTAATTAATGTATCATTAATTATTACTGTCAAAAGAAAGTCGAACATTACATCATTCACAGATAATGGATCAAACTCATCGAAAGTTCTCGAGAAATATCGAACGATCACAAGATGGGCACGTAAACGAAAAAAGGGGTTGGTCGATCGCATATGCTATGGAAGATGCTGCGCGCTTTAAAGAGATAGCTAGGTGAAGTTGCAATCAGCCAATTTTCACTGCTATCCTATACATCAGCTTTTGTGTTTTATGCTTTAACTAAAAAGAAAAGAAGAAAAAACTAACTTTTTTCTCTGTTTAGAGTCACCTCTTTATCTCATTACTGCCTGCGACTTTCACTCACTACTCATCGGTCATCACCTACAAATAAAATCCTATATAACAACCCAAACCCTACTACTTCATTCACCCTCTTACACTCTCATCTCATTAATTAGCATCATGTAATGAACTCGGAAACACCGCGTATAACCACCGGTGGTGGGCGTGGTGTTGGTGGTATGTTGGTCGACGTTCATGTCTTGCTTGGTAGTGTGAGTTTGTTATATGCTTCCTTACGTCCATTACTTGATTAGGAAGGATAATATAATGGTGGTGGTGACTGAATCGTCTTTTTAAAGGGCGGTTTCTCATATAGGGCAACTTGGATCCTTTGGCATTTTACTCTTTCTTCGGATACTTACTAATAGATAAGATTTTGAGGAAACTACGTATGCGGGCGAATCAGACTTCGTTAATTACTATTTCCGTTTCTTCTGTTTTGCTATTATTTTACGTTTCGAATTGGTCTCTGTATAATATGTTCTATTACGTACTAAACGAGCAATCAAGCAACCGTTAATCATGTTCAATCGAGGCGTTTGCCGGTTAATACGATTATGTTTTGTAGTTTTGATGTAATTGTGGTATTGTTTTCAATTATGAATTTATGTAACACTAATAATGCGAAGGAGTAATAATTCCTTCAGTATTTATAAGATCTTAGTTTTGTATGTTTGAAAGTAATTGTGTTTTGGTGAAGATTTATTCTCATTTTTCTCTTCACCCATACTGCATTAGTGCGCATTGCACTTGAACTTGCATTAATCCAACGTATAATTGTTTGTCTAACAGTTTAAGTTAACTGACTGTTGTTGTAAAAATATTCCTACAACACTCCTCGAGATTTATATTGAAAGATAAAATCTTAACCGTCAGATAAACTAAGATTTATGCCTGATGGATGAAATATGGACCGTTAAATGATTCACAATATTCCTTGAGATGCGTTCTTGATGGATGAGATGATTTCAACTACAGAGTGAATCAACACTTCAACAACTTTGACTCTCTAAGAATTGTTGATAAACAAAGAAGGGTGGGTATCTACAAGGACACTCTGATGCCTCAATGAGTAAGAGCAATGAGTAAGAGCTCTAAGCAGGTTTTTGTGGAGAGAAAATGATTAGAAAATGTGTATCTTTCCAGTTGAAATTTCACCTCTATTTATAGGTTGTAGAGGAACTATATCCAGTCCGATATTCATCTATATACATTTTGACTATGCATCTGGACCAAATGCTCTCCAGATTCATCCTGGTCCAAACCAATTCCCTTTTTTTAGGGATCTGTAACTTCCAGGTTTGAATATTTACCTGGTCTTCCTAGTAACCGATTTTCCCTTTTATTAGGGATCTGTAACTTCCAAGTTTGAATATTTACCTGGTCTTTTTTTGTATAGAAGCTAGCAGATTATATTATTAACCTTTCATGGGCCTAGACTTCAACCCATGTCTCAACTAAGTATTTTATATATGGTAAATGGGCTGGAGAGCTATTAAGCCCACTTCATGTATATGGTCCAAGCATCACCCCCTCTTAATTCCCAACTTGTTGGTGGATTAAGAAAAGTGTCCTGGATCAGTTGCTTTATAATTGTATCGTGACGCCCCCAAGCTACTTGCCGAAGCGACATGCATACCTCTCAAGTGGACCATATAATAATTCTTCTTTTAATGTTGAAATATTAGCGCCATTTATGAGGAAATGATTACAGAGATGCGGTCGGTAGGTCCCACTATCTTGGGTAAGTCTTTGTTCTCCTTAATAGCGCGTTTGGTTCGGGTAATTGGGAGCCCAATAATTGGATTTCAACGGAGTAGGCCCAATTCCCTCTAACCATACAGTCCATCCAAAGTTGGAATCCAATTCTTAAGGAATCCAATTTTTAGGGAATCTAATTCTTAAGAATCTAGAATCTGATTCTTAATAATCAAATTCTAGGAATTGGATTACCCTATAATCCAATTCTAGAAATCCAATATCTTGAACCAAACGCCCTATAAGACTAGTTGTTTTATATTATCCAACCAAACGGTATTGACTCCCTTATCACAAGAAAACTAGATTTTCCAAAAGGGAGACTGATTGTGACTTGTCACTTTTTGATACAGATGAGTAAGCTATAGCCTATTTGGAGGCTAAAGACCCGAGTGTCGTAATTTAGCTCAAGAGGGGTCCATTTTGATTGGAAACGGGCCAACGATCAAGACATGACACGACTTCGTATCATGGTCTTCAGTTTTTTAGCCAAATTTAATTGTTTATGGCTTCAAACAGGCGTTTTTGCTATTTTAGGAAAGTTTTTGTTTTGTTAATAACTTCTTCGTTAGGAGTCCGTTTGGGTCGCCGTTTACGGCAAATAGTTTTATTTTATGAGTACTTTCATTATTTTAGGTCGACCAAAATTTTTCAAAAATAGCAAATTAGGTTTGAGTCGGTTTAGGGGTTTTTTTCATCCTTTCTTGGCTAGCAAGTTAGGGTTTTTCCCCAAGTCTATAAAAGAGTCCTCCATGTATTATTTTAAGAAGTTGAATTTGATTAATAAGAATTAATTTCTTAAATTTGTTCAAGTTTAATCGATTATTATTTAAAGTCGGGAAACCGAAGTCTAAATAATTATCATTGTTCATAGTCGATATTCCTAGGAATATTTGAAGTTTGAACAAAACCTTTCTTTTCTTTCTTTTCTTTATTATCCGCTGCATCAGTTGGTATCAGAGCTCTGTCGATTACAGGGTTGATAAGATGCCACCAAGAGTAGCAATCGGTCAGGGTCGAGGAGGAGGTCCAGAAGGTTTCATTCCATGGAGATCTAGAGAAGAATTCGTTGAATATGTCCAAGGTTTGCTGGGTCGGTATAACCATCGGAAGGAAGAAGAAGATGATAACGCTAATCCTTTTGCTAGAGGGCATCGGGAAGGTAGAATAAATCAAAGAGAGGATTCTGATCGTTGGAAGGCAGGAATAAAAGTAGAGATCCCAGAATTTTATGGTGGTTTGGAACCGGAAGAGTTTCTCTCCTGGGTGAATACGATTGAGGAAGTATTGGAATTCAAAGAAGTACCAGATAACAAATGAGTTTCGTTGGTAGAAACTATGTTTCGTGGGAGGGCTAATTCGTGATGGCAACAACACAAGCTACTATGCAGTCGTAAAGGAAAACATAAGTTAGTATCATGGGAGAATTTGAAGAAACACATGAGAACAGAGTTTTTTCCATATAACTACATTGGATTGATGTACCAGTAGCTGCAAAACCTACGCAAGGGAGTACGTTCGATAGACGATTACACCAAGGAGTGTTACCGACTACTTTCTCTTAACGACTTGTCAGAGTCCGATGAGCAAAAAGTCGCTCGCTATATAGGTGGTCTCCCTCAAAAATATCAGGATACACTCAACATGTTTGATTGCTGCTCTATTTCGGATGCACATCATATGTGGCAGCATCTCCAGCAAGTAACCGTAATACTTCAACACCTAGTACTGCTAGTAAACTTAATTCTTCGTCAACATCAAATAAAACCCCAGTTACCACTTTTGGAGGTAGGTGTAATAAGTGCGGAGAATTTGGGCACCAAGCCGGTGACTGTCAAAAAGCAAAACGAGCAAAAAAGGTATTTTTCACTGAAAACGACCGTGAAGAAGATGGCTGGGTAACTGATTATGAAGAGGATCATGAGGATAATTCTGAACCTATCGATGAAGTAGCTGCCAGAGATAAAGGAGTGAACTTTGTAGTAAGAAGAAGTTGTCTCACTCCACGTAAAGATGAGGGTGACATCTGGTTGCGTAACAATATATTCCAGTCGACATGTACGATCGAAGGAAAAGTTTATCGTCTAGTTATTGATCCTGGAAGTTGCGAGAATATTGTTGATGAAGAGGTCGTAAAACGATTCAAGCTGGAAACCAAGGCACATCCACATTCATACAAGCTTTTTTGGCTTAAGAAAGGGAATGAGGTAAAAGTAAAAAAACGTTGCTTGATTTCTTTTTCAATTGGTAACAAATATAATGATAAAATATGGTGTGACGTTACTAGTATGGATGCTTGTCACTTGTTGTTGGGTCGTCCATGGGAGTTTGACATGAAAAATAGTCATGACGGGTATAAGAATACCTACAGTTTTTTATGGAACGACGTACGTATAGTACTTGTACCCAGTAAAGAGATTGCACCTACACCATCTACTGGAGAAGCTACCAATCTCTTGTCGTCTAAGCAGTTTGAAGATGAGGTAGAATATGCAGGTGAATTGTATGTGTTGATTGGCAAAGAAGAACAACAGGATGACAGTAGTATTCCCATTGCAGCTCAACCTTTAGTTAAGGAATTTATGGATGTTTTTCCTAACGAGTTGCCGGACGAGCTACCACCTCTCCGGGATATGCAACATCGTATTGATCTTGTCCCTGGATCAAGCTTCCCAAATAAAGCGCATTACAGAATGAGTCCTAAGGAGCATGAAGAACTTCGTCGTCAAGTGGAAGATTTGCTATATAAAGGATTGGTCCGACAGAGTCTAAGTCCTTGTGCAGTACCAGCTTTGCTGATTCCAAAGAAAGATGGAACGTGGAGAATGTGTGTTGACAGTCGAGCCATCAACAAAATCACAGTCAAATACCGTTTTCCATTTCCCAGATTGGATGACTTCTTAGATCAGTTGTCTGGAGAAAAAGTGTTTAGTAAACTCGACTTGAAGAGTGTGTACATTCATATCAGAATTCGTGAAGGTGATGAGTGGAAGACTGCTTTCAAAACTCGAGAAGGATTATATGAGTGGATGGTCATGCCATTCGGGTTAACCAATGCGCCAAGTACATTCATGCGTACATTCATGCGTATCATGAATCAAGTACTCAGACCCTTTATCGGTACTTTTGTGTTTGTTTATTTCGATGATATTCTTCTTTATAGTGCTAACATGGACTTGCATGTTAAACATCTTCGAGAAGTGCTCTCAGTTCTACGCAGGGAGAAATTATTTACGGCCATCAAAAAGTGTTCATTCATGACAAATCGAGTTCTATTTCTCGGTTATATCTTCGCCAAGGATGGAATCAAGGTAGATGAGTCCAAGGTTGAAGCTGTGAGAAATTGGACTACACCTACTACATTAAACGAGGTAAGGAGTTTTCATGCTTTCGCTTCTTTTTACCGACGCTTTATTCCCCACTTCAGCACCATTATAGCACCCATTACTGAATGCATGAAAGGAGGAAAGTTTTTATGGTCTGAGGAAGCTGACGAAGCCTTTGAAGCTGTCAAGACAAAGCTGATAACTGCACCACTATGGGTGTTACCTGATTTCAGCAAGCCGTTTGAACTACACTGTGATGCATCGAAGGTGGGAATTGGAGATGTTTTGAGTCAGTAAGGAAGACCTGTAGCGTATTTCAATGAGAAGTTAAATGGTGCTAAGCTCAATTATAGTACTTATGATGTGGAGTTTTATGCTATAGTTCAAGCCTTGAAGCATTGGCGTCACTATCTAATTATAACGAGTTCATTATGTTTTCTGATCATGATTCTTTGAAGCACATCAACAGTCAAGAGAAGCTTTCTTCTAGACATGGTAAGTGGGCTGGTTATTTCCAAGAGTTCACTTTTGTACTGAAGCACAAAGCTGGGTCGCAGAATCAAGTTGATGATGCCTTAAGGCGAAGGAGTATGATACTCAACACCATGCGAACTGAGGTAATCGATTTTGATTCATATTCTGACCATATTCTAACCGATCCGAACTTTGCGCAGATTGTGGATGATATCAGTTCAGGAAAACGAAGTGATTACCTTATGCATGAAGGATTTCTCTTCAAAGGTAACCAATTGTGTATTCCTGATTCTAGTCTCTGATTGAAGATTATTAAGGAGTTGCATGACGAAGGGCACATGGGAAGGGATAAGACTTTCCAACTTGTTTCGAAGTCATATTACTGGCCAACAATGAGCGTGAAGTTGCTAAATTCGTAGATAGATGTCGAATCTGTCAAGTTTCAAAAGGAAAAGCAACTAATGCAGGGTTGTACATGCCATTGAAAGTTCCAACTCAACCCTAGACAGATTTGAGCATGGATTTTGTATTGGGTTTAACTCGAACTCAGAGGGGACATGATTCAGTATTTGTAGTTGTTGACCGTTTTTCAAAAATGTCCCATTTTATTGCTAGCAAGAAGACTACTAATGTACTGAAGGTAGCTGAATTGTTCTTCCATGAAGTGTATCTTCTACATGGATTGCCATGTTGAATTGTTAGTGATCGAGACACAAGATTCCTTAGTTATTTCTGGAAAACCTTTTGGAAATTAGCTAATACAAGGATTAACTTCAGCAGTGCGTACCATCCTCAAAGTGATGGCCAAACAGAGGTTGTGAATCGTTCGTTGGGTGATATACTACGGTGTATGGTTGGAGACAATCCGAAAAGTTGGGATCAGAAACTTTGCCAAGCTGAGTTTACATTTAATCGTTCATTAAACTGTAGTCCGGGTATGAGTCCGTTCAGGTTGTTTATGGATACAATCCACGAGCACCAGTAGATTCATCACCTGCTCCTGATCTGAAGAGAATTGAAGTTCGTGCCGAAGAACATATCCAACAATTGAACAGTTGCTTCGAGCTAATGAGAGGTATAAGGAGGCGGCAGATAAGAAACGCAAAGTTGTGGATTTTGCAGTAGGAGATTTTGTTTGGGAAATATTGACAAAGGATCGTTTTCCAGTTGGCGAGTATAGCAAACTGAAGGCGCGCAAGATTGGACCCTTGGAAATTATCGCGAAGATTAATCCTAATGCCTACAAGTTAAAGCTTCCAAGTCACATCCGAACTTCTGATGTTTTTTAATGTCAAACACTTGGTGTCGTATAATGGTGATAATTCTGATGATGACCAAGAAAATTCGAGGGCGAATTTCTCTCAACCCCGGGAGAATGATGCAGATGAGCAGGCTATAGCCTACTTGGAGGCTAAAGACCCGAGTATCGTAATTTAGCTCAAGAGGGGTCCATTTTGATTGGAAAACGGGCCAATGATCAAGATGTGAACGACTTTGTTTTTTGGTCTTCAGTTTTATAGCCAAATTTCATCGTTTAGGGCTTCAGACAAGCGTTTTTGGTTTTTTAGCCAAATTTCATCACCTCTTTATTATACTTTTCCTTTCTGTCGAATGAAAATAACTCCCGCATGATAGTATTTTCCCACTTTGTGATGCATTTCTTCTTTAGTGTCACACATAATTTTTTTAATTTTTTTTTTTGTATATGCTTTTGCAGATAACTAAAGAAAACTGTGTACCAGCTCATGAAGGTGCCCCCAAGGCAAACCGGTGTAAGGTGGTTTTGAGAAGAAAACCCAAAATGTCAGTGAAGCCTGTGAACATATTTCCATCGTCCGATGGAACCGTCCTGAACACTCCAGCTGGTTCAACTGGTCCTTCGATAATTCCTAGCTCACTAATATATACTCCTAGTTCGTCGTGCAAGTCTCTGAAAGAAATCTTTGACGTGGTGGCTCCATCTGATGTGCGTCTGGATTTTATAGCAACGCCTATGAAGAAAAATGGCATCCCTATCACGGAGTATGAGTCGGCTATCTTTGACTCCGAAGTTTCCAAAGGTTTAGCCGATGGATGCCTCTTGCCTAGGGATCGCGTGGCGTATTCTCACATTAGTGATCAAGCAGAAATGCTATGTATTTGTTTCCAGAACATGTTTCATATGTTGGCGTCCATTGAGCGCGTAAATCAGATACAAAAATCTGCCACCGCTGACTGAGACAGGGTGATTCGAGTTGCCCTTGCTAATAGGGATCTTGAAATTGCCTGCCTTCGATCTGAAATTGCTCTTAAAAATTTGGAGATTGAAGATCTCCGAGCTGATGTATGGAGTATCATTGATGAAGATGAATATCTTTTATGAGGTAGTTTGTTTATCCGTTCTTCTATGTTCTTTAGGAATCTCTATTCGGAAGTTGCTTTCTTTTCAAACATTTGTCAGGCTTTAAATAATAGTACTTTATTTTATTATTTTATTATTTTTATTTTTTATTTTTTATTTGAAATCTTTAGCCTGGTTGTGTGGCATTTCACTATAAACTCTCGTTACCCTGAGAATGGGGTTCCATTGCCCATGGAACAAGGTCCTTCCTATTTTTGAGCTTGCACTAAACCGGTTTAGGTTTAGCTTGCTCGCTAATGTGCAAAAGTATTGACTAAGATCGTGCAAGGGATATTTTTTGAAATATACCCTCTGATCAAAAAGCCAAGTTGCTTCGGTTCTCACTGCCCTGAGATGGGGTTCTATTTCCCATGAAACAAGGTCCTTGCTATTCTTGAGACTGCGCTAAACCGGTTTAGCTTGCTTGCAAATTTGCACAAGTATTGACTAAGACCGTGCAAGGAATATTTCTTGAAATATTTCCTCTAATCAAAGCCAAGTGGGATCGGTGCTAGCTATGCGAGAATCATTGTCTGACATCTCTGGCTAGTATTCCCAAATTTTGTTTTCGATCTTAGCTATAAGGGGCCCTTATACATTCGAGATATGATGCCAGTTTTCCATTTTTTACCTTGTACGATCTGGTAAACTGATACACCACTATTCTTGAGTCGGTTGTCAGTTTCACCTTCCATGCTCCAAGATGCAACACAGTTTTTAGGCTGGATATTGTTGCTTCATACTCGGCTTGATTATTGGAAGCTGTTAATCCTAGTCGGATAGCTTTCTCCATCTGCAACCCATCTGGAGAGACTAGTACACATCCAACGCCTGCTTTGTTTGTGTTGGCCGATCCGTTAGTGTATAACTTCCAGACTCTATCTCCATCTTCCGATAATTCTTCTGGGTCCACGAAGTTAGTCGATATGTTTTTTTTGCCCGAGATTGTTTTGACCGTCTTCGTGTACTCCCATGGTAAGGGAATCAAATTCACTTCTCCTGCTTGAAGTATTTCTTCGTCTTTGGTAGATGAGATGTCATATACTTGAAAGTCCGCCATCAATGATGTCGATACATTCTCTTTTTCATTTGTTTTTGGCTTTTAAGTAATCCCATAAGCTTCGAGGTAGGTTGCCCCTGTAGCCAGCCTGCTTGAATCATCTACTTCTGGAATAACTTTTCTTAAAGGGTATTCTGTATATACCACGATTTGTTGTCTCCTGCTCCATTAGGGATTTGCTAACGAAGTTGACAGGTTTCTCATCAGGTACAAGTACAAATAGCAATTCACTTACGGTATAATCACTTGCAACAAGGTAAATATAAATGGTTTGACCCATTCTTGAACTCGAAAGGACGGGAGGTGAAGTTAGATACCTTTTGATTTCGTTGAAAGCGCGTTCCTAATCTTCATTCCATCCAAAGTTTTCGGCTTTCTTCAGGATTTGAAAGAATGACTTGCATTTATCAGAGGCTCATGAGATGAATCGATTGAGAGCAGCCAATCTCCCGTTAAGTTTTTGTACTTCCTTCTTGTTTTTTGGCGATAGCATATCGAGTATTGCTCTGATATGTTCCGGGTTCGTATCAATACCTCTCTGTGTCATCATGTATCCAAGAAATTTCCCATATGTGAGTCTGAATAAGCACTTGGCGGGGTTCAACTTCATTCCAGACTGCCTCATCCACTCAAATGTCTTTTTGAGGTCTAAGAGATGAAACAACTTTTTTTTGGATTTCACCACTATATCACCGATGTAAACTTCTATAGTCTTCCCTATCATGTCTTTGAAAATTTCGTTCACCATACACTCATAAGTTGCCCCTGTATTTTTTGGCTCGAATGGCATGACGACATAACAGTAAACGCCTTTATCAGTAATGAATGCAGTGTTCTCTTGATTATCTTTATGTAATGGTATCTGGTTATAACCAGAATATCCATCCATAAAAGACAACCTATCATACCCTGATGTAGCGTCGACCAAGTATGGGATCCTGGGAAATGGATATGGATCACTTGGGCATTTTTTATTCAACTTTGTAAATCAATACACACTCTGATTTTATCGTTCTTATTTGGAACTGCGATAATGTTTTCCAATCACTTGGGGTACCGTACTGGTCTGATGATGCCTTCTTATAGCATTCTTTCAATCTATTATGCTACCTTTGTTTTACGTTCCTGAGCCATCTTGCGCGGTTTTTTCCTTACTGGTTTATAATTTTTGCGGATATTTAGCCGATGACAAGCAATGGTGGGGTCAATTCCTGACATATCCTTTAAGCTTCAAACAAATACATATTTATTTTTTTCAAAAGAGCAACTAGATTTTCACGTTCATCTTCTGAAGTTCTGCTCCGATAAAGGTAGTATGCTCCTCTTGATTCCCAACTTGCACCTCTATTAACTTTTCGATCGTCGGTTGTCCTTCTTTCCATTTCTTCTAGTAGGTGACATGGAAATGTTGTGGTTGCTATAACTTCTTCTCGACTTGGAGTATCTCACATACTTTCACCTCTGACTTACGGTATTCTTCCATTGCACTTTTATGCCACTTGTGAGATGCTACTTGATCGCTTCTGACCTTTACAACTCCTGCCGGTGTGATAAATTTCAAACACTGATGAATTGTGGAAGTTACTACTTCCATGGAATTAATCCAATCTCGACCAAGTATAACATTGTAAGGTGCACGACAATCTAGCAATGAGAAATATTGCATGATCGTTTTTCCTCCGACGGTTGTTGGAAAGCTAACTCTTCCTACTGCAGTCATAGTTTCACCATTGAATTCGATAATCGGATTATCATCAACTTAGACTTGCCCTTCATTCATTCTCATGGAGGAATAAGCTCATGAAAATGTAACGCTTATTGAGCTTCCAGTATCAATCAGGACCCGTCGTACCTTGTACATTCCGATGATGGCCAGGATAACAATCGCATCATTATGTGCACGATAAACTCCGTCGAAGTCGGCATTTGTAAATGATATCTCCTCCTTCCCTGCTTCCAGAGTCTCAGTGCCAATCAGATTGACATAATCCACCTTGTTCGATATTCTTAAATCCTGTATTTGTCCTATCTTCAGGCGTGTAGCATTTTCATGGGCTTTTCTTGAAGATGGATCAATGGATTTCCCGTAGATTTAGTGCATTGACCCATGATGGATCTCTTTTCATATATTTTTGGAGCTTACCTTCGTCGATCATTTTCTGGATCTCGGACGCTAGCGTTCGGCAAGTTTTTTTGGTATGCCCGTAATCATTATGATAAGCACAAATTTTTTTTTGTCTCTCTTGCCTTTGGTATCTTCAAATAACGGTCTTGGGATATGGAATGAATATTTGATTTTCCTGTGGAGTTTTTCTAATCCAATATTGAGACTTGGAAATCCTGTTCCTTCTCTTTTTTGACTCATGCTGAACTCTTTTGTTTCTTTGCGTCGGTTTTTCAAAATTTCACGATTTTTCTTATTTGATTCGTCCTCCGGATAATCTTTTGCTTTGGACAACAACTCCATTGTTGACCCTTTCGTCCGTGAAAATTTTGCTATATTTTCCTTTTCCGCCCTTGCGTAGCTATCTTCCCTTACATACAATTCTTTAAGGTTTCCAACCGGTTGCACGGTTAAGGAGTTGAGCACCCCAAATTCATCATAAGGCGAGGCATTCTTGTATGCTTCAATGATGAGTCCAGCATCAACTGTGCTGACTTCTTGACGGGACCGCTGGTTAAAAGTCGTTAAACTTTTATTTGTTTCTTTGTGCAGTACAAACAAATGACTCCTTCCCTTTTTGCATCCCATATTGATCTTATACTGCTCAAAAAATGCATTTGATAGCATTCCGAAGTTCGCAATTGAATTTGACTCTAGCTGAGAGAACCAAGTCAAAGCTTCACTTTTTAGTGTTACAGGACATGTTCTGCATAACAACTCATCACTTTATTCCTATAGGCTCATCGAAGCTTGGAAATGTTGAATATGTTCCACAGGATCGCCGCTTTTTTCACTTAATAGCTCCTTGAACTGGGGTTGTACAAAATTTGATGGAGGACGAAACCGTCTTATCTCTTCAATGAAAGGTGAGTCCTTCGATCTTTTTATTGCTAGAACTTGTAGCATATCTTCTATGGATTGTTTTTGAGCTAACATTTTTTCGATCATCTTGCTCAGCTTCCTTTTATTGAGTTTCAGTTTCTCGACAGATTCACTTATTTCTAACTAACTCTTTGTTATGTCTAGATTTTGTTTTATCATGATTGTATTTCTTTGAGCGTCGGTTTCCATCTTAGTATTCCTTCCACTTCTTCGCTCGTCGAGGTTTTTTTACCGTTTGCGCCTGTTGTTTTGCCAATGGATAGGTTCAGATTGTCGTTTCGATTCTTCGACAAAGTGATTCCTTTTGTAGCGGTCATTCAGCCTTCGATTTTCAACAACTTACTTTTCAGATGATCTATGCCTCTGATCGTGACCATTTTGCATCTGTCGTGCCTGCCAACCCTCATGTGAAGGTCGTAAATGCCGGTGTGGAGTGACACTTTCAAAGTGTTGGGTACTACCCGCTTACGGCCTATTTTCCAGTAACGTTTTTAGTAGTCTGTTCTCTTTCTCTAACTCTTGCAGTCTTTCGCACAGAGTAAAATCTATGGGTGTTACTCATGTCCTATCCACTTGCTCAATACGCGAGATTATACGAAATCTCTTATTGGCGAGGGAGTTCTGACGTGAGTTAAGCATGCTTGTTTGGTTTTGATCACCATTCCTTGGAGATCTGTACAGATTAGCACCATTACTTAAAGGTGGAGTTGCGATACGTACCCAACGATTTCCTCTACTTATCCCGTGGGGATAAGTTCTCGCAGAAGGGCATCCTGATGCCATTGTTGCCGGTGATGTTTCAAACCCCTCTCGAAGCGGGTGATCAACATCTCTATGTATCCCTCGTACTCTTCCATCCGCATTGCCGTTCTTATCACTCTGATTTTCCTATGATATTGCCATGGATCTTGATTTGTTTTCCTGTATAATCCTTCTCTGCCCCATGGTGGGCGCCAAAAGATGTTGTAGCAAAAATATTCCTACAACACTCCTCGATATTTGTATTAAAAGATGAAATCTTAACCGTCAGATAAATTAAGATTTATACTTGATGGATGAAATGTGGATCGTTAAATGATTCATAATATTCCTTGAGATGTGTTCCTGATGGATGAGATGATTTCAACTATTGGATGAATCAGCTCTTCAACAACTTTGGCTCTCTAAGAATTGTTGATAAATGAAGAAGTGTGGGTACCTGCAAGGACACTTCGATGCCTCAATGAGTAAGAGATCTAAGAAGGTTTTTGTGGAGAGAAAAGGATTAGATACCTTTCATGTTGAAATTCCACCTCTATTTATAGGTTGTAGAGGGATTGTATCCAGTCCAATATTCATCTATATACATTTTGACTATGCATCTAGACGAAATGCTCTCCAGATTCATCCTGGTCCAAACAAATTCTCTTTTTTTAGGGATCTGTAACTTCCAGGTTTAAATATTTACCTGGTCTTCCTATTAACTGATTCCCCTTTTTTCTAGGAATCTGTAACTTTCAGGTTTGAATATTTACCTGGTCTTCTTTTGTATAGAAGCTAGCAGATTAGGTTATTAATCTTTCATGGGCCTAGACTTTAACCCATGTCTCAAGTAAGTATTTTATATATGGTAAATGGGCTGAAGAGCTATTAAGCCCACTTCATGTATATGGTCCAAACACTGACTTTACCTAACAGATAGATCCTCGCAAAACAACCTTGTGAAACTGTCAGATCCAAGTCATGGACATCGGTGGTTTTACCCTAATGAAAACATTAATTTTTCTTTGTACCATCACAATATATCTTAATCGGGGTACTTAAATTATAATCATTCCCTTTCTAAGAATTGCAGTGCGAATTGAGAGTATCTATAGCTAAGCTAGGCCCTACAATCCCGAGCACTGTTTCGGAAAAGAAAATCTTGGCACTATCCGTATTAGAGCTTGTGCCCAAGATTCTTCTCCACCTCCCAGGGGTGGAGTAAATCAAAGAGGAATCTTTAAGGTACCGAGAGCATACATGTTGCCTAGTGTTGGAGTTGGTTTATTACTCTTACTCTCCCTTGTTGGATATTTAGGATAAAAGAGAGGATGGAACACAACCAAAGATGTTGTATTTCTTGTTTCAAGTCTCAGTTAAGATTTTCTAAGAAAATTATTTCTACCCTTTTCCAATCAATTGGTGAGTACATTAGATATGTGAATCAATATCTTTGGGATACAATTGAATTCAAGGTTTGTACCCCTTGATTCAACCAAAATTATTAAGAAGGTTATGATCATGATGCTTAGAGAAGAGAGAAAACATAAAGCTTTTGAAGTTTTGATTGACTTCAACCAATCCGGCCAATTCACGTGAATCCCAAGACAGATTCCACTATCTTGAGTTACTTCACCCATTGTAAAGACTTCTGCACTCAACTTATTTGGATTGTAAACCGGAACAATAAACGACTAATATTTTTCAGTAACCAACTCACTTATCAATCGCCCAAATCAATCCTTAGATCATTAATAAGGTAGATTAAAGGATATTCTGTTTATATCAATATAAACTCTTTTGGTTAAAAGGTCAAACCAAGACAATGATTGTAGAAATAATCAATCTTAATGAACAAGATCTATCCAAGAAAGTTCGTGTTGCTAGACAGTTTGTTTGATCTTCGACAACTATAAGGTTTATAAAAATAAAGAGGTTGTAAAATTCCAAAGAATCAAGCTCGCAGATAGTCACACAAAGATCAAAGCCAAAAAGAAAAGTCTTCAATCTTCAATTCTAATCTTCAAAGTAACCGCTGTAAAAACAACTTGATTACAGTATTTATCAAACACATAAAACAAAGTCTATTAACATTGATCAATCAACAATTTTATCCCATAAATCCAGAATCACTTAGATCTGTGATAGTCAAATCTTCAAACAAACTTGAATGGCCTTATATCAGAAGAGAAGGACCATAGAATAAACAAGTTTGATCCATTGAAGATAACTATCAGGTGATAAGCACATAATTTATACATTTTTACCACTTAATCTATTTTTGTTAGTGCTTGAATTTGTATTAATAATATATTCTTAAAAAATCCAAAGTATGGACAAAATATGGTTAAATGGGCATAGCATGGTCTCAAAATGACTTAAGCTCTCAGACTTACCTAGTCTTGGATGGAGAAAATGACTTGGTTGTGAGAAACCTACATAAGAAGACCTGACATAAGAGATAGGAAGTAAGCTTAGGCTAGTTCGGTAGTACGGTTTGGAGAAGAGGCTAAGTGTTGTATAGGTTAGACATGCTATGGATTACTGTTGAGAATGGGAGGCATACATAGTCAAAGTCTGTTTGCTACGGTACAAGCTAGCTGCGTCAGGTGGAAGAAAAGCTAGAAGGGAAGCGTGAGAAAAGAGGCGACAGTTGAATATGGAGAACATGCTAGGTTGTCATCCGTATGAATGAGATAAAAGAAGAGGGACAAAGTCTGTTGGTTCACGTGAAGGTTGGGATATTGGTGCATGTGATTGGAGTAACTTGAGGAAGTACAAGAAGTGGGTCCGTGAAGACACGTGATGTTCTTTTGTGGACGGCCAGTGGCTTTGTCTCGAGGTGAGAGGTTTTCTTTTGGAAACCTAAACCTAGTACTATAAAAGAAAGAGAAAGAAGAAACAAAAAGGGGGTGAGTTTTTCTGCAGTTCTGTTTTCAGAACGGAGAAGCCTGTACAGGAAGTAGGCTCTTTTTTTGTTTTGACGGCGGATTGACGAGCAGCAGTGAGAGAGCTCTCGTTTTGGAGTATACAGGAGAAGAAATAAAAATTGGGTTTAATCCTTTCCCTCTACTTTTATTAACTATTTTTATGGGTTTTAAGAAATCCATCTCCATGTCTAGCTAATTAATTTGTAACTAGGGTTCTATGTTGAAACCACTTTTAGTACAAGACTAATTAAATTTAATTATTAAGTAATAGACCATTATGATTTGAATAGATTAATTCCATGATTTTGTTAATTGATTTAAATCCAAATTAGTTGTCGTTTCACCGGTTCTGTACAATACAGTAACATATGCGCAGAATCAATAGGATAATAAATATGTTTGTCTACTTTTTAGATATTCCATGCTTTGGTTAAATCTTTAGATGGGGTATGCTTCTTAGAGCCGGATATTATTTGTGAACCTACAATTAGCTTCGTATTATTTTCTCGCTAACGCAATTAGATGGTGTATGCTTCAGACTAGGGCTTTTGATGCGCCATGCTTAGTGCGTCCCAGTGATATTTGCGACTCTAATACATATAATAGGTGATGTCGTTAGAACGAACAATAAATGAATATTCATGAGTTATGTTTCATTTCAGTAATTAAATAGAAATAGTGGTGGATACTGAAAAACCCTGGTTACCGACTCTCTCATTAGATTTATTTTTATTAGTTTAGTCCGTTTTATTATTTTATTATTTTATCTAAAAATCCAAAAATATTGTTTCTGGTTAGGTTATTAGAGATATTAATTGCAGTATTTCCCCGCTCTCTGTGGGTTCGACCCGTACTTCCCGTTGTCTACCAGTTAGACGTCGTGCGATTGCGGTTATTTATAAAGGGTAATCTAAAATCCTATCACCAGGGGGGGCCTGATAGGAAAGCAGGGAATCCCAACTTCAAGGAAACAAAAAGCTTATTTTGATGCGGTTTTTTTTTTTTTTTTTTTTTAAAGACTGAAATCTGACTTATATAAATTTTAAGGACTGAAAACGACTTATACAAATAGTTTAAAAAAAGCGTTTTTGGTTTATTTCATCTCTTTCTTTCAACTTTTACTCTTCTTCTGCATCCTCCTACTATACCCACCACCAGTACGCATTACCTAGAGTTATTTTTCTTTTATTTTTATTTCTTCTTCTCCTCATATAACCCATAACAACAATCAACTCAATTATCCCCTAGTTTAATGTTTCCATAATAGGTATTGGTATTCATTTTTTTTTTTCCCTAATTAATGTTTTTATAGTGAATTAACCACTTGACGATTCATGGATAATATAATGGATGGTGTTGTGTGTCTTTCAAAAAATAGTTTAGCATTTCGTGGTGGCAGTGATAAAATTTATACGAGAAACAATGGAAACTTTTTGAGTTTGATGGAGGTAATTGCGAAACATAATCCATTTTTAAATATCCATCTACAACGTATTATTAAGAAGGAAACTCATTATCATTATCTTACTTATAAGATTCAAATGAGTTGATAACCATGGTTGCAGATAAAATTAAAAGCTCGATTATCGAGAAGATTCACAACGCTAAGTATTATTCTATTATACTTTATACTCCAAACATAATTCATAAGGACCAAATGTCTATTGTGGTAAGATGTATATGTTTCTCAAGTTCCAGCAAAAGTAGAAGAATTTTTTCTTAGATTTTTGAAAGTGGATGATTCAACAGGTGAAGGTATTTTCTCTAAACTTGAAGAAGTATTGAAAAAATTCAATCTTAACATTGATGATATAAGAGTACAAGGCTATAACAATGGTTCAAACATGAAAGGAAAAGAAAAATGTTTGCAAAACAGGTTGCTCGAGATTAATCCCGTAGCATTTTACACTCCATGTGGATGTCATAGTCTTAATCACGTGCTTTATGATATGGCTAAATCTTGCGAGGAATCGGATTCTTTTCTCGGAACCATACAATGTATCTATAAATTATTTGATGCTTCTAAAAAGCGATAGAAGGTTTTTAAAAATAAGATAGGATCTAAAAGGTCTCACTCTTAAGCCATTATCATATACTATGTGGGAAAGTCGTGTGGAGAGCGTTAAAGTAATAAAATTCCAAGCGTCGCAAATCCGAAAAGCTTTAAATCGCTTGATAAAGAAATCCAAAAACAATGAAGAAAAGTCTATTGCTCATACTCAAGAATCACATAATTGTTTTTGAATTTTTTCTTGGCATGGTTATTTGGTATGATCTTTTATTGGTTGTTAACTCTGTTAGCAAAGCACTACAAGCAAAAGATATGCATATGGGTGATGCTATAAAACACATCAAAATGGTTGTTTCATATTTTAAAGATTACAGAAACAATGGGTTCCAAAAAACAGTAGTTGAAGCTAAAAAAATTACAACCGACAAAGGCATTACTCCTAATTTTCAAGAACGACGTGTTAAGAAGCAGAAGAGAGGCATTTCCATGAGGATGCTAGCGAGTAGATAGTTCCATTGCCAAGTGAGGAAGAATTTCGAAGAAATTACTTTCTATACGTAATAGATTGTGTTTTACTTTTATTTCAGAATAAATTTGAGCAATTTAACGAGTACAAGAACATATATGGTTTCTTATTCGACTTAGAAAAACTAAAATATATGGGTGATAATAGTTTGTTGGCATCATGTATTATACTTGAAGGTTATTTAAGTTATAGTACACGCTCTGATATTGATGGTAGAGACCTCTACACCGAATTAAAGATCATGAAAAAGACTTTGCCGGCTGAGACAAAGAAACCACTTGTTGGCATCATGTATTATACTTGAAGGTTATTTAAGTTATAATACACGTTCTGATATTGATGGTAGAGACCTAATACACCGAATTAAAGATCATGAAAAAGACTTTGCCGGCTGAGACAAAGAAACCACTTGGGGTATTACGTTATTTGCAAAACTCGCAAGCTTGTTATCCTAATGCTTGGGTTGCTTATAATTTTTTTCTTACCGTTCTGATTACCGTGGCCACCGCAGAAAGAAGCTTTTCCAAATTGAAATTAATCAAGTCTTATCTTTGACCTTCAATGTTACAAGAAAAGTTGAATGACTTGGTTATGATAACTATTGAAACAATCATAGCTGAACAAATAGGTTATAAGTTGATTATTAGAGAGTTTATATCTAAGAATACGCGAAGCGTATAGACATTACAACAAACTTTGTAAGTTTTTAATTTAATTATTAATATTAGAACCAATTAGTAATCTTTTATTAATAGAACTTGTGCAAAAAAAAACTATAGGGGCAAAAAAAAAGTTAGTTCGCTTCGGGGCATTTTTTTTCCAGGAACGGCCATGTAACTACACCGTTAGTTTATAACAAGTAATCTACGAAAACTAAATAACAATCTACCTTTCCACCATCAATGGTAAATCTAGAGGCTTTTTAATTCCTAAAAAGACTTTAAATGAAAGGTAACACAAGATGTTTCACCTAATTAAATTACTCTTATCTTTTTCAAGTTAGCTTTCTCACAAGACTCCCTATTTATAGCTTGTAAAAATACAAGACTCCCTATTTCTAGTGTTATGACCAAGGCATTGTTTGGAAAACAAGATCTACCAATTTCCAAAATCCGTAAGATATGCAATAGATATATATATTTCTGAAATTAGCAAAGACCTAGATTTTTCATATTCATCATCGAATTATCTCATAGTATAAAAACTAAGATTAGCCAGCATACAACCATGTACTTGACTAATATAGTTAGTAGAGATTGCAAACCTCTAGGAATGAAATCATATAATTTCGATACCATAAATGATATTGAAAAATCGATAATATAGGATCTTTCCTTGAGTACCAAAGAAGTATACTTGAATAATAAGAAATTAGAGTTTGGTGCATGTTCAAACATTATGTCGACACTTAGGAACGTTCCCAATCTAACTCGTGTACATCTCGATGTCTTCAGAACCCGTGAAGATAACAAAAAAATTGAAAATGTAAAAAAAAAGGTTAGATATAGTCAGAGTTTGTCCTGAATTGGATCGGTCCTGAGATCAATCCTTCCTACTAGGGTAGTTCCTTGGATCGATTCTGCATCTAGGATCAATCCTGAATCCCTTTTTTGACTACGAAACAAGTTTCGCATGTCTATTTTCTTAAACTATATTTCTGAAATTGCTTTCTAACATATTTATTAAGGTACAGATTCACCCGGAAGTTCAATACACTAAATAATAACAAGTTACCAATTAATGTAATGTCGAAAACACGAAGTCCATAGATAGACTGTACTTCGTAACTCCGTATACTTAAGTTGTCGAAACAATTATTGTATATCAAGTCATCATTATTAAAGTCATTGTAACAAACTTAACTTCGCATGTGATGTTTTGAATGAATAAAACTTGTAAGAATAATTGATATAAATGGAACAAGTTTAGAATGTAGTTACTAACTCGAACTGAAGATGATGTCTTTGTTGTCTTCGGTACGTCTTCAGGTCTTCATGAGTAACTAGGGAAAGTCTCAATATTTTTATGTTCTTAGTCTAACCTAACGAAGTTGACTTTAGTAATCTTCTCAAATGACTCGAGTAATGTAACTTGATAACCAAACTTGACATACCAACCCTTGGTGGGGTCAACTGAGCAATGCCTTAAAAATACCCCCCATTTGTCAATATTAGTGGCAAAACTCTTTACATATGGAGAATACAGGAATTAATAGAAAAATTAGAACCCACATTTGGGGGATACTCTCCAAATTGAGGGATACTATATAAAAAATTTGAAAAACTTTGAAGTAAAATCAAGAATCCCTTATCCATATAGTTTTAATAATGACTAAACTACCCTTATTCAATTAGTTGTTAATCATTTGTGTTACTTGTTGGATTATACCAAACATTATATTAGTGAGATAAAATATATATTAGATTTAGTTGATTATAAATCGTGTTAGTTTTTGTGTTTATTAGAATCAACATGGTCTTTATCCAACATCCATGCCGGCTATGAACAGTCGGTATTGGCGAAATTGAAGACCATTCCGACTGTTATTTAAACTGAAGAACAGACACCGCCGGCATGGATTTCATCCACCATATCATGCCGACGGTTGTGTGCTTGACTCAATTAGATTTGATGGAGACGATAAAAATGCAGGATGATGAGCTGAACTTAATTAGAAAACTACACATGCAACGGTTTAACATCAAATTAGAAATTTTATAAAAGAAATGAGACCTATGATGATGTTGTTTTCTATTTTCAAAACAACAGAAAAATTAATAAAATCAAAGAGAATCGGAATGGTATTAATGATGAAGACCATGCCGATTTCAACTGTCCATTTGATTTTTAATGGGTTGAGATATGACCCAAATCCTTTAAATCATTTGTTGCCCCTCCTTTGGATTAATTTTTCCTACCAAATAAAATTGGAAAAACATAATTATTGCGGTTAATTAAGATAAATTAAAATAAAAAGGAAAACATTCAATTTTTAAATTATGTACATTTTGTAAGGTATAGAGTGTTGGCATGCTTTTGATTAAATGATGCCCATGCCGACTGTAAAAGGATAATTTATACTGTTTATGTTTTTAGGACACCTCTTATCACTATACTTAGCATGGTTATAACCTTGAGCATCCCCAAATTTGTGGGAGTATCCTCCAAATATGGGTTCAAAAATTACATAATATAACATAACAATCTCTTAATTCTATATTCATACGATTGATATGAGTTTCAACAACAAATATGACTTGTAAATATTGTTGTTGAAGCATCTAAAGAACAAGTAAAGTTATTGTTATATTATTCCGTAGTATGTGAATACTACATAGCATGATATGTTTCTCCTCCTTAACCCTAATGCTTTATCTCTTTTCCGTTAAATATATTACTTTTTACATCACATATATTCTTTCTCAAGTGATTGAAATCACTTTATACTCTATATATTTTCCTCCTTTTTTGTCATAAAAAATGACAAAGGTATGAAAAACAATACAACAAGTATTTCAAAAGAACTTCACAAGTTCATAAGAACTTGATTCAAACTATAAGAGTCTAAGCCAAAAGCCAGAGGTCTAAAATACCATCTTCGATAAGTCTGCTAAGATCAATAATTCTCCCTTTATTCGATAAGCCTATTAAGATTAAAATTAACTTAGTTACTTATCAAGAACGTAATTACCCAAAGTAATTTTCCCTAACTTTGATGAGCCTATTAAGGTCTGACTTAACTTAGTTCATCATCAGGAAAACGATTAACCAAATTACTGCTTCCCTAATTTTGATAATCCGAACTAAGATCAAAATCAATTTAGTTACTTATCAGGAAGACAATTATCAGAAATCATTCTTCCCTCAATTTACACAACCACGCTTCCCACAAAGATATATCGATCATTAAGAATAAGTCCAATAATAGAACTTTTTCCCATTGTTCGTTATTCCTTGCAGCAACAATGGAGCAATACAAAGACAACCTTTACCAGCGAAAAGTCAAAACATGATCTTAGCCATCACTTGTAAAGGATACAAACTAAAACCGAAAGTACTTATATATACACCAAAATATTAACTTACTGACATAAACAAATATTAGTATATGTGACTCACATATGAGATAAACCATTACAACATTTCTATGATCTTGAAGTAGCAATCACAAGGATATGCTCAAGAGATTGACTATTTTCAAAAGTCACCAACCATAAAAAAAGTAAGCCAATATATGAGACTGAAACACTACGGTGTATCTCACGAACTCAAACACAATACACCATAAAAATTAAATAGAGAATTAAATATTGCAGTCACTCAGTCATATAGAGAACAAAAAGACGAAGCTAATGAAAAAAGAATGAGGTTATTCCAATCTTAAATGAAGAAGTTATGAGTAAAACAATTTTACACTATCTTCGTGTGGATTCAGGACCGGCTTTGGGACCGATCCAAAATTTAGGAATGATCCAGGGACCGAACCCAAGGTCGAATTACCCCAAAAACTGTTTTCTACATAATTTTCTCATACACTGTCTGAATTAAGTGATTATTGACTCGTTTTAAACCTCTAATCAAGATTTACACATATACGAGATCATGTGCCATGTTTTATGTGCTTCCTCACCATTTACGAGCATACTCGATAAGGATCCCCTCACCAACATAATCAGGTTATGTTGGAGAGAGTCTTATCTTGCTCACCACATGTTAAAGAACCAGAATCACCCGAATCTTGAGAATTCTCAAAATTATTCTTCCTCCTATACTTGTTCTTTACTTTTGGAACAATATAAAGGGGATGCTCTGGAGATTTACTTGAAATATATGTATGGACATTTGTTTTTACTTTTTGCAAGTCACTTTTTCTCCAATCAGGAACATTTGATCTTGTCTTTACATTTTCAAAGATATTAATCATTTTTATCAAATGGATGATTATAAGAGAACTTTGCCGAGCGTTGATAGGCAAACCTTGAACTATCAGTATAATAATTCTTTTGTTTATATTTGGGACAATGACAACCTGAATTCATAAGTGAAGTATTATTTGATTCGAGTTTAGGTAATTAAGTTGACGCAAAAACAAGTGCATCTTGAATTTTAAGAATGATTTTCTCATTCTTTTTGCGGAATATGCATCCCCTTTGCAAGTGTCATTTATTTCCACAATAAAAGTAATACTTATAAGCATAAGAAACATATTATTAATGTACATACGGATCAGTAAATAATAACAAGTTACCAATTAATGCAATGTTGGAAACATAAAATCCATAAATAAACTATACTTTATAACTTCATATACTTAAGTTGTTGAAACAAATATTGTATATCTTTCCTTTTGATATTTTGATTATAGTTTAAACATCAAGTCACCAATACTAAAGTCATTGTAGCAAACTTAACTTCGTATGTTATGTTTTTAGTGAATAAAAACTTGTAAACTTCGAACTGAAGGATGATGTCTTCGTTGTCTTCGATACTTCTTTAGGTCTTCATGAGTAACTACATCAAGTCTGAAAATTGTTATGTTCCTACTCTAACCTAACGAAGTTGACTTTAATAATTTACTCAAGGGACCCGAGTTTTTGAACTAAGCTTGACAACCAAACTTGACATACTAATACTTGGTGGTTCAATTGAGCAATGTTCTAACACAAATGCCTATTCGTAACCTCGTGTAGTTAAGACCGAGTACACTACCCAACTTGATCTTCCTACGATCTGACTGTCCTGAATTACCATTAATTGCATATCTACACACTTCAAATTCCACAACTTGTCTTCTGCTATCTTTTCACGTGGCCATCCTGTGCTTGTGGTAGATATCTGGATTTGAATAATAATGGGAATAAGGCTCTTAGAGCATCCACAGTGGGACGACCAAACCCAAAGACTAAAGACAAAAAAAAATTTGGGTTTACTCCGCCTGAACCTCAACAAGTAGAGAGTAAATTTTGATCAGGCGTAAGTCCAAGGTAATGCCTGGCGTTGGGCGCATATACAAGTATTTGTCTGTTGGAATTGTGTTTTACGGGCGTATGCCAGTAAAAAACGCTTGGTTGGGGCGGACGCTGGATGAACTCTCGGTGGAAGACGCAATCCAGAAGAACGTCTGATGATAGACGCACGCTTAGCGGCACGCCCCAGTGACAGGTGTGTGTGTAGACGAACGCCTGATGGGGCGTTAACCTAGCAACACGCCCGGTGATTATTCTACTCGTGCAGGTGGTACATGTTATCATGAAGACGGGCGCTCTTATAGCCTTATGCGCGTCTAATGAAGCGCTCTTCTAGCATAACGCGCGTCTCATCAGGCGTTTGTCTGGGTGAATGGGGCGAAGGATTTTATGTTCCCTTCTCCTCTCTTGTCCTCTCCATCTCTTCCAGAGTCTTCAGACACTTCCACCAGACGCATACACCTTCAAGCGCCTACCACTTCAAGCCTCTTCCTCCTCTTCTTAACCTCTTTTCAAAATTGAAAAAACTAGCAAAACCGTGACAGCTTTGAAATAGGTTAGTAGTATATGAAATACTCGATCAACCTATTCATTTATATAGGTATACCAAAAGATAGTCGTTGTAACGGTAAGAAATCAATAAATCAATGGTAAGAAATCAAGAAATCAACGGTAAGAAATCTCAAAAACTCTCAACGGTTATTTCAATAGAAGATGCGCTCGTATACACCACCGCCTCACACACAGGTGTAAGTTTAGATAACGCTTACAAATAGGCGTTACCTTAGCCACATACTAGGATATTTAGGAAGATACAGAATCATAATATGAAATATAATTTCTTTATTATTATAATAGTCCATATTCATTGCCCACAACAAGCGTTACCTTAGCCACATGCCCAAGACAAGCGTCCATTTGGTTAACGCCTGAATACCAAGCGAGCTGTTGGGTGAACGCCCCGCTGGACGTGTTCTTGAGTGAACGCTTCATCAGGCGGCATTCTGGTTAACGCCTGGATCAATGAGACGGTTGTCTAGCATTACGCCTTGCACGAGACGAAGAGATAGCGTCACGCCTGGTACGAGACGCACGACTAACTTCATGCTCCACTATATTCTGGTTTGGTCCATTCCTTGGATTAAAATTGATCTGAATAATAAAAAAAATTGACCAAAATCCAAATTTGATCGTCCCACTGTAATTAATTTTGGACGACCACAAATCAAATTTGAGTTTGATCTATGATTTGGTCGTCCCACTATGGATACTCTTATCCCATATTACTTCTTTTCATATGTTCCCTCACAACTTCAGATCCTTCCATGTGGCCACATCCTAAAAGTATCGGTTATTTTGTGGCTTTCAAAGTTCTTGTCAAACACCTCAACAAGTCACACTTAAAACTTTGAACGGCCATATTAATCGGCAAAATTTGAAAAGTTCCGATCCCAACGATATACATACACAACAGTGTATGACTCCCCGCCCTCTTGGTTATTATGCTACACAAATATATCAACCCAAAAATATAACCGTACACGTAACACATATTAACCTGGCCCACATCTTCCCCATTGGTTGATCTTATATATTTACCAGGATTCTCGCCCTTTTAAATTTCCCTCTTTGTCTCTCTCTCATCTCCGTTTCTCAATGCAAAAAACTTCTCATATTTACCAAACTTACCATTAATAAACCCATCTGACCAAATTATCCATATACATAATATTTTATGACTTCTATTTTCTGGTTTAGAAAGTGGGTTCCATGTGAACTCGGATTAAGGGTATTCTCGAGATATATGAGAAACTAAAAAGACAGGAAATTTTCCACATTCCTTAATTTCGGTATTGCCATACATTCACACCTCTCCCTCCTTGATCCCAAAATTGGAACCCTAAATTGAAACCCTAGTTTTTTCTTCCTCTTCAGGATCTATCGCAGAAGAGCTACGATCGTTCTCCATTGGGTGATTAGGGTTCGCAGAAGATCAGCGATTTCAATGGTTTGAATCTTAAACTTAACTTTATATTATTATTATTTTAGGTTTTTCTTGTTGTTGTTGGGTGGTTTTTTTTTTTTTTTTTTGCGATTCGAATGCTTTGATTTGTGTGGGGAATGGCAAAAGGTAGAGATACTGAGGAATTTAAGATGTCAACATCGAATCCGAGAGCTGGATTGAAACGTGAATTTGCATTTGCTATGAATGCACAATCTGAATGTTCTGGGTCATTAGGTAGAACTAGGGCTAGAAAGTTAGACGAACCTAGTTCTGATGCTGATTTAGAGAAATCTAGTAAAAAAAGAGTTAAAATTTGTGTTTCTATGGAAGAAGAAAAAGAGAATGTTTCTTATAATGAGGAAACCCTAATTTCAAAGGAGGGTGAAGTTGAGGATGGGAATTTATATGGTAATATTGAAAATGGGGATGAACAGAAGAATGATCAGTTGGAATGCGTTGATGAGGAAATAGTGAAGAGTGATTTGTTAGAATCGAAAGAGGAGACCAATAGTGATGGGTTAAATGGGGAAACTCAAGTTGTAATGGAGAAAACACCAAGGAGATTCACACGTTCAGCTCTGAAAGCTACAGAAGAAGAACCAGTTATCAGTAGCAAAAAACGTAATGTGTCGCTTGGGAAAACTAAAACACGGTTTACTCGTTCTACTTTGGACTCGAAGACAGCAGAGACTGTAATGGATGGAAATAAGGAGCCAGGTAAGGGTTCAGTAGAAACACCTGAAAGGGAGGCACCAACATTTTCAAGGCTGACACCGGAGAACCTTGCAGAAAAGGGTTTAATGAATACACCTGAGAATGGCATAGAAAATATTGTAACGGGGACATCTGAAAATCTGTTAACTTGTTTATCTCTGGATCAAAAAGCAGATGAGATGGTAATTGATGACAATAGGAAGGTAGAAATAACTTTAGCTGGGAAACCCAGTTTAGATAGTATGGAACATGTAGCAGTTATCCCTGAAAATTCTGACCTTCAGCTTCTTTCATCGGATAAACCTGGGAACTGCTTTGCTGATTCAGCTTTGGAAACTAAGGCAGATGATCTGATAATAGATGACAATAAGGAGGTCCAAAACTCTTCAATTGAGGAATCCAATCTGGGACCTAAGGAACAGTTAGTGGCTGTCACCGAAAATTCAGTGAGGCAAAATGTGTCAGCAGGTATATCCACAAAGCGTTTTCCTCGTGTTGCTTCGGAAGTTAATCAGGATTTATTAATGAGCCCTGTAAGTAATCAACTGAATGTTTCGTCTGAGAAACCTATGCGGCGATTTACTCGTTCACTTCTGGAACCCAAGGCAGAGCCTGCAGGGATCAGTGGAACTTATGAACAGCAGAATGTTACTCCGGAGAAATCCATGCAGCGGTTTACTCGTTCACATTTGGAACCTAAATTAGAACATGAAGTGATTGATTGCAGTAATGAAGTACACAATGGCGTGTCAGAAGAAGCACCAAGGCGTTTTACACGCTCAGCTTTGAAACCTAAGGAGGACAGCATTGATACATCTGAATATGTCTTGACCAATTCTCCCTCCAATGTCAAAGAGCTTTTTGAGACTGATATGCTCGAGGGACTGGTTGTAAAGTATGCCTTTCCGGGGAAGAAGGTAATCCTTTTAACCACACTTTCTTCGGCTCTGCATCGACTAACAAAGTTGCTTTCACTGAAACTAGTTTGATATATTTTTTCAGACAATAGAGCTTGGAGGAACAATAAAAGAGCTTGGTATTTTGTGTTCCTGTATCTTATGCAAAGGGGAAAAAGTGAGCCTTATCTGTTTTCTGTTATTTGGTACATTTCTTTTAATATCATCAGGAGATAAGTGGATAGCTTATAAAACCGTATTCTTTCGATTCAGGTGGTTACACCTTGCCAGTTTGAGCAGCATGCAGGTGGTACAAAGGAACACCCTGAGGAGTACATTTACTTGGAGAATGGTAGCAGCCTTAAAGAAGTATTGGCTCTCTTGAAGGGTATTCCCTTGGAGAAGCTGGAGGCAACAATTCAAAGTGCAATTTCCACTGTACATGTGAAAAACACTAGTACCTGTATGTATTGTAAAGGTGAGCTTCTGGTCATAAGAGTTATTTCGTTTTAACATTTCCTCTTAGAGTATCCATCTTACTGAAAATTTGATACTCTAATGATCTTTAGGACCACTTTCTGGACCCAAAAGGGTTGTGCAAGTGTGCAATAAATGCCTGGAAACCAGGAGATCTTGTGCAAGCCCAGCTCGTAAAACTGGTGCTGAGAGGTATGATACTGCCCGAACATTGAAAGTGTACTCTTTTAGTTGTGTCCCTTCTCTATCAGGGAATTGGAGTCAGATTTTGTTTGTATTGGTGTTAAAACTTAAACCCTTGGTTTTACTTAAAGTGATTGGTTTTCTTTTTTTCCTAGATGGCTTAGAAATGTAGTTTTTTTGTCTAGAAGTTACTGTTCATATAGCATCGTGATGGAGATGTGAGGTCCCAAAAGAATAATTGAAAACTTAAAGTATTCCCTTTTTTATTTTTGAAAATTGAACAATGCCAATGGGTAGATTCGGGTCACTTGATAGTGAAGTGTAGTATAACTCATGTCAGATTACTTTATGTAACGATAAATTTCTATTTTTCAATTAAACATATAAATCATTATGCTTATGATATATTAAGACTATAATTTTTTTTTCTTTTTATTGATTCGTCTTTGCTTTGGTTTCTTTCTCGGATTATCAGGTCAAAGTCAGTTGTGACCCCAAAGTCCTTAAAAAGCATTCAAAGGCATTCCTCGTCACAGAAGAAAAGTAGTGTTAAAGGGAAAATAACAAGAAAGTGAGTATCCTTTTCTCTCCGTGTCTACTTTGATTTTCCATTTGTTGCATTTTGTTAATTATCGCTTATTAATTTTATTTTGCTATTGTGTTTTCTCAAGGGATCTGGGATTGCATAAGTTGGTATTTGAGGAAGGTGGCTTACCTGATGGAACTGAATTGGCATATTACATGAACGGAAAGGTACTTGAATATTACAAGAGATTCACTCATTTCTTCTATTAAAATGTTTTTGCTAGATTTGTATTTATGATTGTAAGGTTCATTCTTTTGTTGGACAGAAACTGCTGGAGGGTTACAAAAAGGGTTTTGGCATATTTTGTCGTTGTTGCAACTCTGAGGTGCAGTTTGATTAATCTCAAACACTAGCTTTTTGAAATTGAAATAGAAGCGTGGAAAAAAACAGGCTGCATTTGAATAATAGATTTACGCTTCTGTGTAATTTATTTGTTATCTCTTTTCTTATATTGTTATTTTTTTGTGGAATGAGCAGGTCAGCCCCTCTGCTTTTGAAGCGCATGCTGGTTGGGCTTCACGTCGCAAACCGTGAGTTGATCATGTAATTTGTTTTGTACATGTTATTTGCCTTTGACCTTTTTGTTTTTGTGACTTCTGTTTCTTTCTTTTTTTCCAGTTACCTAAACATCTATACGTCAAATGGGGTGTCACTGCATGAGCTGTCAGTTTCTCTTTCGAAAGCTCGGAAGTTTGTTTCCAATTACAATGATGACCTGTGTGGCATCTGTGCAGATTTTGGTGATCTTTTACTTTGTGATGGATGCCCTAGGGCCTTTCACCGAGGTAAAATTTTCTCTGTGCTTATAATATTTTTCACTGTTTTGCTTGCGTCAGTTGTTTTTATTGATGTTTCCATAACAATCTGTAGAATGTAGTAAGCACTTTAGTTGGCAGCTGTGACACCAACAAATAAAACAGATAGGTGTGACTAGTAATGCTGTTGATGTAACTTGTTAGCTTATGGATCATCACTGGTCCCAACTGTTCAGATTTTGGGTGACATTATGAAAGATTATGTAGTTCTGATTGTTCTGTAATTCGTTGCAGACTGTGTTGGGGAGTTGCGAGTTCCTCGTGGTGACTGGTATTGTCCATATTGCGTGAGTATGTTCCAAAGAGAAAACCATTGTACAAGTAATGCCAATGCACGGGCAGCTGGGAGGGTTGAAGGAGTTGATGTTATAGAACAGATAAACAAAAGATGTATACGAATTGCTGAAACTACAGAACCTGAAGTTGGTGGTGGATGCTCGTTATGCCGGTGAGACACACTTATTATCTAGCAGACTTACAGATTCTTATCTTCTAAGGTTGGACTTACAATTTTTACCTTCTTGTAGATGCCCTGGCTTTAGCAAATCTGAGTTTGGTCCACGTACAGTTATAATTTGCGATCAGGTATGTATTCTTTCTCTTGCATGTGGATGCCCTTATGTAGCATCACATATCATTATTTTCACACGTGTGTACAGATCAGCTTGTTCTTAGTTTCAGTTTGAATGTTTTCATCAGTGCCAGATGGAATTTCATGTTGGGTGCCTGAAGGATCATAAGATGGCAGATCTAGAGGTGTGCAAGGCGAACTTTATCTGGCCCTTTTGTACTGCTCTTATTTTTGTAGATTAAAATGTTATTTTTTTATAACAGGAACTGCCGAAAGGGGACTGGTTTTGTTGCACGGACTGCAGTAGAATTCATACTGCTTTGCAGAAGTTGATCATTCGTGGATCAGAGAGGCTTCCAAACTCTCTTTTGACTGTTGTGAAGGAGAAGCTCGAGGAAAAAGGTTTGAATATAGATGGAGATTTGGATGTAAGATGGAGGCTTCTTAGTGGCAAGACAACTTCTCCTGACAGTAGATCACTGCTTTCAAAGGCTTTAGCAATCTTCCATGTGAGTAATTTTTAGCTATACCATGATTACCCCAAGTCACTGTTGGTTTTTAACGTGTTCTGTATTGCTCAGGATCGCTTTGACCCCATAGTTGATGCTACCACAGGTCGTGACCTTATCCCAGCCATGATATACGGGTGAGCAAGGATCTTTTGCTTCATCTTCTATCCATCACGCATCATGCCGCTTTCTTTACTATTCCTTTTTGTTCAATTTATGTAACAGTAATCTGAATTTGACATGTTTATCCTTCTATTGCATATCCTACAGGCGGAACAACAAAGTCCAAGACTATGGTGGGATGTATTGTGCAGTATTGACCATTAAGTAAGGATTGTTTACCCATCTTTGGATTAGGTACTAGTTCGTAAAAGTTATCTTGTCCTGAAATGTCGTCCTATTTTTGCAGCTCTTCCGTGATAACAGCTGGAATTCTTCGAATCTTTGGGCAGGAAGTAGCAGAGCTTCCTTTAGTTGCGACGAGTAGTGATCATCAAGGACAGGTTAGGACACTATGATACACTGATGCATCTTTTTTTTCTTCTGTTCATGATCTTTTCTTCTTCTCCCATTCGCTCGTCTAGATGGGGGCTACAATTTTGAAGGTTGTGGTGTTCAAATGAGAGAGACATTGAGGAATTTAATTTTAGATAGCTGGTGCTTTATCTTTGTTGGCTTTTAGGTGCATCCATAAAATCATTATTCTCACTGTTCCTAGAGACGCATCATTTTTTCGTCTAATCCTCAAGTATTTTAAACATGAATAGGTCTCAGTCAGATCTTTTGGATTCTGTTCTTATATAGATCTCTTATATTTCTGTGCAGGGTTACTTCCAGTCACTGTTTTGTTGCCTTGAGAGGTTGTTGGGATTCTTGAAAGTGAAGAACCTGGTGCTTCCATCTGCCAGAGAAGCTGAATCCATATGGACAGAAAGATTTGGTTTCGAAAAAGTTGGTGATGACAAGGTCCGTATTGGTTTTATTTTAGGTTACTTCTTATATTTTTCTCCGACTCTGCTTTATCTCTAAACATGTGTGTGTTGTGACAGTTGAAAGAGTACAAGAAGGATTACCAGATGGCCATCTTTCAAGGGACTTCTGTGCTGCAAAAGGCAGTTCCAAAGTGTCGTATTATTGACAGATCTCCAAAGAAAAGCTGACCGGAGTATATATTTGTACAGTGAGGTTTTTTGTTTCAATGATGTATAGGAGCAGAATTTTGTCAGGGTGGTCCAACAAGATAGATACAGAAGTATTTCATATAGATTCAGTAGTGGAAATATCATTTTTAACAGGCTCCCTTGGGTAGTGGTAGCAGTAGATAAAATATGAATTTAGGAATAGAATCATATTGTCATTCAACCACTGTAAACAGCACTTGTTACATTCTATTCTTTATTTTAGCCCTGGTAATTATGTCCATTAATTCGATTCCTTCCGTAGTTTCTTAATGTTTTGTACATATCTGTGAAGAAGTAGCATAAGAGAACCTCGGCGAAGAAGTGAGTCCAGTCAACAAAACACAGATCTTGTTTAATACAGAATGGACCAACGGAAAGGTATCTTAATGGTTGAATTGGCTGTTCCTGTATTCAACAGCCAGAACTGGAGTCTTGTACTTAAAATCTGGAACTTGAATTAAGATAATCTTGTCTTCTTTGATTCTGTTCCAATTAGGTCAAGAAACTCTCTAAAGTAACACACTTCCCCCATTATCATTGCCTATTACTCATCATAACTTGAATCCTTCCTGTTGCTTAAGGATCCTCCAATCTCCCTTTTGAAATTTTGAATACATTCACACCACCACCTTCCACTTACTTTTTTCTAGACAAAGTGTGTGTATATTTAATTAACATGTGTGTGAATTGCTTACATAGTATTTCTTACATCTCACGCTAATTACAACTCCTCAATTGAAAAGTTTGCCACACCAACTCCATCCATATAAAGAAGATCTCTCACCCTTAAGCAAATAGTGCCATAACATTAACATCGAAATATGGATTATAGCAGCAGTCAGGGTACATCAACCAACACCAGAAGAAGCAAAAGAAACATTTGCTACTGGTTCTCAACTCTTTCCATTGCCTTAATATCCGTTCTATTGGCCCTCAATTCTTTCCATTCCTCTTGGCACACCAAGATTACTAGTAGTAGCAGCATACAAGTAGCCACAAACATTGCTAATAAGGTGGTTAACTGGCATTGAAGAGTTTTTTTTACTCCTAAGAAATATTACTCCGTCTAGACACCATGGTTCGCATCATCATCATCATCATCGAAGACGTGCAACTAAATGCGGTAATACTCAATGGAAAAAAACGAGTCTCATAGCTGATTATGATGTGTCACTTGTGTTTACTGTCAATTTGAATGGTTGTGGGAACTTTAGTAGTGTCCAACAAACAGTTGATGCTGTTCCCGATAATAGTCCGACTCGAACTCTTATTATTACTGATTCTGGTGTTTACAGGTAATTATCACTAATATTCACTGTATAAATATCTAGTACTATTATCATCATTATTAATCTAGAGATGAAATTCAGACTTCTTGTGCCTCTAAATGAGACAGGGAGAAGGTTGTCCCAATTAAAAAAACGAATTTGATACTTCAAGGTAAAGATTATCGCAACACATCCATTGCTTGGAATGACAATGCAAACTCCACTGGAGGGGCAATTTATAGTTCCACAATTGCTATCTATTCTGCAAACTTCACAGCTTATAATATTAGCTTTCAGGTAAGTTTCTCAAGTGTTGTTCAATTTATGTAACATTTCTGTTTTATTTTGATTCTTTAAATCGGATTCGTCAAGCTAGGTACCAACTTCAACAAATATGCACATTGTTCTTGAGTCGTGCCTAACATTTCAATTTTATCAATCTGACAACTTTGACCTTTGCAATGGAAAAGAATACAGCTCCTCCTCCATCTCCTGGCGACGTTGGAGCTCAAGCATTAGCTATTAGGATATCAGGAGATCAGGAGATCAAGCTGCATTTTACGGTTGTGGGTTTTATGGTGCACAAGGAAAACATTATTTCAAAGAATGTTTCATTCAAGGATCAATCGATTTCATTTTTGGTAACGCTAGATCACTTTACAAGGTATAACAAAAACGAGATTTAATTCACTTCTTTATACGTCTTAGCCGATTAACTTGTTCATAATCAAATAGCATTTCGATATATAAACAGGATTGTACTATCAACTCAATTGCAAAGGAAATTCCAATTGGTATAAGTGGATCTATTACAGCCCAAGGAAGACAAACATTGGCAGAAAAATCAGGTTTTTCATTTGTGAATTGTAAGATTGGCGGGGCAGGAAAGGTTTGGCTCGGAAGAGCTTGGGGTCCGTACGCTTCTGTTGTCTTTGCAAAATTGTATATGTCAGACGTTGTATACTCTGGTGGATGGAATGATTGGAGCGATCCTTCTCGGGACGAGTCAGTTTACGATACGCATATCTTAATTCATTGTTTGTAATCTAATTATCATACAAAATGAATGCGTATACAATTTCTCCGCAGGACTGTTTTCTTTGGAGAATACGAATGCTTTGGTCCAGGATCAAACTTCTCTTCTAGAGTTGCATATAGTAAACAACTGACTCAATCAGAAGTAAATCCGTTTTTGGATGTTTCGTACATCCAAGGAAACGATTGGCTTCTTCTTGGGCGCCATGGAGAAAACTCATATGTCACTGAAATGGCCATTACTGTATTGGCTTCTTCTTGATTTTTTTCTTTTAATTGTGCGAGTCATTGTGTATGTCTTAACTGCATAAATACAGTTTCTATATGACGGCCAGTTAATGTAATTTATTTTACCATTTTCAATGCCGAAATCTTACCACTGCGCTGCCAGGGTTTAAAATTTTACTCGACGACCCAAGGTTTGATATGAACCACCTGAGTCTGGAAGAACTCATAGGAACTCGAGGTATATCATGAGCCGGTCCGGTCTGGTCATGCCCATTAAAATAGTTGGACGGAAACAGTGGGTCGTGATGTCCCGCGCGGCACCACCCTATTATTATTGGCCTAGCTTATTTCTTTATGCCCGAGAAAGTTTAGTTTCTTCTCTCTAATTTATTACCTAGTTCTTGTCGTGTTGGAAAAGTTATTCATCAATATAAGTAACAAATTTAGGGGTCTTTATTTATATAAAAGAAACTAACTTGGTTTCCACGACGCACAAAAATCATCCTCTACTACAACTCCTTGTATTTTTTTTATTTTTTTTATTTTTTTTAAAGCATTGATCTGCTAATATTATGTTGGGATAAATCAAGATTTCTTATTCAGGTATTTCACGTTTCTATGTTTGTCGATCCGTTTTGGCTTTTCTGGCCAACCCCAGCCCCAGGTACGAATGCAGGGCCGCCGTTTGCGCTTTAGCACCTGGTGTAACAGCTCCTGGTGCAACAATAAACACCAGCTTAACTTAGGGTAATGGTTTAGTAGCAGTAGGCGGTAACATCACTGTTTCCATGGCTATTGCAGAACTGTACATGATATTTCAGTCTTATACGGCTCCTCGATAGCCTTAACTATTGGTGCATTTCTCGGGATTAGTTACGACCTTTTGTATCAGTAGAAGGTGCAAGGAAGATTCCATCACGTCTTAGGATGGCCGGTAGGCCCTATGTGAATCCAAAAGGTGGCAAAGGCTTTTGGAAAAAATTTCCATTCCCTCAAGAGGAGGAGCGTAAAGAAGGTGGCTCAAGTTGATGCTGCAGTGCTCGCGAACCCCTAACTATTTTCTTGTGGAATGTCCGCACGGAAAGAACTCATATAATTGCTCTAAGTTATTTGCCTTTTTTTTTTTTAATGATCTAGCTCTAAGATTCTTAAATTAAGACAGTTTTGAAACTTGCTACCTTTGTTTAGTTTCTGAAAAGAAAGCCAACTTTGCAATAGACATACATGTAAGCTCTTTGTTTATGATTGCTTTTCTCTTGCAAACTTTTGATCAAACTATCTCTAACACTACCTATTATTCTACTATTAGTCAAGATTTATGCATGTTTATACCTAATAGCAGAGGTGCTGAAAAGGCTAGGCCGACCCAAGCCCTCTTTAACTAAAAAAACATTCAATATTTGATGCCAGAGTCCCAGAACTTCTATGCTCTAGGAAACCGAGTGAACCATCATGGCAAGTACTTAGACGGTTGATCTATTCTGACCATGTTATTTATATAAAGTCTGTTTCTGTAATTGCCCGTATAGTAAGCAGGCCGACACAGGCCAGGCTAGGCAGGGCTAGACCAGGCCAGCCCAACCTGTTTGACACCTCTACTTAATAGTACAAGTATTTATGGGATACGGAATATATGTGTTGTGTGATCTTTTTTTTTAATATCAATTAGGTGTTTAGCCCGTGCATTGTACATGTCTTAGTTAATAGTTTTTTGTAGTAGGTCCTACCTCATAGGTGGTAACATTTAACTTAACAGTTTAAAACAGTTACACTATGTAACTGTTTCTATTACCTTAGAGCAACTGCAGCGGTTGGACCATACCAAAGATCAAATACCAAATTTGTTTGCTCTTGAAAAAAAAAATACAGCGGTTTGAACCCTAAATATGATCTTACGCTTATCTAAAGAGGCGTTTGTTAACGAACGCTACATTAGAATAACGTTAGATTACAGAGACGTCTGTGTAGGGAGACGTTTGCTATTTAACGTTCAACTAGATAAGCGTTTTGAATCCTAAGGATCAGACGCCCTTGTAAAGGGACGTTGACGCTGCGTTAAAAAACGCTCACCTAGTGGAGCTCTTGCCTAAACGCTCTCCTAGAAGAGCTTCTCTTCCCTAAACGCTCATCCACTTGAACGTTTACCCTGTCGACGCTCATATAGGGGAGCGTGATCACCATTATTGCAAAACGTCTTCTTAACATAGCGTATGTTAATCTGGCGCTGCTTCAAGGGGACGTTTTAGTCACACGCTCTTTTATTACAGCGTTAGAGCACACGCTTTTATGAGTGAACGTTTCACTAGACGTCATTCTGCAACGACGTCCGTGTTTAGAAACGTTCTCTTACAAAAAACGTTTAAGGTTAACGCTGTGCTAGAAGAGCGTCCGACTAAATCTGTGTTTGGTCCGGTTGCTCGACAAAACTTGGTCGAATACTGTTGAAAATCTGGACCAAATACCATAGTTACTCGCCCGTTGCGGCTCACAAAACCAGACCACAGAGGAAATCTGCTCTTTACTCTTTGGTCTGGTCGACCGCTGCAGTTGCCCTTAGGTACATGTGTTAGCTATTGTGTGATCCAGGCTGTACTATCTACTCTTCTGGAAAAATTAATATCAGACTCTTTCTAATTATGTGCTTTGTAATGAGAATCATTTTTTTACGTACTTTCTCTCATCTTTCTCCGATACACTATCGGTAAATTTAAGGTATATAGGTTTGAAATTTTCGACCATCCTATTTTATACACGGCGTAAAACACCAAATTTTTATAAACCCACGAATCTTATTGGTCTATACGGTTGTAGTAATTGCTTACTTTTCAAAGTGGTGATGGCAATTGAACTTCAAATGGCGCCATTTCTTGAGCAGTTGTCACGTAAACCCATACCAATAAATAACCCCAACTTTGATGCTATTATATTTATTTATTTATTTGAAATAAGGATGTATTAAAAAAGAAAGTAGTGTACACATACATAAATACAGAGCTCGACAAGAGCAAGCCAACGGACATCTCTAGAATGCCGCAAAAGATCTAAGGTGGTTGCCAAACGAACAAGCTGTCCAATTAGAAACCCATAAATTAAAATTGGGAAACACATCTGGATGATACACTTTCAACCAAGAGAAAACTAAAGCCTTAATATTACAAACTAAACTAAAAACTGACTTAGCTTTATCGTTAAAGACTCTATTATTTCGCTCCTTCCAGATCATCCAGATTGTCGCATGTAACAGGACCCTCCAAATTAGAGCACCACTACCATTGAATTTTGTCCGCTCCCATTTCTCAACTAGTAGAGCAATAGTATTCGGCATAACCCATACGTATCCAACCCTGTGAGGTATTATTTTTGCCCAAACCTCACCTGTAAACAAGCAATAAAGTAAAATATGGTTGATGGACTCATCGGCAGCTCCACAGAACACACAAACCTTGGGCGAATCAATGCCTCTCTTTGCCAAATTATCCCTAGTGCCTGCCCTATCAAGCAATGCCTTCCAAAGGCAAAACTAATTTTCGAAGGAATGTTATGGTACCAGACAGTTTCTTGGAAAAGATGGAGAAGACTCTATGAGCATATTAGTCTGTAGCAACCAGGTATAACGATTCCTCACTGTATAGCCTTTAGCTACATTACTTCTCCAACTAACGGCTGCCACTTGTGCAAGATAAATTGATGGATTAGTGCCCAAAGTCTGCAGCAAACTACACAGCTCATGTATCTCAGCCACCTTCAGAACACGCTTAAAGTTTATGTTCCAGTTCACGTCATTTGTTATGTGGTCTTTAACTGAGCCTGTTAACTGCAATTCTGAATAGGCGAGGGTAGGAGGCAGCAAAACAACTTCCATTACACCACAAATCCAGCCAAAAATAAAAGCCTTCCCCATTTCCAGCTGAAATATCAATATTGTTACCAAACTTGGCCGAGAATTTAGAAATAACTACGCAGCAGCTAGACCCATACTTCAGATTAATAGGATGGGCGAGAACTCGAGCTTGATTGAGATTAAACTTGGAGATAATAATTCTAACCCATAAGCTGTTCTTCTCAATAGTAAAACGCCATAACCATTTTAATAGCAAAGCAATGTTCATCATCTCCAAATTCTTGACACCCAAACCACCATGATCAAACGGCTTAAGAATCTGAGCCCATGCCACCCAGTGCACACCGTTAGTTCCATCATCTTTACTCCAAAGGAAGTTTCTTATTTTCCTCTCTAATTCTTGAATGATACTCTTAGGAGCCAGTAGAAGCGAAAGATAGTAAATTGGCAAACCCGATAAAACAGACTTAACAAGTGTTAGTCTCCCTCCTTTAGACAAAAAACGTTGTTTCCAAGCTGTAAGTCTCCTGTCAAACCTTTCTATGACGGGTCCCAGACATGCCTTGATTTAAAACTAAGACCCAACGGTAAACCAAGATAAGTAATTGGAAGTACATCCGTCTTGCAACCTAGCCTTTGAGCCCAAATATACAGTTCTGCAACTTCTCCCTCTGCAACCAACCAATCTCGTTTTGCCACTATTTATCTTAAGACCCGATAAGACTTCAAAACACCTTAAAATTGTGAAAAGTTTATAACATTGGGACCAATCAGCCTCCATAAAAAAGATACTGTCAACAGCATACTAGAGATGTGAAATCCTGCTAGTTGGAGAATACTCAAAACCTCTAAAATGACCCTGAAAGAATTCAAGAAAATGCAAAATCAAAGAATGAATGTAGATGAATAAAGTTCTTCAATTGATTGTTAAGAACAGTACAATGTGAGGACAGCTTATAAAGCTAAATGTAAAAAGCACCAGTAGAGCCTAGACTAACATACACAGATGCACAAACTGTTATCCTACACCAATTGTTCACATGCACTAATCACACATGCTAACTATGTCTAACATCCCCCCCTCAAGCTGTGTATCAGTCAGATACATTAGCTTGGCAGTAAGACAACTGAACACTGAGTTGCACAATCCCTTTGTAAAAATATCTGCCAATTGTGATGAAGATGGGACATAGTTTAACTTTATAAATTTCTGACTTACTAATCCTCTTATGAAGTGATAATCAACTTCTATGTGTTTTGTTCTGGCATGGAAAATTGGATTTGTTGCCAGACTTGTTGCACTTTGATTATCACAGTACAATATCACTGGAGCTGATATTGGAAAGTGCAGTTCCTTTAGTAAGTATGATATCCATAATAACTCTGAAGATGTTACTGCCAATGACTTATATTCAGCTTCAGTTGAACTTCTAGAGATTGTAGGTTGTTTCTTGGAGGACCATGAAACCAGTGAATTTCCTAGAAAAATTGCATACCCACTTGTTGATTTTCTTGTATCTGGGCATCCTGCCCAGTCAGAGTCTGAGTATGCTGTCACTCTATCAACATTACCAGCTGCCAGAGTTATGCCAGAGCCAATAGTTCCTTTTAGATATCTCATTATTCTTTTCACCAAAAGAAAGTGCATATCAGATGGTGAATGCATAAATTGTGAGACATAGTTGACTGCATATGCAATATCAGGTCTTGTCATTGTTAGATACTGTAAACCACCAACCAAACTTCTGTAGAATGTTGGAGAGATTAGTTTAGTTCCACAGTACACAGACAATCTAGGAGCTGAAGCAACAGGATTTGAACTTGGCTTGCAGGTAAGCATGTCAGCTTTCTTGAGCAATTCTAAGGTATACTTCTTCTGTGTAAGCAGCAATGTTTGAGTAATTTTTGACTTGATGCACTCAATACCCAAGAAATAATAGAGATGACCAAGATCTTTCATACTAAACTCAGTTCCCAATAGTTCAATAAATTTTTGTACTGACTGATCAGATGATCCAGTAAGTATTATGTCATCAACATAGAGTAATAGTAACATTACTCCATTTTTTGTGTGTTGAATGAAGAGTGAATTGTCACATGTTGACATTATAAAGCCATGTTCCAGTAAGAAAGAACTAAATCTTTGGTACCATGCTCTTGGTGCCTGCTTTAAACCATATAGAGACCTCTTTAAATGACAAACATGACTAGGATAAGTAGAAGAAACATACCCTTGTGGTTGCTCCATGTAAACATCTTCTTCCAGAAAACCATGTAAGAAAGCATTGGAGACATCCAATTGCTGCATAATCCAATTGTTAGTCAAAGCCAATGTCAGAACACATCTTATTGTTGTGCTTTTAACCACTGGACTAAAGGTTTCTGCATAATCAATGCCATCCATTTGCAGATACCCTTTGGCTACAAGTCTTGATTTATACCTTTCAACTGTTCCATCTGCTTTGAGCTTCACTCTATAAACCCATCTGCACCCAAGCACATTCATATTTGCTGTTCTTGGTTCCAGTACCCATGTTCCATTATCTACCAGTGCTTTATACTCCTTATCCATAGAAGTTACCCAGACTGGTTCCTTACTAGCTTCTTTGTATGTAGTGGGTGTTTTTGGACTTTGTAAAACAGTTAACAAGGCTGTGGATATAATATGAGCATTGGCAAAATGTGCTACAAAATCTGGTGGTAGATTCTTGGGATTTGTAATTCCACTTCTTGATCTAGTGTTGATTGTAGGTATTAGTGGAACAGGAACCACTTCAGTTGTAACTTCAGGAATCGAAGGTGTTGATATCAAAGTTTGTTCAGTAGCTATTGTTTGATTCAGAACAGAAGGACTCAAAGTTTCTGGAACATGTATTTGAATATTGGGACATTGTCCTATTTGAAGATTTACTACTTCTGGTTCAACAGTTGAATTGATAGGAAGTGAATTACCAGCAAAATGAAAACTTGTCTCATCAAAAGTTACATGTCTAGAGACAAAAACTCTTTTAGTTGCATTATCATAGCATTTGTAGCCCCTGTACAATGAGCTATAACCCAGAAATGTGCACTTCACTGCTTTAGGACTTAGCTTATCTTTTCTGAAAGAAGAGAGATTAGGATAGCATGTGCACCCAAAAACTCTAATCAAACTATAATCTGGAAGATCATTGTAAAGAAGAACAAAGGAATTTTGTAAAACAACACCTTAGAAGGAAGTCTATTTATAAGAAAAGTTGCTGTCAGATAGCTATCATACCAAAAGAATTTAGGTAAAGATGCTTGAAAAATCATTGTGTTACCAACCTCAGTAATGTGCCTAATTTTCCTTTCTGCAACACCATTTTGTTGAGGAGTCTTTGGACAAGATATTCTTAAGGTGATGCCACACTGAAGTAGATATTCTTTGAAAGCTCCTTTCACTAATTCAAAAGCACCATCACATTGAAAAGAAATGATAGATGTTGACAGAAATTTCTCATTGTGAATTTTGAAGTGTTTAAAAGAAGCTAGTGATTCATCTCTTGTGGTCAATGGATATATCCAATGAAACCTGCTGTAGTCATCTATAAAAAGAATGAAGTATCTATATCCACTCAAAGAATTAACTGGTGCTGGCCCCCAAATATCACAATGTATAAGTGACAATGGTGCATCAGAAACTCTGTTGGATGAAGTAAAAGGCAGCTTAACATGTTTACCCAGTTGACATTCATGACAGAATTATTTTGTTTTTGGATCTGTCAGTTGTATTGAAGGAACATTGGCTAATTTTTGAAGAACAAGAGAGGATGGGTGACCTAACCTTTGATGCCAAAGAGATGATGAAGCCATAATGGAAGTGAATGCTTGAACTGGAGGAGGTGCTACCTTGATAGGATAAAGATTATCACACACATCACCTTCTGCTACAACTTCATTTGTTTCAAGATTCTTAATGTTGTATCCCCATGGAAGCATATTGAATGATACATTGTTGTCAGCACAGAATTGAGATACACATATCAAATTTTGTGTAAGTTGAGGAACTAACAGCACATTTCTCAACAAGAATTCTGAATTTTCCAGAAACAAAGTAGCTTCTCCAATAGCAGATATCTCAAGATGCTTTCCATTACCAATCATTATTTTATTTGTTCCTGAATAAGACTTGCAATCATGTAGCAATATTGCATTACTTGTTATATGAGCAGTTGCTCCTGAGTCAGGAATCCACTGTGTACTGACAACAAATTTAGTGTCATTTTGTTCAATTCCTGAACAAGTATAAAAAACATTGTGCTGTCTTGATTTTGAAGTTTGATTTTGTGAATTTCCAGTTGTTGATAGAGTGTATCTCCAATTGCATCTACTTGCATAATGACCATTTTTTCTGCAAATTTGACATTCTACATTTGCCATATTTGTAAAAGACCTGTTTACAAAATTTCTTGAAGAATGTTGTGAAGAACTTGTTGGATTTGTATTTCTTTTTGAGTAAAAAGTAGTATTTGTGAAATCTTGAATTGCTTCTGATTCTTGTTCTTGTTCTTTCAACCATTGTTCATGATGAATTAATCTAGACCTCAATTCAGCAAAACTGTACTGTTTTTCTCTATTGTGAGAAGAAATTACAAACTGATTGAAGATTCTGCTCAAACCATTTAGAGTATACATCACAATATCCTCATCTGACATTTTCTCATCTATTGCTGCAAGATTGTCAGAGATCAATTTGATTTGAGACAAGTATTCAATAATTGTAGAATTACCTTGTTTAATGCATTGAATTTGACCTCTCAGCATGGACTTTCTTGCAAAAAATTGTAGGTTAAATTCTGTTTTTAAGGAATCCCAATATTCTCTTGATGTAGACAAACCAAGAACTCCTGCAGAGATTGACTGAGTGAATGTGGCATTTAAACATGACATTACAAACCTATCCATAGCTGTCCAAAATTCATACTCAGGATTGATTGTTAAGGTTTCATTCACAGTAATTGTTTTAGATGGACAAGCATAAGATCCATCTACAAATCTTAGTAAGTTGGTGCTCATTAGAATAGATTCAAATTGATGTTTCCAGAGAAGATAGTTGTTTGAATCTAGTTTTAAAGAAACAAAGTTACAAATATTTTGAAAGGGTAGCTGAATTTGATGTTGTTGATAAACATTTGTTGTTGATTGTGTGTTAGCTGATGTTGCAGAAGTAGTATTCTCCATTGTTGATTACTTGATTGATGATTTCACAAAAAAAAGATCAGATTCAACTCGTTAGAGATTAAGCTCTGATACCATGAAAGAATTCAAGAAAATGCAAAATCAAAGAATGAATGTAGATGAATAAAGTTCTTCAATTGATTGTTAAGAACAGTACAATGTGAGGACAACTTATAAAGCTAAATGTAAAAAGCACCAGTAGAGCCTAGACTAACATACATAGATGCACAAACTGTTATCCTACACCAATTGTTCACATGCACTAATCACACATGCTAACTATGTCTAACAGACCCAGTTCCTCCATTTTGGTGAGAATTTTGCTTAGACCCTCCATCACGATATTGAACAAAAGAGACAGTGGATCACCCAGTCGAACCCCTCTACTACTACGAACGCTCCCAAAAACACATTCGTGAATAATTACGGATAGTGAAACTGTAGAGATGTTGTCGGAAATCTGTAACAATAAAAATAAACTAAACAAAAACTTGAATTGTGTTAACGTTAAGAAAAATAGAATCACTCTGATAATTTGAAGCACACAATTGGGCAGAGCCACCTGCTCATCAAATTGTCCCTAACACGATATTTGTCGGGTACACCTCAATAATGAGTGATGCTATACCCCTACTGACAAATCATGTCCAGGATAAAACTGCTCTCTATTAACCCAGTTAGCACAACTTGGTTAATCCTCTATGAACTTAACAGCGAATAGAATAGAAAAGATAAAAAAATTTTAAACACACAATGCGCACATCAAAGCTAGAAGAGGGGAAAAGTAGTCAGAACAGTGGCTGCTATTGGGGTACTTTTCAAATGAGAATTTCTTTTGCTTTTATAGGTGAAGAGATGTGAGCTCGAATTAATTGTAATTAATTAAAAAAAATTTATTAATTTTGAATTTATCACCATTAATGAAAAACGGTAAAATAAATTTATTTTAAGAATTTAAAACAAAGCTGTTAAGTATTGATGGGGCACTTGCTGGCTCACGCCGGGATCACGCCGAGCACGTGCAAAACACACACAAAACACACAAGCCCGCGACCACGTGCGTGCTTCGGTGCGAAGCTCCGCACATGTGTGATAAGCATGCATCTATCCACTAGCCCATTGCCTTAGTCCTCCCCCTACCACACAAGCATCTAAACCCTAAGGGCCCTCCCTTAGTTGCCAATTTTGTGGTAATAAAGAGAGCACTCATCCTTAGTTTGTCCAATATGGGACTAACCAAAGGTTCTTCATTCACTAAAGAGTGAAAATGGAATTGTTATTTCCACCCAATTCAATGGCTAGTGACTCTTTGATCCTAAGATCCAATCACATCAAGACTATTTTAATTTTAACAGATTCATTTTCATCTCTAACAATCCCCCACATGAATGAAGAAAGCGATAAAATCAGAAATCAGAAAACGAGAAATACCTCTTAAGCAATAGGTGTCCATAAAGTCTTGAACCTTTGCTTAGTGAGAAATTACCGGAACTACTTGATGGACAGTGAACGCGATGTCTTGAACTGTCATCGTTTGGTGTAATTCATCAATAGATTCCACGCGAGATATCTCTGAAAAGTGCTGTTAAGTTCATGCCGTTGTGTCCATTTTGGCCCTGGACATATCCCGTTTCTCAGAATGCTCTAGAGAATCAGCCCAGTTCTCATAGGAAGCGGCCACTTTCTCATTCAGATAGGTGAGTTATATCAAGAGTGTTTACTGCTACACCCCACTTCAATCTTAAATTGAAACTATAGAACTCATTAAGACTTAATCATTAGTCATCCTCACATGCAGTCACACTATCACGTCTACACCATAGGGAAGGGACAGATAATGGAAATCGTTGATAGTGTTTCCTTTAACCCGCCACAAATTAGTTGTCTCATTCTTAACCTTGATCTTGGGATCTCCAGTCAGCAAGGTTGAGTGTCCTTCATGGCAAGTTTAATTGATGAGCTTAATCCCCATCCCCCTCGATGCTTTACTAACTATCTCCTTGGACAAGCCTTTCGTCAAAGGGTCCGCGATATTATCCTTAGACCTCACAAAGTCAACAGAAATAACGCCAGCTGAGATTAGTTTTTTTAGAGAATTGTGTCTTCTCCGAGTATGAATAGATTTTCCGTTATAGTTGCTATTTTTAGCATTAGCTATTGTAGCTTGACTATCACAATGTATAGATATAGCTGGCACAGGCCTATGCCAGAGAGGAATGTCTTCTAAAAAGCATCTTAGCCAAGCGGCTTCCTCTCCTGCTTTATCTAACGCAATAAACTCGGATTCCATAGTGGATCGAGCGATACAGGTCTGTTTGGAACTCTTCCAAGACACTGATCCACAACCTAGAGTGAAAACGTATCCACTCGTACATTCAGACTCCTCTGAGTCTACTATCCAGTTTGCATCACAATATTCTTCAAGGACTGCAGGGTATCTCTCATAACTTAAGCAAACGTTTAAAGTGTATTTTAGATACCTTAACACTCTGATAAGTGCATCCCAATGCTCTTGTCCCGGATTACAGGTATACCTACTTAACCTACTCACAACATAGGCAATGTATGGTCTCATACAGTTCATTAAATACATCAGACTTCCTATGACACGTGAATACTCAAGTTGCAAAACTCCATTTCCCTTGTTCTTCTTGAGTCTACAACAAGGATCATATGGGGTACTCGCAGGTTTACTATCAAACTGGTTATATTTTCTAAGAACAGATTCAACGTAATGAGATTCACTAAGACTATAACCATTAGACTCCCTTCTAATTTTCATCCCTAGGATTACATCAGCGGGACCTAAGTCTTTCATGTCAAAGTTATCATTCATCATGTTTTTAGTGGAATTAATTACATCTATGGTTGTACCTAGTATAAGCATATCATCAACATACAAGCATATAATCACACAGGCATCATTTACAGTTTTAGTGTAAACACACTTGTCAGATTCATTTATTTTAAAACCACTAGAGAACATTACATGATCAATTTTTCATGCCATTGTTTAGGTGCTTGTTTCAAGCCATACAAAGATTTTTTAAGTCTACACACTTTGTTTTCACAACCTTTCACTACAAAGCCCTCAGGTTGGTCCATGTATATTTCTTCATTTAATTCACCATTTAGAAACGCTATTTTTACATCCATTTGATGTATCTCTAAGTTATGAATAGCAGCGATAGCAATTAACATCCTAATGGACGTAATTCTCGTGACAGGTGAATAAGTGTCAAAGAAATCTACACCTTCTATTATTTTATAGCCCTTAGCTACTAGTCTAGCTTTATACTTTTCCACAGTTCCATCTACTTTACGTTTTCTCTTGAAGATCCATTTACAACCTATGGGTTTGCACCCTAGAGGTAAATCTACAATCTCCCAAGTCTCATTCTGTATAATGGAATCCATTTCGCTAATAGTGGATTCTTTCCACCATGGAGCTTCAGAAGAAGTCATGGCCTCTTTATAGGTTTGTGGATCAGTTTCAGCTAAACAGGTTATGAAGTCTGGCCCAAAAGATTTTTCTACTCTAAGTCTTTTGCCTCTTCTAGGCTCATAAACAGGTTCATCTTCTTCTATCGGTAAGGAATGGCTAGAAGAAGGGACATCTAGGGTATCTTCACATATCATGCGAGATTCAGATTTCAACGGAAACACAATTTCAAAAATGCAGCATCCCTAGATTCCATAATGGTGTTCACACCAATTTCTGAGTTGTCAGAACTCACAACCATAAACCTATAAGAAGTGGTGTGTTCGGGATATCCTAGGAAGACACAATCAATGGTTTTGGGCCCTATTTTAGTCCTCTTAGGTGGAGGGATAGAAACCTTAGCCAAACACCCCCACACTTTGAAGTATGCATAAGAGGGTTGCTTGCCTTTCCATAATTCATATGGAGATTTATCTGATCCTTTAAAAGGCACTCTGTTCAGGACATAGCAAGCTGAGAGGACGACCTCCCCCCACAAGTTCGCAGGTAGTCCTGAACTAATTAACATGGCATTCATCATCTCCTTAAGGGTTCGGTTTTTCCGTTCAGCCACACCATTAGATAGTGGTGAATAAGGAGGAGTTACTTCATGAATGATACCATGTTGTGCACAGAAGTCTCCTATAGGATTACATATTCACCCCCACGGTCAGACCTAACAGTTTTAATGGTGGTACTCATTTGGTTTTCAACTTCTAATTTATATATTTTAAAGGCTTCTAAGGCATCATCCTTTCCTTTAAGTAAATAAATTTGACAATACCTAGTACAGTCATCTATGAAAGTGACAAACCATTTTTTACCACCTCTAGTTTGAACCGGTTTCATGTCAACTAGGTCTGTGTGAGTTAATTCTAAGGGTTTAGAATTTCTGTGAATATTTTTCTTATAGGGATTTTTACCATATTTTGATTCTACACATATTTCACATTTATGTTCATTTTCCAAAGTGAATTTTGGAATGTAGCCTATGCTTGCCAATTTGTTCATTGATTTATAATTTACATGACCAAGTCTACCATGCCAGATATTCAATGAAACACAAACATAAAAAGAATCAAATTTATTCATTTCAACAGAGGTTACATTCAATTTGTATAAGCCCTCAGTCTTATAGCCCTTTCCTACATAGTCCTTTCCCTTAGTTATAATCACTTTTCCAGACTCAATTACAATTTTAAATCCCTTATCATCTAACACACCACTAGAAACAAGATTCTTGCAGATGTCCGGAACATGTAGAACTTCATTCAATGTGAGAGTTTTTCCAGAAGAGAGCTTCAGCCCAACTTTTCCTTTTCCTGCAACCTGTGCTGCAAACGAGTTACCCATATAGTTTTTCTCCTTCCCCTACCGTCTGATAGGAGGTGAACATTTCTTTATTTCCGCAGACATGTTTGGTAGCTCCAGAGTCTACCCACCAGTCTCTCACATTGGCAACTAAATTAACTTCGGACACCGTGCCAGAAAACTCATTTTTGTTGTTTTCAACTAAATTTGCATTTGGCTTTTTAAAATTAGCATCCTTACGTATTCTACAGTGTATTTCCATATGGCCAGAAATACCACACACATAACATGCTCCTTTAATTTTACCAATGCCATATTTTGGTTTTTGAAAAGTACCTTTTCTTTGCGGGCCAGGCTTGCGTTTGTTGTGATCCAGGCTTGCAGAAGATTTGTGTTCGCTGACATGGGATTTGTTGGACATGTCCCTTACAGAAGATAAATTTTTGTCTTTTGAGCACAGCAGTTCTTCAACTTGAATCTTCTTACCCAGTTCCACCATGCTAATTTCACCAGTTTCATGTCTTAGGGTTCATGCCCAAGAATTAGGTAATTTCTCAATCACCGCCGAAACTTGAAATGTTTCGTCAATTACCATTACTTCAACAATAATTTCACTAATAATTTGTTGAAGTTCCAGAAACTGATCTACCACATATTTATCATTCACCATTTTATATTCCAAAAATCGTGCAACTAAAAATTTCTTACTTCCCGCTGTTTCTGCTTCATATTTAGCTTCTAATGCAGTCCATAAATTAAATGCATTAAAATTTTCTTTTGCATTGTAAAAATCATACAGGGCATCTTCTAGGCAGTTCAGTATATGATTTTTAGCCATATAATTTTGTCTCTTCAAACTATCTAATTCTCTTTCATTTTCAGGTTCATTCAAGGTTTCGTCAAACGGCTTCAAAACCAATTCATCAAGCATATGGAAACTCAGAAAAAATAGCATTTTTGATTGCCATCTTTTGAAGTCCTTTCCAGAAAATTTCTGAGGTCTGTCAACATCAGTCTTCGCCATTGATACAGAAGAATTAACGAATCGACAAATATCGTGTTAAGAATGTTGTCGCAAATCTGTAACAATAAAAATAAACTAAATAGAAACTTGAATTGTGTTAACGTTAAGAAAAATAGAATCACTCTGATAATTTGAAGCACACAATTGGGCAGAGCCACCTGCTCAGCGAATTTTCCTTAACACGATATTTGTCGGATACACCTCAATAATGAGTGATGCTATACCCCTACTGACAAATCATGTCCAGGATAGAACTGCCCGCTATTAACCCAGTTAGCACAACTTGGTTAATCCTCTATGAACTTAACAACGAATAGAATAGAAAAGATAAAGAAATTTTAAACACATAGTGCGCACATCAAAGCGAGAAGAGGGGAAAAGTAGTCAGGACAGTGGCTGCTACTGGGGTGCTTTTCAAATGAGAATTTTTTTTGCTTTTATAGGTGAAAAGAAGTGAGCTCGAATTAATTATAATTAATTTTAAAAAAATTATGAATTTCGAATTTATCACCATTAATGAAAAAACAGTAAAATAAATTTATTTTAGGAATTTAAAACAAAACCGTTAAGTATTGATGGGGCACTTGCTGGCTCACGCCGGGAACACGCCGAGCACGCGCAAAACACACGCAAGCTCCGCAAGCCCACGACCCGCGTGCGTGCTTCGGTGCGAAGCACCGCACATGTGTGATAAGCATGCATCAATCCACTAGCCCATTGCCTTAGTCCTCCCCCTACCACAAAAGCATCTAAACCCTAAGGGCCCTCCCTTAGTTGCCAATTTTGTGGTAATAAAGAGAGCACTCATCCTTGGTTTGTCCAATGTGGGACTAACCAAAGGTTCTTCATTCACTAAAGAGTGAAAATGGAATTGTTATTTCCACCCAATTCAATGGCTAGTGACTCTTTGATCCTAAGATCCAATCTCATCAAGACTATTTTAATTTTAACAAATTCATTTTCATCTCTAACAAGAGATACATATACGAATCCACTTACGCTATTTGATACCAAAACCCATACCCTGTAACACAGCATCCGGGTACGTCCAACACACTTTGTCGAATGTTTTTTCAAGATCAAGTTTAACTATCAAACCATTCAACTGACCCCTAATTCGACTGTCCACCAAATCATTCGCAATAAGAGCGCCATCATGTATTTTCCTACCCTTCATAAAAGTTGCCTGATTAAAAGAGATAACCCTGTCCAAAACTATTTTGAGACGATTCGTCAAAACCTTAGCGACAATCTTGTAGACACCTCACAAGAGACTAATCGGTCTGTAATCTTTAATTGTTTGGCTACTCTTCAGAATCAATACAATGTAGGTGATATTTAGCAAACTGGAGAAAGAGTTACTATCGTAAATCTCCTGCAAAATCGTAAAAATGTCAGTTTTTAAGAAATCCCAAAACTTTTTGTAAAATATTATTGGGTGACCATCCGCTCCAGGCACTTTTTCCTGTCCAAGACCCTTAACAGCCTCCCAGATTTCATCTTCAGAGAACCGGATTTTCAAGATCCTCCCTTTCTTCATTGGAGATTTTAGTTAACCAATCACCAATAGTGAGTGGAGGAAAGTCAAAATCCTCTTTAAGAGTGATGCATAGAAATCAAGAATGTTCTTCTTAATCTCTTCCCAATCCACAATAACATTCCCATCAGCATCCTTTAGACTTACATTTCTATTCGCTCTATTCCCCGAACTAGCATACTGATGAAAATAGTCAGTATTCTTATCACCCAGTTTATGAAAGTTTGTCTTGCCTTTTGTCGAGCAGAACACTCCTTCATTAGCACAAGTTCCCCAGCTTCGCATGGAGACTTGCTGATAAACACAATTTTATGTTCCATTTGAGCTCATATTTATATTGTTATTACTCAATTTTTCTATTAATAATGTTATTTTATTGTATTTGTAGGTAGTTTGGAAGAATAAACAATTGGCGGCAAAAGTATTTCTCAAATTGTAAATTTTCTAAACGATATATTTGGGTTGTTTCGAAGAGTTAAGGCAAGATATCTTCTTGCTCTATATAAAACAGTTTTCTAAATCTTGGAAACTCATTGAAACCAAAGAAAATCTCGGTAATACTCTCTCGGAAAAATCAGGGAAGGAAAAAATATTTTCTCAAATTTGTCTTCGGGTTTGATGTTTATTCTTGAGTTTGATTAAGGTAACATCATCATATCATCGAGTTATAAGGAAACAAAAATAACTCAGAATGGCGATTTGATGATCGAGATAAAGAGAACCATGACCGAAAATATTTTTTCTTTTTAAAGGAGAAGACATGATTTGATAGGGGGAGTTAATGGGAAGATTTTGATGCTCTAATATAAATAGGAGTCGACCACAGGTCGAGAGGGGGAGTTGGATCTGCTGGAGAAAAAAAAGAATTTAAAATTAGAAAAAAATCATGATCGTGATAAAGAAGATGAAGAAATCGTGATAAAGAAGATTCCGTGGCCAAAAAGTTGAAGATTCTGTTGCTAAAGCTTTTAATCTTTGCAACATTTATCTTCAGTTTACAACACTAACTTTGCAAAAGCGATTCTGTAACGCCAATACACCGTTGCAAACTTGCTGCTTTTATTATTTTCTCTACTTTTCATCTTTCAAACACTTTTTGATCCATGTACCAATCTTGAGGGTGTTTTGAGCGTGATGAGATAATCCCCATCGCTGGGACAATGGAGGAAGCTATTTTTCACAATTTTTTGGTAACTATACTTAATTCTTTTATAACTTTTGCATTAATTTAAATTGAATTATGATTTTTACTAATTAGGTGTGATTTTGTTTGATTGTGTATGCTTAGCTTTAAGAGTTTTCGATGCGTCATGCTTATGATTTACAATTAATGTTTTAGAAATCTACCTTCGGCAAACAAATAGAGTCCATAAAAGAGCTATAATTGTTAAGAATTGATATATGCATCACTCGAATATGAATAATGGTGGAATCCTGAGTCCCAGAATCCCTTAATATTGTTATTATCTTTTGGTAATTTGCTAGCTTAGATTAAATTTAGGTCTAAAATCAAAATGATTATCATTCTCCCTGTGCTTTACCTTTAACTCTTAGAAAGATCCCTCACTTGGGACTTGACATTTGTGCCTCTACCATTTTAAGAGATTATATTCAAGAATTGTTTCCTGAACCGAATGATGTCCTAAAAGAAGTTCAGTCGTTAGAAACCCATCCTCTGGTTGATGTGATCTGCCCATGCGATAATACCATAATTGACTTAGTTGTCCCACAAAAATTTTATTTACCAAATGTGGGAATGTTTCAACTTCAAATGTGTCATTCTTTAATTTTTGAAACTAAATCTGATTATTTTAGAAAGTTTAAACCGACACATTTGCATTAGATTGGCCACAACTTTTATATGCTCCATTGTGGTCAACTCTGTGAGTCAAGGTTGATTGACTTTAAGAATCCGTAATTATTCTGATTATTGTTATATGATTCGTAAATTGTGACTAATCCTTTATTGGTATGGCTGAAGACTTTAAACTTAGCGCTCTATGGGAGGCAACCCATATGCTTTTGGTACACAATACTGGTAATATCCTTCCCTATATCTTTTACTTTGATCGTTATTAATCTTTGTTCATGCTTTTATTCATTATCTTTATAACATCGAGGACTATGTTCAATTTAAGTTTGGGGATAAGGGAGAAATTTTTTAAAATTTTAGTTGTACCAAAAACTCCAAAATTTATAAACTTGTGAACAATTCAGGATGACACTGATCATTCTAAGTAGATGGAAACAAATATCTTGGCTGTAGGAGTTGAGGGACCCACCTAAATGGTTTATTCATAAAAGGACAGAGCTCAGGTGTTAGAAATAACATAATAGTTGTCACCATATCTCGGAGCCATCACCATATCACGTTATGTTTTTATTTTTGCAACTTTTTGTGTTTCTCTAAGTGATTTGGTGGGGCATTGGTATCGCCATGTTATCGCCAGGATGAAGTAGAATGATTGAGATCAAGCCCCATTATTTTAATTGAACTTGACCAATAATAAAAAAAAAAATTTAAAAAAATGACACTTCGATAGCAATATGTTTGTGTTCTCCCTGTCTCCATCGCCTAAGCAAGCGTGAAACCCAGGATCCATGAGAAATATCATATAATTTGTTGACAAGGAACATGAGCTTAGATTCAAAAAGATCTAATCACGTTGTCGAAAATAAAAGAAGGTAAGAAGTAATTGTATATATTCAGATATTCTGGGAAACTCCGTTCACCTTAGTCAACATGCGGACACTATCTCCATATCCATCTTCTTAATCTATTCATGTGATTGTGGTTTGTTAAATTCCAAGTATCATGGTCTATTGTACGACTTTCTGAGTAGAACTTTGTTTTCTTATATATGAATTTTAGTACGCTTCAGTGAAAACTTGTATATAACAATTAGAATCATATAGGGTAATGATTTCCATAGCCAAAGAATTTAGTAGTCAACTAAATATAATGTTTAGTGTCTACCCTCAATCATTCACAAGTAGATAGAGTTTGGAGTAAAGGTTTTGTGGGTATATCTCTTGTAAATACTTACGAGACAAAACTCGTCCGATAGGGACACCTATGGGTTTAAAGGCTTGTTGCACACGCTAAGTGCAATCGCGATGCCTGCAAAAATGAGTTAGGTTTTTTATTTTTAGATTAGATTTTCCCGAGGATTAGCAGAATATAGGTTTGGGGGTATTTAATACGTGTATAATTGTATATATTTATCGCTTAATTTATATTTGCTAGTTTTTAATTTGTATTAATAATATATTTTTAAGTATTTTTATAGGTGTCACATAAAACCCGAGTTATAAGGTAAACATGGTTAAAAAGGATGAATTGGTAGCTGCTCACAGTGATTTAATTTGAAATACCTGAAATTAGTCTGTTTGGACTTATGATGGACCAAGACGTGACGTGTTGAGATGACTCAGACGGAAATAAAGAAGAAAGTGGGTTGTTGACGTGTGGTCGAGATTAAACAGAAAGAAGGTTGGCTCGGTTGGTTAAGTGAGTAGAAGTTGGATGGTCAATTGAAGTATATACGCGCATATAATACGAAGAAAGTGCGGTATTGTGGTCTTGGTCTCAAGGCGCTGCAAATGACAAAAGCTAGAAACAAGTCATTAGTTGGCTGGTGAGAAGTGAGCACGTGATTAGAGAGGGTGGAGTTATTAGGTTCTTATATAAGGAAAAGAGACAAAGTCTGGGTTGGGCAGCGTAGCTAGGTCTGGGGTTTGGAGAAGAGAGTTTGGGACAAAACGGAAGAGAGGAAGAGAGATGGGAAGTGACGACGGGTAAAATGGACTTTTTCTATATTGATTTTGGCGCATTGGTTTTTGGAAGAAGAAATGGAATAGTCACGGGAGAAAAGGACGAGAAGAAAATGATGAAAATGAGGAAGTCCAAAGGCATAAAAAAGGGTTTTTCCCTCCCTGTTTCTTTTTTTAATTTTTTTTAATGAATTTTGAGAAATCCATAACCATGTCTTACTAATTTTGTAACTAGGGTTTATGCTGAAACCAGTTTGAGTATTAAACCAATTGAATTGAATAATTTGGTAATAGACTATTATGATTTGAATAGATTAATTCATCTAAATTTGTTTATTGATTTAATGATGAAATTAGTTGTTGCTTCACCGGTTTTGTACAATACAGTAACATGTGCGCATAATTAATAGAATCACAAATATATTTGTCTACTTATTTGATATTTCATGCTTGAGTTAAATACTTTGATGAGGTATGCTTAAAATAACCGGGTATTATTTTTGAACCTATATTAGTTTCGCATAATTTTTTCGCTAACATAATTTGATGGTGCGTGCTTGGATTTAGTTTTTTGATGTGCCATGCTTAGAGTGTCCCAGTGATATTTACGACTTTAGTACATATAATAGGTGATGTCAATAGAACAAACGATAAATTAATATTCAGGAATTATGTTTCTTTTCAGTAATTAAATATAAATAGTGGTGGATACTGTTGAATAAACTTGAATGTTATTCTTAGTGGGTCTTAAAATTAGAAGTTAATGGAGAAAATAAAAGGTCTTCAGTTTTTTTGTTTTCAGTTTGAGTTTAAACTCCGATGTTTAAAAGCTCTTTAATGGTCTTAAGTTTCTTTTGTTTTGTACCTATATAAAGGCATTGTTGTTTTGTTTGAAAGTACAACTCAGAGTAATAGACAGAAGTTAAGTATCTTGGTAGTTTCAATTTGAGTTGTCAAATTGGTATCAGAGCGAATGGTAAACGTGACGGGTCAAATGTCGCTACCACGACTAACGAAGGGGAATTATGAGAATTGGAGCATTCAAATGAAAGCTCTTATCGGATCTCAAGATTTGTGGGAGATGGTTAAAGGAGGTTTGAAGAACCAACAAATACCACGGGATATACGGCGGCTCGAAACAAGACATTGAAAGAGACACGATCGAAGGATAACGCGGCACTATACATGTTGTTCCGAGCCGTGGATGAGTCAGGCTTTGAGAAGATTTCCGATGCAACTACTTCAAAAGAAGCGTTTGGACATTTTAAAAAATGTTCAAAGGAGCAGACCGAGTTTAGCAAGTGCGTCTCCAAACTCTTCGTGGAGAGTTTGAGAGCATGAAGATGAAGGAGTCAGAATTTGTATCTGACGATATCACGCGTGTACAAGCCGTGGTAAACCAACTTATTCGTAATGGTGAAGCGATAACCGATGCACGAGTTGTGGAGAAGATTTTGAGATCTTTAACCGATAATTTTGAGAATGTTGTATGCGCGATAGAAGAGTCAAAGGACCTTGCGACGCTTACAGTCGACGAGCTTGTCGCTTCTCTTGAGGCACACGAACAACGTAAGAAGAAAAAGAAAGAGGAGACACTAGAGCAAGCACTTCAAAACAAGGAGACAATTAAAGACGAAAAGGTACTCTATTCTCAAAATTTCCGAGGTAGATGGCGTGGTCGTGGAAGCCGTGGAAATGGTCGCAGCAGTCGTGAAGGGTACTATAAGGAGAAGGAACAGTCGAGTCAACCAAACTGGCGTGGAAGAGAACACGGTCGAGGAAGAGGCGACCGATCGAACTATTCCAACATCGATTGCTACAAGTGTCACAGTATGGTCACTACGCGTAGGATTGATACTCCGACAAATGTTATAATTATGGTAAAATGGGGCATCTTGCAAAAGATTGTCGAGCCGATAAAAAGGTGGAAGAAAAAACTAACCTGTCCTTGGAAGATGAAGAGAATGAAGGTTTTCTCTTGATGGCTCAAAATGAAGACAACATCAACAATAACACTCTGTGGTATCTCGACTCCGGGCAAGCAACCATATGTGCGGTCACGAGTACTTATTCAAAAAGATGCAAGAGATTGAAGATGGTCATGTGTCGTTTGGAGATGCATCAAAGGTGGAGGTCAAAGGCCAAGGTACAGTTTGTTACTTACCAAAGGATGTCCTGATAGGGTCGATCCAAGATGTTTATTACGTACCAGATCTCAAGACCAACATTTTGAGTTTGGGGCAACTCACGAAGAAAGGTTACTCGATATTCTTAGAAGACCGGATACTACACTTGAAGGATAAGCAATGGCGTATGGTTGGTCGAGTCGAGATGGGAAGAAATCGGATGTACAAACTGAACTTGAGAAGCATGCGAGAAAAATGTTTGCGAGTCAACGTAGAAGACAAGGCGTCGATATGGCATCTCCGTTTTGGTCACCTACATCATGAGGGTCTAAAAAAGTTAGCAAAGAAGAACATGGTGCACGGGATGCCGGACATGGACTATGAAGGCAAATTTTGTGAAGAATATGTGCTTGGCAAGCAAGTGAGAACCTCGTTTCAAAAGAAGGAAGATTATCGAACTAAACATATTCTCGAATTGATTCATACCAACGTATGTGGACTAATCACCCCCGAATCTTTCAGCGGTAAAAGGTACTCCATTTCCTTTATCGAAGATTTCTCACGAAAAACTTGGGTTTATTTTTTGAAAGAAAAATCTGAGGCATTCGAGGTGTTCAAAAAGTTCAAAGAGATGGTGGAGAAGGCAACTGGTAAACATATCAAAGCCATACGATCTGATAGAGGTGGCCAGTATACTTCGATGGCTTTCATGGAGTATTACGAGGAGCAAGGCATAAGGAGATTTCTAACTGCACCATACTCTCCTCAAAAAAACGGTGTGGCCGAGAGGAAGAATCAGACTATTCTCGACATGGTTCGATCAATGCTCAAGAGCAATAAGATGCCAAAGGAATTCTGGGCAGAAGCCGTGCAGTGTGTTTTCTATGTACAAAATTGATGTCCACATGTGAAGCTAGATGATCAAACACCACAAGAGGCATGGAGCGGACAAAAGCCGACAGTTTCTCATCTCAAAGTGTTCGGTAGTATGGCTTATGCACACGTACCGGATCAACGAAGAACGAAACTTGAAGACAAAATCAAAAGGTACATTTTTATTGGGTATGATAAGAAGACAAAAGGGTACAAGATGCTCGACCCGATAAGCAAGAAGGTGATGGTGAGTCGTGATGTGCGAGTAAACGAAGCAAGTAAATGAAACTGGAACAATTCGATAGAACTTAATATCAAAGTTGGAGAATCATTCGTCATTGCATCAACAAGCAAACAACAAGACTCTGAAACTACCGATGATGAAGATGAACCTCGACAACCCAAAATGCGAAGTTTGCAAGATTTGTATGATTCAAAAAATGAGGTACACCCTGTATGTCTTTTGGTAGATGCTGAAAATATCAGCTTTGAAGAGGCGGTGCGAGACAAGAAGTGGCAAACTTCTATGAACGAGGAAATTAAGGCGATTGACCGTAACAACACATGGGAGCTAGTAGAATTGCCGAAAGGAAGTCATCTTATTGGTGTGAAATGGGTGTTCAAGAAAAAAATGAATGCTCAAGGCGAGATAGAACGGTACAAGGCGTGACTTGTTGCAAAAGGATACAGGAAAAATGCAGGAATCCTCTATGACGAGGTATTTTCTCCTGTTGCAAGAATGGAGATAATCCGATTACTCATTTAACAAGTTGCACAATTGAAATAGCCGATATTTCAAATGGATGTCAAATCGACATTCTTGAATGGTGTGCTCGAAGTAGATGTCTATATCGAACAACCACCCGGGTACATAAAAGTCGGAGAAGAGAAGAAGGTGCTAAAATTGAAAAAGGCGTTCTACGGGTTGAAGCAAGCACCACGGGCATGGAATACACGTATTGATTCATATTTCAAGGAGAACGGGTTCAAGCAATGTCCCTATGAGCATGCTCTTTATGTAAAGAAGAATGGAGGTAACGTGTTATTTGTTGCTCATTATATTGATGATCTTATTTTTATGGGCAACAATGATAGATGATAGAAGAGTTTAAAGGCACAATGACACGGGAATTTGAGATGACAGATTTGGGTTATATGAAGTTTTTTCTTGGTTTGGAGGTTAGACAAGTAGAGATAGGTATTTTTGTATCATAAGAGACTTATGCAAAAGAGATTTTGAAAAGTGCAAGATGGCGAATTGCAATCCTGTTTCAACAACAATGGAACCAGGTACAAAACTCTCGAAGTTCGATGGAGGAGAACGTGTCGATGCTAGTAAATATCGGAGTTTGATAGGAAGTATTCGCTATCTCACATGCACAAGACCGAATCTTCATTAAGTGCCGGCATTGTAAGTCGGTTCATGGAGGAGCACGTTTATTCACATTGGAAGGCGTTGAAGCGTACATCCAAGGAACGGTGTCACTCGGGTTGTTCTACTCAAAAGCAGAAGATTACAAGTTGGTTGGTTACTCCGACAGCGATTGGTGCGGAGATATAGACAATCGGAAAAGTACCGCGGGATATGTGTTCTTTATGGGAGATACTGCATTTACTTGGCTTTCAAAGAAGCAACTGATCGTGACACTCTCGACTTGTGAAGCTGAATATGTTGCAGCATCTTGGTGTGTATGTCATGTTAGATGGCTTAGAAAATTGTTGATCAAGATGGAGCTAAAGCAACAAGGTGCAACCGTGATTCAAGTTGACAATAAATCAACAATTGAGTTAGCAAAGAACCCAGTGAACCATGAAAGAAGAAAACACATCGATGTTCGTTTTCACTTTATCAGAGATCATGTTAAGGAAGGAAGTGTGGAATTGGTGCATGTGGCAAGTCAGGATCAAGTTGCGGATATCTTCACAAAACCGCTACCGAAAGTATTTTTTTGACAAATTCAAGAAGATGATCGGCAGATGGATAATAGAAGCATTTAATTTTACTGGGGAGTTTTGTTGAATAAACTTGAATGTTATTCTTAGTGGATTTTAAAATTAGAAGTTAATGGAGAAAATAAAAGGTCTTCGGGTTTTTTTTTTCAGTTTGAGTTTAAACTCCGATGTTTAAAAGCTCTTTAATGGTCTTAAGTTTTTTTTGTTTAATGCATATATAAATGCATTGTTGTTTTGTTTGAAAGTACAACTCAGAGTAATAGACAAAAGTTAAGTATCTTGGTGGTTTCAATTTGAGTTGTCAGATACTATAAACCCTGATTTCCGACTCTCTCTTTGAATTTACTTTATTAGTTTAGTTTAATTTTATTATTTCCTTTTAAATTCTAAAAATCTCCAAAACATCATTTCTGGTTAGTTCATTGGAGATATTGATTACATTATTTTTTTGCTCCTTGTGGATTCAATCCATGTTTGCCGCTACTACATTGTAAACGTCGTACGATTGCGGTTATTATTAAATAGATATTTTAAAATCCTATCACTTGCTCGATTAGCCACTTCAGCTGTTGTTAAATCCCTAGATTCTTCAACCAGCCTTAGGTTGTTGAGGTCCTCAAAGACACCAAAGATTTGAGCGTCTATCTGCCCAACGTTTTCCTTCACCCAAGCTTTAATGACTTTACTAAGTAACTGCAGTTTCCTCCAGAAACTCGAACTAGGAAACCTTTCTATCTGCATATTCTGCCAAGACTCCCTGCAAATATTAGTGAAACCCGGTATATAATACCTCATTCTTTCAAATCTGAAAGAAGGTGGACCCCAGCCTTCCTCAAAACTCTCAAGAAGAAGAGGAGTGTGATCAGAGGCAGGCCTAGACAGCGCAGATTGCACCACTTTAGGATACTTCTCCAACCAATCATGAGATAAAAGAAATCTATCAATACGAGTTATAACCGGACTTGGCAGTTGCCCATTCGTCCATGTAAAGCGTGCCCCCTGAAGAGGTAGATCAACAAGACTATGCGTCTCTACAAAATCAGTAAACCTTTGCATACAACTTGTCAGAACTGACCACCTCTTTTTTCACATGGAAAATGGATAACATTAAAATCACCTGCCACCACCCACGGAATAGAATGAAGAGATCTCACATAAACTAACTCATCCCACAAAGTTTGTCTGTGAGACGGATTATTTAGCCCATAAACAACTATGAGAAACCATTCAAAAGAGATATCCTTATTCCTAACCATCATAGAAATAGTATATATGCCGTTGAAAATATCACTTACTTCAAACTCGTCCTTCTTCCAGAAAAAAATTATTCCACCTTGTTGATATGCCTTGAATCAATTTATTTCTTTACCCTATATATATACATACGTTGTACCTAGAATGTGTGTAACTTAGTATTCTGCTCTATAATAAAACTCTGCTTTCTCTTTTGTGGATGTAGCTAACGTAACAGTTAGTGAACCACGTGAATCTCTGTGTCTCGATCTCTATTATTGTTCTCGTTCGATCTCTCGTTACAACAAATTGGTATCAGAACAAGGTTCGATTTCCGCCGAGAACGATTTCCGGATCCATGATGAAGATCGACAGGTTTACCGGGAGAAATAGTTTCAGTCTGTGGCAAATCAAGATGCGGGCTTTGTTGAAGCAACAAGGTCTTTGGTTGCCGTTAGCTTCGGATAAGAAGGGGCAGATACATCCACCGCTGAGTATGCGACTATGGAGGAGAAGGCTCACTCAACGATTATGCTGTGTCTCGCGGACGACGTAATCAAAGAAGTCGCAGATCAGGAAAAGGCCGCCGCTTTGTGGTTAAAGTTGGAAAGCCTCTACATGACGAAATCACTGACCAACAAGTTGATGCTGAAGCAACGTCTTTTCAGTATGCGCATGTCTGAAGGTACGCCTCTTAGGGATCACCTAGATCAAGTTACTACTATTCTACTTGAATTGCGTAATATTGATGAAGTGGTGAAAGATGAGGATGCTGCCTTAATGTTTCTGGTGTCTCTGCCTCCGTCGTATGAGAATTTTAGAGAGTCTTTTATTGTCGGAAAAGAGACTGTAACGCTGGAAGAGGTTAGGTCTTCTCTTCATACCAGGGAGATGCGGCATAAGGCTGCTGGAACAGGTACAGAAAATCAGGCTTCCGGGTTGATGGCAAAAGGAAGCAAGGACGGTAAGAAGGGCAAGAAAAATTCCGGCTATAAATTACCAAAAAACGTCTGTGCCTACTGTAAGGAGAAAGGTCATTGGAAGAAGGAATATCCTAAGAAGAAGAAGCAACAAGAACATAACTTTGGATCTGCAGCAGTAGCTCAATGTGGAAACACTTCAGAGGGAGATTTTGTTCTGCTAACAGATGATTACACACATCAGTCTGATGTGTGGTTCCTTGACTCTGGGGCGTCGTACCATATATGTCCCAAAAGAGAGTTATTTACTACGTACAGCCGTGTTGATGGGGGCAGTGTCTCTATGGCAAACGGGTCTGTCTGCAAGGTGGTTGGGATCGGATCAATCAGGTTTAGGACATATGATGGGAGGCTCTGCACATTGAAGGAAGTCAGGCATGTGCCACTCTTGACAAAGAATCTGATATCCTTGAGTCTGCTAGACAGCAAGGGTTTCAGTTTCAAAGGTGAAGGTGGAGGTTTGCATGTTTGCAAAGGTTCTGATGTGATTATGAAAGGTGTCAAGCATGGAACTTTGTATGTATTACAGGGTTCAACAGTCACAGGTTCTGCAGTTGTTGCTTCAGCTGAAATTCAGGGATCTGATCTGACCAGACTATGGCATATGAGGCTTGCTCATATGAGCGAACGGGGAATGCAAATTCTCTCAAAGGAAGATCTTCTCGGGGGTCATAAGAACAAGAGCCTTGGTTTCTGTGAGCATTGTGTGTTTGGGAAACTACAGCGCAGCAATTTTCCTAAGGCAGTTCATCGGACCAAAGGCACGCTGGACTATATCCATTCAGATTGTTGGGGTCCCTCTCGTGTTGAGTCTCTGGGCGGTCACAGGTATTTTCTGTCAATCATTGATGATTATTCTAGGATGACTTGGATATTCATGATGAAACATAAAAGTGAGGCGTTCAGCAAGTTCAAGGAGTGGAAGACACTGTTAGAAAATCAGGTTGGGAAGAAGGTCAAGAGGCTCCAAACAGATAATGGTCTAGAATTCTGTTCATCTGAGTTTGATGATTTCTGTAAAGATCAGGGTATTGCTCGCCATCGCACAGTCAGGGATACACCACATCAGAATAGTGTAGCAGAAAGAATGAATCAGACGCTTTTAGCGAAAGCAAGGTGTATGCTCTCGAATGCAGGTCTTGCTAGACGGTTCTGGGAAGAAGCGGTTTCAACAACTTTCTATCTCATCAATCGGAGCCCACACACAGGCATTGAATGCAAAACACCTTATGAGGTGTGGACTGGAAAAGCTGCCGATTATGCAAAACTGAGGGTCTTTGGCTGCACTGCTTATTATCATGTAGATGAAGGCAAGTTGGAGCCAAGAGCTAAGAATGGAGTTTTCATGGGCTATGGTGCAGGTGTGAAAGGGTACAGGATCTGGTCTGACAATAAGATTATACTGAGCAGAAGTGTAGTCTTTGATGAAAATTCTATGCTGAAATCCAGAGAGAAGATCACTGATGCACCAGAAAATGAAGTTGTTGTTGAGGAGGTGTAGGTGCAATTCAGTCCAGAGGAGAATCAGGCACCTAAGTTGGTTGACGACCAACTACCACCATCATTTACCGAAGAGCAAGATGCAGATGAGTCTGAGAATGCACCACCAGAGGAAGTTGAACATCGGAGCATTGCTACAGACCGACCTAGAAGGGTTGGAATAAAACCTCCAGCGAGGTACAGGTTTGACGATTTGGTGGGTTATGCATTGCAGGTGGCCGAGGAGGTGGAGGATCACGAGCCGTCAACCTATAAGCCTGCAGTATCTGGAAACGAGTCAGCACAGTGGATTTCCGCAATGGTAGAAGAAATGGAGTCCTTTATCAAAAGTGGGACTTGGGAGCTTGTAAAATTGCCTGCTTATAGAAATGTAATTACTTGCAAGTGGGTTTTCAGAAAGAATGAAGGAATGTCAGCTGCAGAGGGTGTCAAGTATAAAACACGAGTGGTTGCAAGAGGTTTCAATCAGAGAGAGGGAGTGGACTACAACGAGATTTTCTCACCAGTTGTCAGGCACACTTCCATCAGAGTGCTACTAGCCATAGTTGCACATCAGGATCTGGAACTTGGGCAACTAGATGTGAAGACAGCTTTCCTGCATGGAGAGTTGAAAGAAGAAATATACATGAGCCAGCCAGATGGATTCCAAGTTCCAGGTAAAGAGAATTACGTCTGCAAGCTAAAGAAGTCCTTATATGGGCTAAAACAGTCCCCCAGGCAGTGGTATAAGCGAATTGATAGTTATATTGTGCATCTTGGTTATCACAGGAGTCCGTATGATTGTTGTGTGTACTACAATGATTTGCAGAATGGTTCACGTATTTATCTAGTTTTGTATGTTGATGATATGTTGATTGCTGCTCAGAATAAGTCAGACATTCAGAAGCTGAAGGGGTCTCTCAGTGCGGAGTTTGAGATGAAAGATCTGGGTGCTGCTCGGAAAATTCTGGGAGTAGAAATCTATAGGGATATGAAGAAGAGAAAGCTTTTCCTATTACAGGAAGGGTACATCAAGAAGATTTTGAGCAGGTTTGGAATGTCTTCAGACAAGCCTATAGATACTCCAATGGCATCTAACAGCAAGTTGGGAATGTACACGGTTCAGACTTATGAGGAGAAAGAGTACATATCTCGAGTTCCATATGCTAGCGCAGTTGGAAATCTGATGTATGCTATGGTATGCACTCGACTAGACTTAGCATTTGCTGTTAGTGTGGTCATTCGGTTTATGGTTCAGCCTGGGAAGGAATATTGGCAAGCTGTTAAGAGGATTTTTAGGTATCTTAGAGGTACTTCAGATGTCGGTCTCTGTTATGGGAACGATACCCGATGTTTAGTGGCTGGTTTCTCAGATTCTGATTATGCTGGAGATGTGGACAGTAGGAGATCTATGACTGGTTATGTGTTCACTCTTGGAGGTTCTGTTGTAAGCTGGAAGGCAACTCTACAACCTACAGTTACTTTGTCTACTGCAGAGGCAGAGTATATGGCCTTGACAGAAGCTGCTAAGGAGGGAATTTGGTTAAAGGGGCTGGTGAATGATCTAGACCTACATCAGGATCAGGCTATAGTGTGTTGTGACAACTTTAGTGCAATATGCTTAACCAAGGATCAAGTCCATCATGAGAAGACGAAGCACATTGATGTCAGGTATCACTTTCTGAGAAATGAGAAGAGAATTGAAGTGAAGAAGGTAGGGAAAGCTGATAACCCTGCTGACATGTTCACCAAGCCAGTTCCTGAGAGAAAGTTCCAACATTGCTTGGACTTGCTCAATATCACAAGTCAGTAGTCTGAGCCCTTGTCTAGGGGCATCTGAGGCAGAGAAAGGTTATGGCACTGTCATGGTGCATCTGTTTCTGTTGCTGGGAGGATTCAAGTCAAGGTGGAGATTTGTTGATATGCCTTGAATCAGTCGTTTCTCTACGGGGAGTCCGAGGGGCAGCGCCCCCCGCCTAAACGGTATACATAATGTATTATCACTGGGCTTGTTTTCCGTTTTCTAGTCGAATTAGGGTTTATTTCTTTGCCATATATATATACATACGTTGTACCTAGAATGTGTGTAACTTAGTATTCTGCTCTATAATAAAACTCTGCTTTCTCTGTTGTGGATGTAGCTAACGTAACAGTTAGTGAACCACGTAAATCTCTGTATCTCGATCTCTATTATTGTTCTCGTCCGATCTCTCGTTACAACACACCTGAAGCATTAATAGAAGGAAGAAAAGTATTGTCAAAGGTTCTTGGGTCACACAAATCAGAGATCTCTGGAAAAGATTTTCAATTCTTGCAGACAAATGAAATTAGCTTTTGAAGAATATATCATAAACTTCACCGCAGACCTCTTAGATGGGTCACCCAAACCCTGGACGTTCCAAGATAGTAGTCTTGGCTTCATTTATTACCCCGTTTCACCCGCGGTACAGTATTAATTGATGATACAGAACCTGAAGATTGGTTATTATTATAATAGTCCAACCTTCTCATTTCTCTCAACACCTTTGCATTTGTTCATGGTTCAAACCCAGGGGGGAAATCTGGGCTACTCTCTCTACTCGTACTAGACAGAGAGGAAGTAGTGGCAGCACCGAGAAGCAAAACATCCCCATGAAATCTTGATGGATCATGCACTGGAGTAGTACACGACTCATCTGTGGGCTCAAATAAATTAGCCACACTCTCCAAAAACTCACCAGGACTATCGGTACTAAACTCCGTAATTTCAAGGCCAGTACGTGAAGACGTTTCAGCGTTAGCCTCATAAGCACCGATGATACCATATTCCTGCGTGTACTATTAAGAATTGCTTTCGTAGTATGTTCCCTGTAACCAAAAAGAAGACCCATCTCCTTGTCAAAATTGAAGACACGATTCACTTCAGTTTGAACTTCGGAAGCACTGAAAACCGACCAACTTTCACGGCCTAAAGAGAGTCCATAAGTGAATGTATATAGACGAGGCAGAGGAATGGATTCCGTAGTAGAGAAGATGAAATGATTAGTTTCAATGGAAGAAAAAGTATTAGTAATAGTGAGGGTCAGTTCAATGGCAGACACGTAGTGGGGCTGTTGGGTTGATTTGGTTTAGCTCGCGAAGGATTAGTGAGAGTCAGTTCGAGTTTGAGAGAAACAAAGAAGCAGTGTCTGTGTGATGGTAGGAGTTTGTGAAAAATATGGAAACTCAGTTAAGCAAAACTCAGATAAAAAGAATTTTCTCGATAATGACCGCCGAGGAAATCTGACAAGAAAACATAACTCAGAAGAAAAATATTTTCTCGATGGGTTAAAGCCATCTAGTAAACATGGGAACAAAAAGAAAAATTCAAGAGAAAGAGTTTTTCTCGATGGCCATCGAGAAACTGGGCCTTTAGATGTGCGGGGAGAATTTGAAAACAACTTGGATTGGGCTTTCTCCTATCTTGTGCGAGCCCGTCGGTTGAGTAATGTTTAATTAAGGAAGTTTGTTCACGTTTTTTTGCTAACTTAGAGAGGTTGGCAACCTATTTCGACCGGGATTCGAGCACAGACACCTCCATTTTTAGGATATTTATTTAACAGATAATTTTATATCTTTTATTTTTTATCGTATTATAACTTAAGAAGAGGAGAGATGGAGCTTTGGAGTTTGAGACTTTTCTACAACCTAGGATTTGCTTTCAATTTCTTCTTTATTATTTTCCATGGATTTTCAGAAATCCATGATGAGCTAATTTATTCTCATTCGTTAAAGATGTAGTCTGAAGTCTAGAACATAATTATTAATTAAAGCATTCATTCTTGGTATTCATATTATCTTCGATATCTCTTATGTTCTACTAATTAAAACGCCATGTATGATTGAATTATTGATTGTTTAAGTTATAAATTAAATAATCATAAATTCATATATATAGCTAAATTATGATTTACGATCCGGAATTGTGAAAAAGACCCTTGTTACTAGTAGCATAGCATAATTTCTAACGACGGGGTGTTGCCATGAGATTATGTGTAGAAACGTGACCTTGATTAAATCCGAGTCGTTCTTGCGCCGGATTGCTTAGAATAACCTCAACTCATAAATATCATTGTTTTCATTGGGTTAAACTTGAGTGGCTCTTGTGCCAAGTTATCTAGTATAAAGTTTTCAAAGAGTGGTTCTTGCGTCTTTGATGATAAAAGGAATTTTGCCGGAGTAGACCTGCGGTAGGATGCTTTAAGGTTATTGATATTGAGAAAAATTGAATATTGAGTCTGATTTAGTTGATAACATGTTTGATGACGGAAGATGAACTCTCTAACCAGTATTCTCATACGTTGTTTAATATCTTAAATTGTTTTTTGCTATTATTTTAGTTTGACTTTATTACAATCATCTTAAATCCCTCCAGTTACTTAAGAAATCAAAAGTCTTTTAACAACCCGTATCTTCATGTGGATCGAATCTGTTCTTATAACTATACTCTTATTTATAATTGTGAAGTGAAAGAACTTGAAATAATTTTGCTTGGATGACAACCGACCATTGTAAAAATATCAATGTGTAAATTAACTTATGATTAATAAAATTAAGTTTTTCCCAAGTGTAATTTTTCCCATCTTACTTCTCAAACTCAACAATCTTCATTTTGTTGTTCTTGGTAGCTACTTTTTTACCCTCAAGTCGGGTTTCTCTCGCTAGAGTCCAACCTCGGGTCCCACCATTATCTGACTCTTCTACTACCTTATGTCCCTTAGCAGTTGTATTAAATGGCTTGTCTATCTTTCAAGATTGTTCGTCCGTTCTTCATTTTCCTTTCCATGTGTCTTTATCTCATAGTCATGTGGTAGATATCTTGGGTAGAGGGCAGAGCTTTAAGATTTATTACCGTATTTTTCCTTCCCATCCTTCCGCAGTCCCCTGTTATAAGATGTTTCTATATGTCCGGTATATATTTTACTAATATATTTTTCTCTTTTCTTTCAACTAACCCGAGGGTATGATGGGAATAAACTCTTTGGTCTTCCAGTAACCATTTTTACGTATTCTTATAACCGCCATTTCACGTTTCTTCCGCACTAACTTCTCACTTTATGACTTGCTACCTCCTTCGCCGGTTTATTTTATCCTCAAATCTTTCCCCCCTAATAAGAGATATCCTCCTTGGGTTTTGGGTTATTACCAAAACTTTATTTCCTCTTCTCTAACTCTTCATTCTCTGCCATTAAAGTATTATTTCTATGTGTTTTCTACTCCAGTCATTTTTTGCTATTTTTACTGCTTTTCGGTAGAACTTGTCACCTCTTTGCTCAATATCATGTCAGGACCAGTGATCATTAAGTCCTACTCCCACAAAGTTTGTGATTTATTTTAATTTTTCTGAGATAGAGTTTATTCTTCTCGATGCTTTATTCTTGCTTGTGGTTCTTCTTTTTATTCTCGAAGCATGATTAACTTAGTCTTTCCTAACGATTCATTATTTTATTTCTGTGGAGGTACTGAGTCTTCTAAAAAACAACAAAAGAGTCACGAAGAAAAGTATATATCTTGGTGATTATCAGTTTACGCCAACTTGAAAGCAAAAAATAGTCTTCAAGATTTTAATGTTGAGTTGCTTGCTAGTCAGAAGGGTTCTCTGAAAGAATGAGATGGTTAATAAGTCTCTGCTCTCACCAACTTCTATGATAATCACTTTGGGTCAGCTCAATGCAGGCCTTAGATTGCCCTTGTATCATCCCTCACCCCTTTATATATGAAGTTTTTATTCCGGTGTACTCCTACTTGGGCTCTGTGCTAATATACTGGTAATTGGTATTGGTTCTTTGTTGAATAAGAGAAGCAAAGTAATGGGGTGTGTAATCCACATGAATTTTCAACTTATGTCCCTTCTTATGATCCCAAATCTTCGGTCCAAAGCTTTTTTAAAAACTACAAAGATCTTGTGGATCCCGCTGGTGATTATCGGGGATGGGCCTTTGGCCCTCTCCGACGTCTGACCCTCCCTCTAGATGTTAAAAGACTTTTCTTTGACATGGATCTCGAGTCTTGTTATACCTACGTTCGCAGAAGAGGAAGAGATTGATCTTTATGGAAGTGTAGGGTTACAAAAGATCTAGGGATAAACTCTCACTATCAAGCTCAGAAACACCTCCAATCTTACTACTCTTTCCTTACCTTAAAAATCCTAATCCTTAACCCAATGATTTAGCCCTGAATTTATAGTGTAAATGCTTATACAACCAAAATTACATTGTGATGCATACATATCCTTATTTGTTATAACCATCTCTTGGTCCCTATACTCGATCTTCACTTTGTCGCTCTCGATGGTTACTTTGTTACTCTCGAGTTTGGCTTTTCTCGCTAGAGGCCAACCTTTGGGTCCCACCATAATATGACTCTTCTGCTATTTTCATGTCCATTAGTAATTGTGTTAAGTGGCTTGTCTTCCTTTTAAGCTTGTTCGTTTATTCTTCTTGTATCTTTCCATGTATATTCATCTCATATTCTTCTGGTAGATATCTTGGATGGAGCGCCGAGCTTTGAAGCTTTTTATATTTTTCCTTCCCCTACTCTAAGATGATTTCACATGTCTGATAATTATTTTATTATTACGTACAATTTACTATCTTTTTCGATTATTATCACTGATGAGATGCATGTTTAAAGAAAACACCTTAAACTGAAGTTGTACATTGAGATGCCTCGACAAAAATACTAAAACGCATGGTTAGAAAGATAAGAGAAACAAAAAAAAATGAAAGTGAACCTGGGCACTACCGTCGGAGATGAAGGTTCACAATAATTGAAAACAAAAAAAGCGTGAACGGCAGGATTCGAACCTGCGCGGGCAGAGCCCACATGATTTCTAGTCATGCCCGATAACCACTCCGGCACGTCCACTTGTTGAACTAAAGCTGCATTATTTAGTTACTATAAAAACGTTATTTGAATTATCAGTTACCACGTGTCATGAGGATATCACTAAGCCGTTCAAAATATAAAGCGCGGAATTTGACTTTATAAAAATCTCTTTTATGGAGTATTTATCAACAAAATAATAAAAAGAGTTATTTTGAAATCATTTTTTTATTTCTTTCTTATTCACTCACTCGGAACATCATCATCTCCGTTTCGCCGTTCTCAGGTAAGGAACTTACTCTAATCTCTCTTTGTCTTTTTTCCCCTTTCTTTCTAGGTTTTCGTAAGTAAATTAATTCCAGTACTTATTTAATTTAGAGATTTTTTTTATTTTTTTTGGAAATTATTTTAGGGTTTATAAAGGCTTTTTTTTTTTTTGGTTTGAAGTTTCAGATCTTTTGAAATGGGTCAGATCCAGTACTCCGATAAGTATTTTGATGACACTTACGAATACAGGTCTACAATTTTTCCTTATGAGAAATCATAGGGTTATGATTTATGAATCCTTTTTTTTATGAAGAAATGGTTTGTTAGATTTTGATAGGGTTTTTGTTGTTTTTGTTGTAGGCATGTGGTTCTTCCTCCTGAAGTAGCGAAAGTTCTTCCAAAGAATCGATTACTTGCTGAGGTAATAATGAAACGGAGATGATTTAGGGATTTTTGGTTGTTCATTCCAGTCTGTGATTTGCACTTTACTGTTTCTGTTAATCTGTGGTTTTGACTGATGGAAAACATATATCCATGTATTGTAGCTAAAACATTTAAAGGTTTCTGAATGATTCTTGAATCTTGTAATTGGTAGTATTTTTCACTAAGATAGGTTTTGATTGGTGTTGTGTGGTTGTATATTACAGTCTCTGATTTACACTCTACTTGTTTGGGTTAATTTGTCGTTTTTACTAATTGAGAACATATAGACATGTATCCTGACAAAGACGTGTAAAGGTTTGCGTGATTCTTGAATCTTGAAATTTTGCAGTTTTTTTTGTTTTTTTGACTAAGACGGACAAGGGGGATTTTTGATTGGTGTTGAGTGGTTGTTATTTCAGTCTGCTTTTCCGTGGTTGATTTAAGCTCGACTCTTTTGAGCTTATTAGTTATTAGGTGTTTTTACTGAACGATGACTTACTGACTTGTATACTTACTACAATTGACAGAATTTTAATGGTTTCTGCGATTCCTGAATGTTGATTTGTTGGCTGTTCATTCTTTATTTTACTGACCGGATATATATACATTTGCTGTTGCTTTTAAGACTATGATGGGGTTTGTGTGACTTGGAGTTTCTGATTGCTGTTTATTAGTTTAGTTGTTTCTGGCCTTTACAAAATCCAATTGTTTCTCTGATTTTGCTTTATGTGTGAGGTTACCAATCCGAAAGATAAGCATTTGTAGTATTAGGGGAAGTTGGAGAAGAGTTACTGTGCAACTGTACCTCTTGATTTCCTGTTTTTGTTTAACATAGTGTATGAAATAGTTTTGCATCTCTCGTTTTGCCTTATTTATAAAGTTTATGAGTTGTAAAAATAAGCGTTTGTAGTTTTAGTAAAGTTGGAAAAAGTGTTGTCCTGCAGCTGTGCCTTTTGACTATTCTTGTTTAACATACTGTATGAATTAATTTTGTTTCTCTTGGTTTCACCCGATTTATGAAGTTGACGAATTGAAATTATAAGCATTTCAAGTTCTAGTGAAGTCGAAAAAAGATGTGCAACTGTGCCGTTTGATTTCCTATACTTGTTTGTAGTTTTCTTTCTCTCTTTACTGATAAAGTTTTTCCGCGTAAAGCAATAAAATATGGATTATGCTGTTAATGAATATAGCAATATGGATTCTTCATCCCTGATTGTGAATTTTTTATTGGTGCAGAATGAGTGGAGAGGTATGGGAGTGCAGCAGAGCCGCGGGTGGGTTCACTATGCTATCCACCGTCCTGAGCCCCACATTATGCTCTTTAGGAGGCCTCTCAACTTTCAGCAAGAGCAACAACAGCAGCAGCAGTAAAAGAAGAACCATGAGTGAGAGACAACGTGTGTGTGTTTTTCTCCCTTATCTTGCAGTAAAGAACTTCTAATATCTAGTCTTCTGTGTGTTAGCCTAAAAAGCACCTTGTCTGTGTCTCTCTATCTCGTAGAATTGGTTGTTAGATCCTGCTACTGCCTAGTACCTACTAATGATGTTGATCATATTATCTGCAACTCTCTTGTTGTGGAAACACTGTACTTGTTCCCTTTTATCATTAGATAAATAGTTGCCTCTGACTATGTGAATGTTAGTGTGATGAATTGATTTCATTTTCCTTCATTAAAGCCTGGTTTCCATGTGCTTTTCAAAATTTAGATCAGGGTTCTGTGCTTTCAATTCCTTTTAATAAACGGGATTCATTTTGGTAATTGAATTCTGATAGTTGGAACCCTCAATTTTTCACTTCAACCAACATTGTCTAAGCCAAAGTTTAAAGTAAGTCTGTTCTGTACTCTTTCCATTTCAGTTGTATTGTGAACTTGAATTTAGTTTCTCTCTAGCTTAAGGGTAGACTAGGGAGATGGTACTTAGTGATGGCAGAAATTATTGTACCTCTCTCTATTGAACCGACACCCTGAGTCCTTAGCTATATGGATATGGATTGATTGGTTGCATAGCACATGACCAAATCTAAAGTTCTAGATTCTACATTTAGAGGTTAAGTACAGATAACACAGGCTCCATTCTCCATTTTAAAACTATAAGTTAAAGAAGAAAACTCAAACAAAGATATACTAAAATAAAATTCTTGAGTTCATGACCTTACATCATAGCAGGAGCAATCCCAAAAGAAGCAACAAGAACAAAACTAAACACCTCGAAACCGAAAAAACTAAAGACTTTCTCCTAACTTAAACACAAATTCTTTGCATATACATTGCAAATTAAACATGGGAATTTCATTAAAACCTAATGAAAATCAATCCGACCGCATCGAAAAGAATCCTTAGTTCCCATTCTTAGAGGCTGCAATAGCTTCTAGGATCATCTTAGTTTGCTCATGAATCAACGCGTTTCGTTGAAGTGAAAGCTGAGCTTCCTCAATCTGCTGCAATCGCCAATTCTCATCAAGCATTCCCAGCTCAGCTCGACCTAAACACTTCAAACCTTGTTTCATAAACGACTTCCTAGGTAATTGATTCAATTCTTCCATCAAAAACGAATAATTATTCGCAAGATCTATCTTGGCAGCAGAAGCAGAAGCAGGAGCAGCATCATCATCGGTCCCATTAAGACCTTCAGCAGCATAATAAGCTTTGTCAGCAACATGGCCTTTGCCGTCTGCAGCAAAAGATGATGGTAAACCTACAACTATACCTCCTTTAGGTACATCACCACCTGAAGATTTCCTCTTTCGCACTCGCTTATTACTCGAAGGCCCTTTGGATGAACTTCTTCTCCCACGAGAAGGATTTTCACCCCAGATCTTATTTGAAATCTCAAAGATTTCTTTCTCATGAGGATTCTTAATCACCAATTTCTCCACCACTTGTTTAGTATATTTCTGACGGAGTTTACGAAGCTTTTCAATAAGCTGGGTCTGATTAATTTCACCGCTCAATGACTTACCAACACGTTCATAAAGCATAGGAGCAGCCATGGCTGGATTTGGTGTATCTTGAGTAATTTCAAGAAAACCTTTCAGCAAATAGATCTCATCTTCTTCTGAGAAAACTCTTTGAAACCTAGGTTTCCTGTCACTGTTCGGTGTTGGGGTTGCGTTAGGTGGTGTTGCACCGGTGATGGTGGTGGTGGGCATATTTTCCGGTGTGGTTTCCCGGTGGTGTTCATCGGAAGAAAGTTTTGTTTTCTTTGAAGATGGAATTTCTGCAGAAGTGGTTGACATGATGAAGATCTGAGAGAATTGGAGGTGGGTGGAGGTGGTGGTGGTGGTGGTGGTGGTGGTGGCTGGAGGAAGAGCTGTTGTTGGTTTGTGATGCGGAAAGAGTCTAAAGTCGCTTAAAGACTCAGGAAGAGAGAGAGAGAGAGCGTGACTAAGTTTAGGGCTGTGAGCTACGCAATTGGGAGCATAAATTCTTGTGACGTTTTCTTTGGCTGAGCGCGTGAATGGTGCGACTGTTATTGAAAAAGTTATCCACATGCCAAAGCTGCTTTGCACCCATCCTCTTAACGAGGTGTACTACTACTCCTTTAGGGCAAGTGGACATAAACAAGCCATATACATATATCCTAGGATATGACTTTATGGTTCTGCACTGTTCGGCAAAATAATATTGATGCTGAAGGGACATGGTCAAGCCTATATGGTCTGTCTGTTTGGCATATATCTGACCTTGGTCCAAGTGTGTAAAGCCTGGATTGGGTCAGGCTACCAATTGATCTTCACCGTGGTCCAAGTGTGTGATACTTGGCCGACGGCCCGTCTCTTTTCCTCGGGTATCTTTTTTTAGTCCAATTGGGATTTTTGAGATAAAATCTTATTTAAGATGCATTTAAAGCACCCCGGTGTGCCATATATGCAATTATCCATCGGATTTGGCCCAAAAAAATTGTTAGACGCTGATAAACACACACAATCAGCCATCGAAGAAACCCCATAATTAACTAATGGCTTACTAATTTACAAATGAAAAAAGTTAAAAGATTTGGCAGATGTGTCTTTTCAATTCTTTTGGTTATAACAACAATCTAATCATAGTAATCTAGACCCATGGCCAGCTAGCATTATGCTATTTCCGTATTGTGAGCATATGCTCAGTAATTTTTCCTTTTTTCTTTCATGCCAGAATGCAAAATCAAGTCTTTTGCCATAAAGCAGTAGCATTCAGCACTACTTATTATCATATAGTATTCCCTTGGTGCTGTGACCTACGCCAAATTCCATGTGTCTATCTCCGTCTGCTCTGATTAATAAATTGTATTCTTTTTAGAGTGTGTTGATGGATCGAGCCAACTACCCCACATGCCAAATGGCTTTGCTTCAACCATAGGCCAAATTGAATGCATTACACTGTGAATCTGATGCCTATTCAAAATTAGGACTTATTGTTGTCATAGGCCACATGGGTCACCACCACTAAACAGACTGTATTACAGTACCTTCAATCTTCAAGCAACAATCTCTCTCCCTCTCAACAAAAATGTGACCCAATTTAACACAACCAACACCACTAGTGGCAATACCAACTGGAGCCTGCTATTACCCTCTCTCTCACACCCTTTATCACAGCCATTGAAAATATCATCTATTTGGCTCCACTGGCGTTTATCACAACCGTTCAACTAAAGTCTACAACCATAAGAATAAGATGAAACCCTAGATTCCAAAGCCTTGGCATAGCATTATTAGTTCTTTAGCCGCCTAGGAAACAGACTAGTCAAAAAGACCCTGGGGCACTTGAGTGTGGGATTCTAAAAAAAATTGCATTATTTTTCATGACAAAATAAAACAGAAAGCTATAACCATGCCGTGTACTGCACAGTAAGTTCCACAAAGAGACATGATTTCATGGGCATCTTGGCTTTGGTCAGTGACTCAGTGAGAATGCTAAATATGGTGGATGCACGAAATAGATATCTCATCTCGGCCATTTTTGACGTCTTTGGTTATGAAAGCATTGTTCTAATAAACATCGGTTATATGGTGTCTGAAGTGCTAAATAAGTTCGGAGCATAGAGGGCCTTTGCATACAAGATCTCAACTCCAAAAAGCAGTTTCATCAGCTTTGGCTACTAGGAAAGAATTGTCAAGGAGCAGAATAACTTTAGGAATCGAAATTACAAGCATGCTATTCTATGAATTTCGACCTCTTCATTCGGCCAACCCCACAAAAAGGAGACGGCATAAACGAGGTACAATAAAATGGAAGCAGCACAGTCGCTTCTTCGGACTGCCCTTATTATTTGGCGCGTACGCCACTCAAAAATCCAACACATGTCAACCTCCTTAATCCTTATCACATTCCTCTCTCTTTTCCATCCACCCTTGTCCTGACTTCACCAACTAAAAGATAAAAATGGCTTTGATATTATCTACTACCACTGCAACTATTGCTATTACTAATATTTCACTATCAAAATATTCAAAACCCTTCAATTTCCATCAAAACCCAAGTAGAAGAAGAGAGAATTCAATCTAAATTTAAACATCATAGACAATAGGACTGACCTCAATTGCTGCCCACATTAACAAGCCTAAACCATTAACGATAGTTTTAAATAGAAAATAAAACTATCACATGAAATTGATCACACTACTTGCAGCGCCTTTTGGAGACATCAGTATTGTCCTCATAACTATGTCCCTCCAGTTATTGTGGTGAACTTGAAGAGAATGCAATAGTCATCGTCTGCAAAACAAGTGAGTTCTTCAAAAAGAAATTAATAACCTCGAGTTCCACTCGGTTCCCATAAATTTCCCAAAACTTAGCAGCTTTCAAATGTAGCAACAGACACTCCGGTACCTCATCGTCCAGAATTAAAATTTAAGACGAGTTTAGAAACCAATTGATACAAAATTAGAGCATTGAACAGTTATGTAAACCCAAGTCACTTCATCCCATTCCTCCCAAATTTGTATAGAAAAGCAGCACCTGCTTACAAATTTGTAAATTTTGTATTTATGATGGGAGCTCATTTTAGTAAGTCTGACAATCTAATGAGCCATAAAGTCATGACACACAACCCATTTTATGAGCCATAAAATCAGAGCTTTAAGAAAAGATGATATAAACCACCTTGGATCCACATTGAGGCTGGCTAATTCTATTCGTTAAGTTCAGAATTGGGTTTGATCCAACAAATTGGTTTATGTCAGGAACATTCTAGGGCCAAGGTTTGCCGCAATTAACAAAATCTCAAGATAAACAATAATAGCTCAACAAGAAGTGAGAATTTTTTTTAATAAAAAAAGGACTTGGTAGAGGCTAGGGACTTGCCTGAGCAAAGATAATCGATTCCAGATTAGGCAACTTAAAGAGAAGATGAGATAATCCTCTACTAGTTCCAGCCGAAAGCTTCGAACTCACTTCCAATTGTCTCAAATTATGAAAGGTACATTCAGTTAACACATGTTCAAAGTAGAGATACTGGCAACCAGGGATATAAAAACTATATCAGTAGTAATAAAACAAATAGGTATATTGAAGACAAATATCAGATAATTAGGGAAAAAGAAGAAGAAGAAACGACACATTCAACAATAGGATCGCCTGAAATTTTTGGAAGCTTTACATTTAAAATTCCTTCAGCAAGGTATTTTAGACCACGCAGTTTTTCCTTGCCTCTTTTTGTATAGTTATCCTTCGATCCAAAAGCCATGTCAATGTCTGCATCGACTAGTGATGAGAAGCCATCACCTGTAAGAACAAAATCCTCTGACATGCCAGTGTATCTCAGAGACTGCAGATTTGGTGAATAAAAGTTGATCTTCAAATTCCAACTGTGTTGGATGAGACAAATAATGAATAAGTGCTTCAATGAAGCAACTGAAACACACAAAACCTTTTTTCCCTTCATGCAACATTGGTTCAACATCAATTCCTCAAGGACGGGGAGTTGGAAAATAATTGTGTAGTCAAGTTCTCGTCGACAAATATGATATGTGTAAGGCGAAGGATCTTTCACCTTGAAAAAGAAACCATCGGTGGAAAACCAAGATTCCCTGCCTTTCTATTTTTTGATGAGAGATTCCCAGCCATTTCTATCTCCAATACACTCAGAATCTCATAAGTAAATAAGCAAGGGGGTAACAAAAAATCTCTTCGTAAACAAAGGCAGAGTTCTTCAATTTTACGCATTACTAGAGTAGAGATCCAGTCATAAATCCTACTATTGTCAAACAAATAATCACAACAACAATAATCGAGACGGAATTTCTTAATAGTAGGCATATCAATGGGAAGAAGAGGAGGAGTAGGCAGTATCATCCTATCCAGAAAACTCACTAGTCTTTTAGTGTCTTGAAACTGAACAGTCTGGATTGTTCTCTTATCATTAGCTTTAAGAGACGGCTGCCATTCACAAATATTAATAGCAGGAATAGACATACACAAGTTTTTCCATCTTTTAGATAAAGTGCTGGTGGCGACTACGCATTTAATCGGAAGACAAGAGAAGATATAGTGAAGAAGTGAGTCGTGTAACTCACTGATCCTATCCTTCCCAACACCCATGTTTCTGTGTCAGTAATCCTTTGGTCAAGTAACTTGTTGATTGTCAAAACCATAAAAATCTTTCACAAGATTTCCATAAGTTACTTCAGCCAACGAATTTTAAGAACAAAATTTCACTGATCCTACCATAGAAATTTAGGGGTTTAAGAACAAAATTAGCACAAAAAATCAAACAACAAAAAGGAAATAAAACCCTAAATTTCTCATTAAACAAATAAAATTCAAAAGATTTCCCGCCAATTAGTTGAAGTTTTACCTGAAAAGGACGAAGATCTTCTACAAACGAATTTCCTCCCACCAATAGTTTCTCACAGGTGTAGGTTAAAAATGATGCCCTAGTAATTGAACTTTACTGACCTTGTTCGAATGGACCGCTCAATTCATACGACTACTTGTACTGGACGGACATACGCTAGATTACCTTAATTTAGAGCAATTTAGTGGGCATTGGTTTTTTTTTGCCTAAATACCAAGCCAGGTGGATGGACAAACTCGGTTTTGTGCAGTGGGAAATGAGATAAACGACGTAATATGAATCGACAGATGCAATAAGAGCCGTTCTGCCTATGTTGAGCCGAAGCTCGGTGCAACTAGATCCCAACAGCTCTAACTTCTCTCCCTATAAATTCAACCAATTTCAACTCCAAAATCACACATTTTCCACTAATAAAATCTTCTACTTTTATTTGAATCTTAATCTTTCCATCTCAAACTCTTGATCTCAACTTCTGCTAAAAAAATCAGAAAAAAAAATGACCAGCTCATCACAAACACAAAATATTGAATCAGAAAAGGGTTCACAAAAGCCTCGCGGTCCAAGGTTTAATCTCAATGAAGATAAAGCTATCTGCAAAGGATATGTATCATGTACGCTTGATGTTGTCAATGGTGTTAGTCAACATGTTGCAATGCTTTGGAAGAAAATTTCGGAATTCTTTGATAAGGAAACTGGGAATCCAAGTAAACGTGACTTCAATGGGTTGTCGGGTCGTTTACATGTAATCAACAAAGCCGTGAGCGCTTGGGTAGGTGTAATGATGCAAGTGAATCACCAAAGAGGAAGCAGTGATACTGAAACCGATATAGTAAGTTAGTTGAATTTCAAATGTATCATTGATTTTTAAAACTTTGTATTATCAATTTGTTGTATGACTAATTATTAAATGTTGAAACTGCATATGTGAAAAACTCGAGAGGCATGGAAACTCAAAGAAAGTTCGAGTTTCAATTTCGAAGAATGTTTCCATATTCTCAAAGTCCTGAATCGATTTAACCCCGAACTGTTGAATGGATGTCAAGTACCAAAGCAATCCCCTTACGAGACGGCAAACGTTTCTCAAGGGTCTCCGTCTACTTATTCTTCACCAGAAACAGGCTCAGCCCCACAACCCAACGCAGGCGTATTCCAGCATGCAAATAGTAATCTTAATGTTAATGGAAATACAGAAACATATGATGGACCAGGCAATAAGAAAGCTAAAAGGATCAGAAAGGCGGCTCAAGAAGCCACTGAATCTTCAACTTCAGATGTCAACTTCCAAGAAATTTTTGAAAAACAAGAAAAGACTGAAATTGGTAAAATGGTAGCGCACAAGAAAATGGCTGACGAAATTAGGAAAGGTTGCAAGGCTCTTGAACAGAATCTTTTTAATGCTCACATGAGAGGAAACTTAGGAATGGACACGTCAAAGATGAATCAGATGCAACTGCGACTTTGGCAAGAAGAAATAAATAAAATTGAAGCACATAAGGCACAACAATGCCCAGATTCAGTTGAAATATTGTTTTGCACGCTCGCCATGGGTTACCTGAGCGTATGCTTGAACTAAAGTTGACCATTGTGGATAAATTCCATCCGCCATAAAATACCCACTCTAATAGTTATTGTCGTTGACGATGAAATTTGAAGCTGGAGCAGTTCCATACTTCAGCTCTTCAAATAGAGACGATTTATACAAAACATTGATGTCGTTATTTGAACCCAGTAGTCCAAAAAAAGCATGTCATCCCCAGCAATCATAAGAGGCCGCCACTTCCAAACCAACAGTTGGTTTGGTGAAGTGGCCCTTATACTGACCCTTCCATGCATAAGGACATCCATGCCACACCCAATGCATGCAATCAAGGCTATCTAGCATCTCGGGAAATCTTATTTTGGTGTTTTCATCTAGTAGTCGGTCGATATCATCTTGCGTTGGTTGTCGTAAAAAACATGGACCAAAATGGTTGACTACAGTTTCGCAAAATATTTTGAGATTTCCGTACGATGTTGTTTTTTCCATATGACAATACTCATTACAGACATCCACCGGCACACCATAACCTAGAATCCTTAGGGATGCAGTGATCTTTTGTTCAAGACTATGTCCTCATATGTTTAGTGCATCAAATTGATAGTTGAATTTAGGTTTTACCCGATAAAGCTCTCAAATAACCCGCATGACCAAGTGTTGCGGCATGCGGAAACGACGTTGAAAATTTTCATCAGAATATATATTTTTATTAATAATAATCATGTAACATTTGTTGATGTCCTTCCTCTCGATATCTCCATGTCCATCTTCTTGTCAATATGCTTCTTGGTTCTTGATCTCGAGGTATTTTCCCTGAGTATTATTGTATCATATGGTTAGTCATTCTTCTATCATCGTCTGAATCTTCATCCATTTGATTAATATGTAGCATAAGTTTGGAAAGATTTTTGGAAAGATTAAGATTGAAGTGAAATTAGAAGATTATTTGAGTGGAAAAGGTGTGATTTTGGAGTTGAAAATGTAAATGTTTGAATTTATAGGGGAGAATTGAGAACCGTTGAGATTCGACTGTCGAATCTCATTGAGCCGCTCGGCCCATGCTAGGCCGAGGCTTGGTGCTACTAGCACTAGTAGCACCGAGCATCGGCCTAGCATGGGCCGAGCGGCTCAATGTGAGTCGATCGTCTCAAACATAGATGGTCGACTTTCTTTGAGCCTCAATGGGCAAATCCCTCCAAATACCAGTTTCGCAATCCATTTTTTAGGTTTGCTCATCCCAATGTGGGGTGGTAATTGGAAAATTAGACAATATACCAACCCCACTGGAGTTGCTCTTAGCAATACACTATGGTGCCTAGTTAGCAATTCGGAATTTGGCAAACGTATGGAACGACAAACTTACGAGTATTATTCAACAAAAAATAAGCCTTTGGCTCATTGGTTCATTGTCTTCCCTTGTAACAAGTGGACATGGGTTTGATTCCCATGAGAAATAATTTTTGAAAAAAAATCTTAATATAGGAAATTGGTGTCAACTCTGTGTTCGAGTCATAATTGTTGAATCGGTCCCAAGTTAACCTGGTAGAACACCCGAATCACACGGCCGAATACTTGGTGATCGCGTATAATACGTGAATTATTCGGGGAGGCCTTATAATCCGCATATTAGATTCGTTCTTTGAATGATATGCGTACGGTTCGCGTATTTGGTCCCCGAATAATTCACGAATTATATGTGAATTATTCGGCAAATTACTAACTAGGCTACGGTGTGGTAACTGCTAAGAGGTAACTCTTTTCTTTTTTTATACTGTACAAAAAAATAAGCGAAAAATACCTTACTAAAAACTAATAAGGCCTTACCGATAAAAAATTTATACTGACGAGTCTTAAAGTCCGGTCATTCAAATATCATCCAATAACTTACCACAATACTACAATGATATAGGTTTTTATCTGATGTCGTTTTTATACCGTGCAGGCTAGAGGATAAATTACATAGTACAGACAGGAAGAAGAGATGTTTGTTTCCCAAGCTAAAAATGTCAACCTCCCAGGTCCTTCAATTCAGTCCTTTTATCAATATTTTTCTTTGGCAGCAGGGTTTCAGTGCTGAATATATAGTTCTTCTTAGAGATAGGTATTCCTTTTCAATGCCTTTCATACCAATATTTTTCTTTTTGATTTGTTTAGAGTTACGTGTCATCCAAAGTTTTTGGGAGTGCGGTTTACTTTTTTATCTGTGTTTTAGGTGGAGGTCATACCGTAGGGGATAACACATTGTTCGATATCCAAGACGGACTCTTTAATTTCAGAAACACTAGTAGACCAGATCCATCCATGAATCCCAGTCCAGGTAATCAAGTGAGAGAAAGGTATCCCCGAGGATTACCAATCGACGACTTGATCAAACCCCAAGTAGTTCTTTAGTCGTTCATAATAGTTTCTACGGACAGAGAAGAGCCAGAAGAGGAATTTTTGAAATCGATCAATCCATGGCATCCCAGCCTTCGACGGGTGGAATCATTTCTTCATTAGCAAACAATGGACAAGTTTTCTAATACAATTTGGTGCAGCCATGATCAAAATGGGAGCTCTTCAAGTTCTTACTGGCAGGAAAGGAGAAATTCGAAGAACTTGTGGTCGCCGGAATTAGTCATCGTAATGCATGAGGAATTATTTATGTATTTTGATTCTTTTTTTACTTCTTTATTTGTTCACATGTCTTGTTCTCTTTTTTAATTGGTTTTGTATTGAGATCAAGTTTTCCTATGAATAAACTGTGATACTGTGTTGAAGTTATGTTCATTTTTGGTCATAAATCTTGTAACTACCAAAAATCTGATGGTCATGGACCACCACAAATCCGATAGAACACCAAGAAAAATGTTGATAAATTCACATGCTAATTAAATATTTTTGTTAATAATTGGAAGGAAAATGAAAAAGTCTCTAAAAGAATATCAAATGCATCATTAAATGAAAATGAAATCAACTCAAAATATACATGGTTCGGCTATTATGCCTACATCCACGGGATAAATATGGTATATTTATTTATAATCGTTATCTTTGTACATATACTAATATAAAGAATTGAAGTACTTAAAGATAATAGAGTCCTTAACCTAATTTTAGCTTTTTCCACTTTTCGATTTTCTTTCAGAGTTTTTCCTCTCACTTCTCTTGTGTCCTTCTTTCTACTTGGGGATCGGTATTTATAGCAAAATATGATGGGTCCCTTTTTCTTATTTATTCTTATCTCTATTTGGCATGTTTGATCTTATCTTGACTTTGTGCGCAGCTCATCTTACTCCTTTTGTGATGCTTCTTGCAGGTTCCGCTTGCTAGTGCGCAACTTCTCTTTGGATTGAGCGATTGTTGGTCCTTTGTCCTTATTGCGTGGGTGCTAGTTGTGTGACATGTGGAATTTGACGTGTCGCTTCTTGCTTTTGGGCTGTGTATGCCTTACACGTGTTGTAGTTATCTTGCTTTGTGTCAGCATTATTTTGCCAAGTGTTGATGTTGATTGTTTGTTACTTGCAGTTGTAGCCATGTGTCCTGTCAGGTATCATTGTATTTTGGTAGATGTCTTGACAATCTTCCACGTGGTAGTCTTGATCTTATCCTCATACATCCTTTGTTTATCGTTGATGTGGAGCATGGTTGTGCTTTCAGGATTGAAGCTTATAGTGTGCAAGTGATATGGCGCAAGTGACTGTAAAGTGCAAGTGATAGTAGGGCGCGGATGATTGTAGAGCGCAAGTGATAGTAGGGCGCAGATGATTGTAGAGCGCAAGTGATAGTAGGGCGCAGATGATTGTTTTGGCTATCAATGATGTTTTTTTCTCGTAACTTACATTCTTTCCACGTGTTTCACATGCGTTAAACCAGTCTGACTTTACTGCTTCCGGTGTCAGTTGATGTGTGACAAATATATTATAGCTGTCTTCCTTTATCATTAATTTTGCTCTTGTACTTCTCGGTGCACCATAATGCGATACTTTCTTCTTAAGATGTAAACGCGTGGAAACGATAAATTTATGCCCCTACAAATCTATTGCGATAAGTTATCTTCTTTTTGGTTCTTATTTTATGACCTAGTAACCCATTTAACGCCCAAGAAATGTAAGGTCGGACATGAAATATATGGCTGATTTGGCTATGGGTATCATATAGTCATTGTACCCATAACTTTTTAAACAGTTGTCACCTTCTTACCGCCAACGACCAAGATTCCATCGCTCAGTAGACACTAGGTCACTAATATCTACTTTCAGGCAACGACTAAATTCAGGATAAATGGCTAAATTTTCCACCATTATACATACACCTAATAATTTTGTTCAACTCACACCACTCTTTACATAAATTTCATACTCTCTATCTATTTCTAAAATAAATTCATAGATTTCTTAATTTATTTTACTTTTAACATCATAATCGATGGATTCTTCTGATGAAGAGGTTAAAATTGTTATGGATCGGTTTAAATCGCATCAACAAACTTATGTTCGGATGTTGCAACAACTAGATGATCAGTTAGATGAAGATAGAGAACTAACCAACACTATGATATTGGCATATTTGATAGACACATCTATGTGTCACATTAGTCTCATTTTTATATATTGTTAGTATTTCATTTGGTACTAATCTTATCATTTTATTGTGTGTGTAGGTATTTTTGGAAGAAGAAATAATCGTGGGAAAATTGGCTAAAAAGTATTTAAAGCACCCCAGAAAAGTTATAAAGGCACCAGACTTTTGATAAGGGTACCCCCCTCCCAAGAATTGATAAATGCGCTCATGAAATGGTTAAAGGCACCCACCTTTCAAATTCAAATTAAGGCAGGAAAATCTTTCAATCTGCGTGAAAGAGTTGATCGAGATTTTGGCCATAAATAAGAGTTTTAAAGACAAGATTATCTTTTTGCCTAATTAATAGGATTTGTTCACGCAAAAGGAAAATCAACCAAAAAAGATATATCGTGAGATATTTTATCACGTTGAAAATAAAAACAGAATATTCTCGGAAAGTTATAATTCGATGATGAAACAATATTTTTGGATGAGGAAACAACATCACAGCGAGAAGGAAACAATATCACAACAAGAAGGAAACAAAATCCTCGAAATTTTATTGACAACGAGAGAATAAATTAGATCGAGTCTTAATCAAGCCGAGAATTCAAGAAAATATCTTTGAGAATTTGTTCATTAAGAGAAAGGATATTTGAGAGGTTTGGAGGCTGGGATTACTGTGTAGTATAAATAGGAGTTGTTTAAATCGAAGTGGGGGTGGTGGCTTCTGCCAAAGAATCGAGTTACAAAAAATCTGTTCCAAAGAAACACGTTCTGCAACTTTCCAGGGAGGAAGAAGAAGATGAAGAACATAAGGCGCCACTGAACTGTCGTTTTAAACCGTTACCAAATCCTTTGTCTTTAAAATCTTTGGCGACGGTCCCTGTTACAGTTCTTGTGACATATTTAAGCTTTAATACAAAGAAAGTTTGTGCTTCTTTAACAACATATGAAAGGAGTCGTTGAATTCATTAAATTAATCCATTAAGTTTTTAACGCTTCTGCGATGTATTGGATCAGTTCATTCTTGTAAGTCTTTATAACAGTATGAATAAACTGATTTCTTCTCTACTTTCTTCCATTATTTTTGTCATGAGTAGCTAGGACCCTCACCTAGGATTAGAGAGGAAGTCATATTAAGTTTGTTATCATGTTCTAATTATTTTCTATAACAATTTCTCTTGGTCTTATTTCTTGCTTAATCATGATAATAATTTCTTCATATGTCCTATGATGCTTAATCAATTGTTTCAAATACTCTTCTTAGATAATAGCATTCTATGGAGAAGATAATTGTTAATCCTTTGAGAAAATTAATAGAATTAAAATGATTTATTTTCCAAGACGTAATTATTGGTCTGAAATCGTCTTGTGCAATATTTTAAGAAAATTATAGAAAATAGTTATAAACATCTAGTTTGCACGGTAGTGATGAAATCTCGAATTCTAGACTTTCGTTTGTATTTTATTTTTAATATTTTAATCATTTTTAATTTTAGAATAGAATCTCCAAATCAATTTTGTTATTAGCACATTAGTTAATTAAAATTTAGAAATTGTAATATCAAAATCCCTGTGGAATAAACCGCACTTGCATATTGTCTCATTGATAGCCGTGCTCTTGCGGTATAAATAAAATATCACACCAAGCTTTTGGCGTCGCTGCCAGGGAATTTTGGAATTTGTGATTTTTATTTTTTCTTTAATTTTGTGTTAATTAGTTTAGGATTATTTATTTATTTATTTATTTTATGTTTTAGATTTTACTTGGGTTTCTTTCTTGTTTTTGTTGTGCAGGTAATATTTTACATTTATTGTGGAATTGCTTACCAAAAAAGGTAAGTAATAATACCCAGTCTTTTTATTTCATTAATTTTTAGATTTTTCATTAAATTTTTATTTGTATATATCTTTTAGATTTTCTTTAGTTTTGTATATAAAAAAAACACAAGTGCACACACCAATTGCATCTTCCGACACCGAATTTAGGAAACACTGGGATAGTAAGTTGAACCCTTTGGGAGTTACCATCCGAAATTCCACAAGCCTTAGCCTCGTACCTTTGACCAGTCTTTGACTGTAGGTATATTTTGATAAGGTAACATGGGGTTACCTATTTTATTCGAACCTGCATTTGCACGTGCAGTAATAAAAAATAAAAATGTCGAACTGGTATTATGAGGACCAATACAATGCATATCGACCTGAGTTTCAAAATGGACAATATCTTTACTATGACCATAGTGTGGATAGTACTTAGAACCACTACCAAACTTCTGAAGGTTATGGTTCATACCATAGTGATCCCAATTAATATTGACACGCTCACCAGTTGTTCGAACGGGTAAATGAGCAATAGTATAATGATCATAATGTGTGTTCTCCATATTTGAAGGATATAATCAAACAGTTGCAACCTAGTACTTCTTATGATCCTTCTATTTCTCTAGAAGAGGCCCTCAAGCAGTTAACTGAGTCGACACGTAAGAGTGACATGTTAATAAAGGAATTTCATGAAGATTCATTAGATCAGAATAAAAGACTTGCAGCTTTAAAAACCGCTCTCAGTGAACTTAATACACGTTTAGATGAAATTGAAGAAGAAGAACAATTAGCTGCTAATATTGCTTAAAATGAATCTAATTACCAAAATAATGTTTCCAATTTTAACCTTGATAATAATGACAAATATTTACCCAATCTAGAAGACGAGGTTAGAATTGAAGACACTACTTTTTTAAATAAGGTTCAATCATCTTCATTACATTATGAGGATGAGGATAGTAGTGATGAAGAATTTGAAATTCGTTGTCATAATGATCATGAATTTTTTACACCAATTGAGCTTCATGCTAATAATGATGTTTCTAGCTCCAATCCTAATAATGTTGATAATTATTTACCTATTCAAGAGGGAAAGGATTCAACTAGAGATACCATTGTTATAGACGGTGAAATATTTCCTTATTATTATGAAGACAGTGATGGTTTAGAGGAACGAGTTTGTCCTGAGATTAGTAGTTTAGAGTCTAACTATTTAAAAATAATAGTTTTTAATGAAGATGATAGACTCGTAGATATTTCAAATATGAGTGAGGATGTTGTCATCACTGTAGGACTATTCATGATCCTTTATAAAACATTGTGTTTAACAATCCATTATATGAATGTGATGAACCTCTTGGGATCACTGAATTATAAGAAGAGGCTTTTAGGAACACCTTGGATAACCCATTGTATGGTTTTGATGATGATGTTCTTTTGGATCATTTGGGTAACCAATCCTCAGAAGAATTTGAGCGTAGTTCTAACCTTAAGGACATTAGAACCCAACCAATAGTTTTTGGTCCATCTGAGAGTAATGTCCACCCCAAGTTTGGGGGTATCGATGATTCTTGTGATTTTCAAGTATCCCTGCTTTAAGTCCCTCACTTGGGACTTGACATATGTGCCTCTACCATTTTAAGAGATTATCTTCATACACTTTTCCCCGAGCCTGATTTTTTCCAAAAGGAAATTTATCGTTAGAAACCCGTCATCCTGTTGATATGGTTTACCCGGACCATAATACCATCATTGACTTTGTTTTCCAACCAAATACTTTTCTACCAAATGTGGGAACATCTGAACTTCATATGTGTCAATTCGTAAACTTTGGAACCAAACATGAATATTTTAAGAAGTTTAAATCGACGCATTTCATGAGAATAACCACCAATTCCATATATTCCATTGTGGTCAACTTTGTGAGTCAAATCCGATTGACTTTAAGGATCCACAATTATTTCGATTATTGTTATATGATTCGTAAGTTGTGACTAATCCTTTCTTGGTCTGGAAAAAGACTTTAAACTTAGCACTCTATGGGAGGAAACCCATATGCTTTTGGTACACAGTGCTGGTAATATCTTTCCTTATCTCATTTTCTTTGTTCATGCTTTCATTCATTTATCTTTAGAACATCGAGGATTATGTTCAATTTAAGTTTGGGGGTAAGGGAGAAAATTTTATAAAATTTAGTTGTACCAAAAACTCCAAAATGTAGAAACTTGTGAACAATTCAGGATGACATCAACCATTTTAGGTAGATGGAAATAAATTTCTTGTCTATAGTAGTTGGTGTGCCCAGTTAAATGGTATATTCATAAAATGATAGGGCTCAGGTGTTAGAAATAACATGATAGTCGTCACCATATCACATTCTGTTTTTTATTTTTGCATCTTTTAGTGTTTCTCTAAGTGATTTGGTGGGTCACTAGTATCGCCTTGTTGTCACCGCAAGAATGAAGTAGAGTGATTGAGATCATGCCCCTTTATTTTAATTGAACTTGACCAATAATTATTAAAAAATAAATACAATTGACACTTGGATAGCAATATGTGTGTGTTCTCCCTGTCTATGTTGCCTAAGCAAACGTGGAATGCAGGATCCATGGGAACTATCATGTAATTTGCTGACAAGGAACATACACTTAGGTTCAAAAGATCTAATCATGTTGTCGACAAAAAAAATATAATAATAATAATAAATAATAAATAAATAAATCGACCGCTGGGTTCCTTGTATATACCAACTGAGTTGATACTAGAATTAGGATTCAGACCACTGGGTGCGTATTTCAATCTATTAAGGTTCATCCTGGCGATGATGTTCATACAGATATTCTGGGAAACACCGTTCACCTTAGTCAACATGCGCACACTTCTATCTCCATATCCATCTTCTTAATCTATTCATGTGATTGTGGTTTGTTAGATTTCCGAGTATCATGGTCCATTGTACGACTTTCTGAGTAGTGCTTTGTTTTCTTATATATGAATTTTGGTACGCTTGAGTGCAAACTCGTGTACAACAATTGGATTCATAAAGGGTAATGATTCCCATAGCCGAAGAATTTAGCAACCAAATAAATAGCATATTTAGTGTCTACCTTCAATCGTTCAAAAATAGCTAAGTGTTGGAGTAAAAGGTTTTGTGGGTACACATCTTGTAAACCCTCACGATACAAAACTCGACCATTAAGGCCACCTAGGAATTCAAAGGCTTGTTGCACATAATAAGTGCAATCGTGATGCCTGCGACAGTGAATTATGATTTATATTTTTCTAGATTAGATTTGCTAGAGGACTAGTGATGTAATTTTAGAAAGTGGTAAATAAAGGTTCGATTCTCGAACTTGTGAAGGTAATGATTTTAGAAAATAATGATTCTAATTAACTCTAGAAAATTTCAGGAGTAAGAAAAAGACTAAATAACCTAAAGATGATTTTTGAATAATTTTAAAAATACCAGGAATCAGGAATCAGGTAATTCTAACAACCTATGTGATTAATCAGATAATTCTTTTTAAATTAATTGAAGCCCAAATAATTGCCAAAATTGGTTTTGTTATGCTAACAAACAGAGGTAAATCACAAGCATGGACTATCAAAGTTAATTAACTAAGCATAATCCATCAAGCAAAAGTACAACTGTTGAAAGAAAACCGTTTTTACTATTCAAAACTATGCAATTTTAATGATAAAAGAATTATAAATAATTATTAGAAAATAATTAAATCACATAAAATTGAGAAAATTACCTTATCCATCATCCCAGTAAATAGACTTAGCTCATGGTGGAAAAAGATTGCTCAAAAGTTGATTTCATTGCTCAAAAAGTCGATTATAAAGTTGAATAATGGTGCAACAGTCAAACAGCAACGTATATAAACGTCACAGGAACAGGGTTCAACTGTTACAGCAGGTTCAAGCAAGAAAAGAGAGAGAAGAAATGGTAACAGGAGCTGTTTGAATTAGATACAGATATAACTGTTACTTAGTCTTCTTCCTCAGCGATGGTGGTGAAGAACAGCCGATCACCGGGAACAGCAGCAGTAACCGGCCGGCGTCGGAACTTGAACGGAAAAAGGCTAAAATGGTTCTGGAGCTTCGTACCTCAATTCTGAAGATTGTAAACTCTTTATATAGGCCCTGTGAGTCTTCTAGGATGTTCTAATCCCATTATAACTCGGTGATTTGACGAGAAATCGATAGTAATCCAAAACAGAAATATGTTCCTGTTCCCGTCCAAATTCATGCTTCTCCAGCCCTTATCTTCGGCTTCTAGAGCTTCTAATCGATTATACGAACCTTTAATTAGATT